>VXAY01005038.1:164071-309223 GCA_013399855.1 Oxyruncus cristatus | reverse complement strand
TGAGTTAAATAAATTTCAAAGCGGAAAAAATTACCTGGTTTTAGAAACAAACAAACAAAAATTACCTGGAGAACTTTGTAGTGCTTACCATGGTAAGCCTAGAAATACAGCGGGTAAACCTAAATTTTGGGGAGGAAGTTTTAAACAACAGCGGCAAACCGAATGAAGTGCAATCTGCAGTAAATGTCGATGTTCCCTAATCTGTGTAAATCAGGAGGGATGAAGGTAGATTTATTTTAATACTCGTTCCCTACTGCAAGGGAAGGCCTCTTACTGCGTTACTCGTCTAGCCGTGAACATTTATTTCATGGACTTTATGGCTGGGCTGATGCTCTAGACCTTGCCGGGGCAGTAACTTCCCCCTGGGGGGTGATCGGGTGCTGCCTGCCCCTGCTCGTCTCGGGCGGGAGTTCCCGCCGTCCCGGGGGGGCACCCACCTCCCCGGGAATCGAGAAGGCACCGGCCAGCGCGGCACTTCCCCTCTAATTAACACTATGAAAAGAGAAAGAGCTTAGTTTTGCGTGTCCCGAAAAGAAAAGCGACCTCTAAACCTCAAGCCCGAAAAGCAGCCCCATCCCTCCGGAGCATCCCGGGGGGCGAGCGGGGAACGGCGGGATCACACGTTTCTGCCCCTCCGACGCCCCCCATCCTCAATTTTCAGCGACTGGTGCTGAAGCCGTCGAGCAAAACGATGCGTGTCAGTTCGTTGCAGAATGTTATTCAATGCTTTGAAATTTAATTTGTTTTTTTTTTTCTAGCGGTTGATTGATACTTTTCGACATGTTAGAATTAAAAGTTTGCTGTAAACTACTGTAGCAAAGGAATTTTCAAAATAGTTATAACTACTTAAACAAAAGGGGTAATAATTAGCTACTATAACTGTAATGTCGGTGACAGCAGGCTGCAGGACTTTTTAAATTATCTTTTAGCGCTGGCGAATAAGTACTTCGTCCGTGGTGGATGGGGAAGTTTTAGTTGGTTAATGAGAAGCGGTTTCGGGTCCCTGTTAGAGATTGCACTCCTCCTATAATGCTGACATGTCAATTGACATATATAACTCTACGGAGTCATGTTGATAATTTTGTAAAAGGTACTCATACTTTAGCTGAACGCAGAATTTTCATGGAAAGCGTCTATTGATTTCAACCGAAAATAAGCCCCACACTTTTTTTTTTTTTTTTTTTTTCCAACCGTTTGAACCTTTATCACAGCGAGGTGTGTGCGGGTTCAGTCAACAGGCGACTTTTGGAAATGCTCAGCCTCCAAACAGCACACAAAAAGCAGGAAACTGAGAAACCTTCCGTGGCGTCAGTGACCTTCAGCCAAACGCAGTCCTGGATGCAATTTAAAATATTAATAGCCGTACCTTTAGATATGCAGATTAAGCTGGTTACCTGTTGAATTGTTTCTTGGAATGTGTTATCCGTCATGTGCATACTACGTACTCGTAAATATCTATACACACTGTAGATAGCTTCATGACCGAAGAGGAGTGTGTACATACGCACATGCAGACACATATCCATCTGACGCAAACAGGTTACGTGTCTTTTCTTTAAGGGTCATAGCTATTGAAAATCACATTTACTGACTATGCAGAATTGAAAAATCCCAGTGAGACGATCCTGTATCACTGAACACGTCTGATGGAATAGAAGGACTGGGACGGTCAAGGGAGAAAAGCAAATAAACATCTGCTTATTTGCGTCCAAACAACAGAAATACTATGGGGAAACGCTTAAAAAAAAGAAATATTACAGCTCTCTAAATGATCTCCTTTTAACGAGTTTTCCCTCCTACCCTCAGAATTTTGCGGCTCAATGGCGTTATGCCTAGAATAATGGGAATACCTGCACTTTCAACACAAGGGGATTAAACAGACTCAATCTCGGTTGTATATTTAAATAAGCTTCGAATATTCGCAGCCTGCCTTTCAAAGAAATACATTTCGCTCTGCGAAAGGCCATCTTCCAAAAAAAAAACCCAACCCCCCCCCCACAAACCAAAACACCAAATAAACAACAGAAATATCCCACTACAAAATACCAAAAACATCCACCCACCCCATCCCCCTCCCCGAAACATCATCAGGGTAGAATTTTTTGCTGCTTTTTTTTTTGCTGCTTGTGTTTTACTGATTGGTTTGGCAGTTCACTTTACTTGAGTTAAACTTCACGTTTGGGTATACAAACGAAACAACTTTCCTAGGCAGATGAGTTGGGTTTAGGTACAGTAAAATAATTAGGTCTTCGGGCTTTTTGCTGTGCGAGTTATATATAAGAGAATAATTGAATATGCAAAACTAAGAATAGGTTTAAGCGATTTATGGTTTAAGTACATTACATCTAAAATTGTATGAAATGTTCCTCCTTTAACATGATTGACAGAGCTATTAAAATCACGTCTGTGAAAGATTTAAACCAAAAAGTCATCTCGTTTTCAGTAAAAGGAAGGACAATCCAGGGAGTGAGGCGAAGGGGAGCGGCGTGGAGGTGCCCTCTCTGCGGAGTTAGGCTGCGTGTAGCGTGGGGAGCTTGGGGTCAAGGCCCCCCGTGGGCCAGATCCCGCCCCCGCGGTCAGCGCTCTGACGGAGGGTCCGTCTGCCCCGGGAGAGGGGCGGCGGCAGAGCAGCCAGAAGGACAGGAAGCACAACAGAGCGATAACAGATTTGATTCGCTCCAAACTTCGAGCACAAACTTGGCCTGAACTCCACAGCTCTTTCCCAACGGTTCTCCCCCCAACTCTTTTTTTTTTCCCCTCTCCTTCCCCCCTCCGTACGTGGCTCGCTGAGCTCGTAGGAGTGGCTCTGGGCCCCGGGTAAAAGCCGTTCCCTCCAGTTCCACTCCTCCGTGCCCTCAGCCGGAGCCCAACCGCAACAAGCGCCGGGCGGGGCATCGATGGGACGGCTCCGAGTCTCTGGGAGCAACGGAGCGGGGGAGGAGGGCACATTAAATCGTCCATGAAGATAAAAATTGGGACGATTCCAGAAATCAGAGCCAACAAGCCCGGAGGGCCACAGCAGGACAAGAAGCCCCACGAAATGCTGCTTCAGTGGACGGAGGGGTGGGGAGGACCCTCCCTCCCAGCTGCGCCACATGCAGGCGACATCAGGCCAGGTCACCTGAACGTCTGACGAGGTTACAGCATTTTATTATCATGAGTAAACTGCCACGGAAGAAAAAAAAAAAAAAAAAAAAACCAAAAAAACCCACCCAAACAAACAAACAAAAAAAAACCAAACAAAAAACCCCCAACAACAACATTAAAGAAAAAGGCGCCACAACATCACACATGCACACTCCCCCGCTGAAAACTAAACCAAACGACTGATCTGGGAGTTGCTGTAGAGTAAAATAGAACTAAAAGGCGCGAACTGGCGAACCCACAGTTCGCTTGTGGCTTATCTAGAAGGGATGCCCTCCCGGCCCTGGCGCCGACGCTCTCCCACGCCCTGCGATACTCCCGCCTTTCCCGGGCACTCACCGACCCTCCCCTGCCCTTTTCTGCCCCGCCCTTCCCCCTTCGCGCCCACTTTCTGCCAGCTCCCCCTGGTAAGCTCCAGCTTTCCCCTTTCCTCCTACACTCAGCAACACGTGGGGAGCGCCGGGAAGGGGTAGTCCCGTGGGGGCGGACGGCGTCAGCATGTCCGTGTGTCTGTGTGTCCGTGTGAGCGTGCGGCGGACTGATCTCGCTAAGCAAGTACCCCAGAGTCGTGGCGCAGTGAGCCTGGGGGATGTTGTTCGTGGGTCTCTGCGAGCTGCGGCCAGGAAGTGAAGTACCCCCGATGCCGTCGGAGGGGCTGCAGATGAATGATGCAAGAGGGAAACGGGGTGGAAGGAGGCGGAGGGGTGAGAGAGAGGGAGCGAGAACGCGGGGACAAGGAGGGGGGGCAGTGTTTGGAGAGCGAGGGATTAGCGGAGGAGAGTCCTGACCCCGAGATCAACGGCCAGTCAAACCCGTTTACAATCAGCCGGCGGAACACCGACGGCTCCCGCTGCAAGCCGGAGGCCGGCCGGGCAGCCAGCGAGACCAGACCCCGCCGTGGAGGGTGGAGTCTGGTGGGGGAGGCCCCGGCCCTGCTGCGGGGAGAAGGGAGATGCCACAGCCAGGAGGGTGGGAGAAGAGAGGTCCCAGCGGGAGGTCGGGGAGCTGCAGCGGGTGGCTGTGGGGAGAATGCTGCGGTGCGCCCCGTCTCCCGACCGCAGCCTATTGGCCTCTCACCGACGAGCAGGAGGGGAAAGGAAGGAGGGAGGGTTCCAGGCGTGAGAGGCGGGGGCGGGCCGAGATATCTGGGAAAAACAAGCCCGTTGCTGTCAGCCGGCAAAGGCCGCCCTTGAACTCCACACGGGACCCTCCCGGGATGGGCGACACCAAAGCCCGGCTCCAGTCATGCGTTCAGCGGCGGGCGGGCGCAGGCCGCCCTCCCGGACCGCGGGCCATCTGCTGCACGGCTACCGAGGGCGGGGGATGGGAGTGGGGCAGGGGGGCACGCCCCGACGGGCTGCCGGCAGCGGCGGGTGGGCACCTCGGCTGCCGCTCCGCGCCCCGCGGGGCACTGGCGCCGCCGCTTCGCCGTGCAGCGCACACCCCACGCACACAGACGCTGCACAGGGCGGGGAGACGACACACGCTATCTTCTTTTGTGGGGGGGGGAGGGGGAGAGGAAGAGGGGAGAAGCAAGCGGTGCCTCCACCTCGCGGCGTATTGGCTCCTCTTCCAGAAAACTCAGCACCCCAAAAGCAGGGATATTGGGTGGTTCGGCACTACCCCACAACCAGCACCGATCGCCTCTGTGTACACTGTCCGAGCCAAAGGGGATTCGAAGCCGGTGGGCCTGTCCCGGTTCGGAGACATCCCTCCTAAAAGTGCTGAGTGAAGCCCCAGCCACCTGCTGCCACTCGTGGCCCCGCTCTGCGAAACGCGGCGCCGTCTCGCTCCGCTGTCCTTCCATCGCCCCAGCGCCACGGGCACTCACGCAGCTCCAGGAAGGTCTGGCGCCCGGGAGCGGCAGGCTGGGGCCAGAGCGTACCTGTCAAGATTAAGCGAATCTCCCTGGGCTCGTGCTGAGGTTAGGTAGGGATGGATGCTGCTTTCTGGGAGGAAAATGAGGTCTGATTTTCCCACGGCCGAGGCGGAGAGGATTCAAACAGCAAAGCTTGGCTGAAAAGTGACTTCTGGAAAGGCAAGGCCAAAAGAGAAGCAGAGGAGACGAAACATAAACACGGTCTTGCAGAGCTCCGAGCCGGGCACATAGGGGAGGGCTGGCATGGAAGAAGTGGTTGCAGAGAGGGGCGGGGGGGAAGCGGTGGGCACCGACTCCCGCTGGTCGGGCGGCAAGAGGGTTAACAGATTATGGGTGCGGGGCGGGCAGGGCCTTGCCAGCCTGCCTCCCTGCCTGCTGACTCCAACCTCCCCGCGGCTCTTTTGAGTAGCGTCAGAAAGAGCTGGCACACAGGGACGGCCCGATGTGCAGGACGGCAGGCAAAGGAATGGGGGAACTTGGTGTGCAGGTACAGATGTAACCAGAGGCTTTAGTCTGAGAGGCTGAAGGGAAAGCCCGTTGACTTTTACACTCAGTAAACCATTCTACCACTGAAGGAAAATTTGCAAAAGTAAGGATTAACCAAGGTCGGAGGCTCTTGAGGATCTTTGATGTAACAGTGGTTCTGTGTATGGGGCCCATTCCCGTGGCCGCATGCTGGAAGTGGCAAGGAGTGCTAGCAGGAGACCAGGAAACCCTTCAAGTCCTTATGCCTAAACTCGGGACACCCCTAGCAATGCCTCTGTAGGATAGGCTAGAAGTCAATAGGAGCCAACTGAGCTGAAGCACACCGCTGTATGTGCCGTCAAAAAGTCTGGAACTACCAAAGTGAAAACCCCGTCCTTTAACACGTGCGGAGCTGATGTTGAGTGAGTAGCAATCGCCAAGGTAAAGAACACCGGTCCCTGGCTTTGGAGTAGGAGCAGTGGGGCCTTGTGACAAAGAATACATACCCTGCCCCCAATTTACAAAGCCTTGGGGTGCCCTCATGCAGTTTCATGCCTATCTTTCCTGGACGGTGTAATTCTCTGAAGGGAGGAGCCTTCAGAAAGGTCTCGTTTCAAGAAAGTCATTCAGTGCTTTAGCACGGCCTGTCAGGACAGATTTGGGGGTAATATGCTTCATGCTCAGTAAAATCTCATTGTGCACGCTTTCAGACCGGACACTTCTCATTGATTTGGAGAAGACGTGTGCCACGGTTAACTGCGGCTCTCAGATAGAGGGACTATTCCTCAGAAACATTAAAAAAAAAGAAAAAAAAAAAGGACAATGAAACCGAAGAGAAGCAGGAGAGCATCTGTCGGTGGTCAAACAATTGGGCAAGTGCTAGAGGGTGAGCTGAGATCCGAGTGGGAAAATGTGGCTTCACCCAGGGGCAGACCAGCGTGGGCTGAGGAATTGCAGCCCGACGTGAGGCGAGGAAAGACCGGAGTCTGCAAAGTGTGCATTTAGGGAAAGAATAGCTTTCACCGGGAGGAGGTGAAATATAGTTTACCAAGGCGTAAAACTCCATAGCAACTAGGAACTAGCGGTGAACAAAGGCACCATACATCCACGGAGGGGGGTGAAGGTGCCGGGGGAGTAGGGAGATGTTTATTTCCTACCCAAAAATTGTCTCACAGAATTCAGAAGTATTGAATTCAGCTCTTTTTTTTTTTTTTTTTTTAATGCCTCTAATGCATAAAAAATTCTGTAGGAAGATTGTCTTGCTAGAACCATTGGACAGTGGATAGTTCAATCCTAATCAGATTAGAAGAATTAATGGCTGTTCAGGGTTGGAACTACAAACACAAGTAGCCCAAAACCAGGAAAGACCTAAAAGCCCAAGTAGGGGAGTTCAAAAGGAAGTATCGACATGAAAACAATTCCTACCTGATGGGGAAAGATCTGAAACCGTCTACGGTGCTTCTGAGTTCACTCCAACCGTGACCTTCTTGCCTTGCACACAGGATATCTTTATCTTTTGAAAAAATCTTGAGTAATCCCTTGATCAAGAGATTAGATTAACTTTCCATATTACCTTTTATTTAACCTGTAGGTAGCAGAAGAGTGAGAGAGGTTTGCTTTTGTTAAGGAATGGTTTGGGGGTTTTCTTCTCATTATCGGTACCTTCACACATTATCAGTCCTACCTTCCTCTAAATTGCTTTTCAGTCCCATGGCAGGTGAAGGCATCACGGTTCGCTGTCGTCCCACTCCTCCCCGATGTTAAAATGTAGGAAATAATGCAAAACACAAAATGCTGTGCAATCGAGTCACTGTGAACACGTGCATTTTCTACCTTGAAGGACCATGAAAAAGAAAACAAAACTAAGTGGGAAACGCCTTTCAAAATACACAGCTACAGGTGAGCTCAAGCTTGTATATGTCAAGATGGAGAGACTGGAGAAGAACTGTGAATATCAGATTCCATAATATAGCTCAGGAAGAATAAAATTCGGAGGGGGAAAGAAAAAAAAAGATACGAATAAGGAAGGCATGGAGTTTAACCTAAAAACCTCCTCAGTGGTGTGTCTTAAGCTGCCATAAGAACGAAGAGGAGTGATATAGGCATGCAGTGCATTTTCCAAATCACCCATTTCTAATTTCCTTGCTCTGGTGACACATCTTTACTTATGTGTCTTATGGAACACCAGAGAAGTAATGAAAGCAGAATATGTATTTCTCCTTCCAAAAGCATGTTTATGTTCCTCTCAGTTTCTAACTTTCTAGCAAGGCTGAGGAAGTTTCTGCCCCTTGCAGCTAAAATGTCCATTTAGTTGACGAAGTTCTGGTTCATACCATAGGGACAAATAGTCTTCTAATCATTTTGCTTTGATTGGGGAGCTGCAGAGAAAAGCCCTGCGTGATTTTCCCGAATATAGCAACATCTCAGTTCTAGGGGTCGCAGACCAAAGCTCACTAGATAAGTGTGACAAGCTTATCATGACGAACATGACACAGATCCACATATTTAAGATAAGGAAAGCAACGAAGTGGTGTTATTGCAAAAAGCATCCTTGGGTGACCAAATGACCCTAATTTGGTAGAAGCTTGCTATGTAGCTGTATTATTCAGTGGGTAGTTTCAGGTAGGAAACTAAATATCTCCTGCATCTCAGACATGTTTTGAATGTTTTGTAATGCCTAAACCGTATGTTCATGTACTCACAGTTAAAGGTTCCTATTTGGCCGTCTGTATTTATCATGTGTCTCAGGGTGGCCTTAGATGCTCAATAAGAGAAAATACTGCAGTTGAAAGGTAAACTTATTGTCATGAAAAGAGACAAACTCACAGTCTCAGAGTCCCTTGTTAACACATGGTCTCTGTTCCTCAGGATATTCTTGCTGAACTTCTTTAACGAGCAAAAGCTAGTGCACATTTTAAAAAATCGTTAATAAAATACTAGCTATGGTATTTTATACCACATGTGGATACCAACTGCTTCATAAATATATGCAATGACGTCACGTACTTGGAAACATCCCATCATAGTTTCCGGACGTTTGCTGGAGAATGCAAGTCTCTCGCTGTATGCACACAGCTACACACCAGATTCAGGATTAGCCGAAAGGTCTTGTCGTACCTTCTAGTTTTATTATCACATACCTATCACCTAACAGGTAGAGGACTCGCTACAGGCGTGAAAACTGAGTGATGAATGGAAATATGGAGGCGGAAACTAAGAGCTAAAATTCATAGAGGATAGGGTTTGGCTTTTGTGGTGCGAGACATTAAAAAAAAAAAAAGGGCCGAAAAGATATTATAGAAGCTCCCTTCGTATTCTGTGAAACAGCTGGACAACATCTGGAACAGGGTGCTTTCCATCATCGGGCATTATATAGTTAAGTGCAGCCACAAAACACTTGAAGGGGAAACTTCGGCATTCCATCCGCCGGTGCGCACGCCTCGCTTAGCGAGAACACCCGGCTTAGAGGGATTTCCACTGTCTCTCTGGAGACAACAAACAGAACTCTGAAATGTTGCTTTCGAAAAAAATTTTCGAGTTTTCGGTGGAAGACGGCTGCCTTTTTCCTACGAACAGGGAAAAAAAGATTTTTTGCACGGAAAGCAGGGGTGGGGGCAGCTGCGGTGAAGCCTCCTGCCGTCCTGCCTCCAGCCAAAGAGGCTGCTGATTCAAACCGATCCGGACTTGAGAGGCCGTTACTTTGAAAATCAACGTGATTAGACAAACTAGTTGCCAAACGTTATTCCATTAAGCCCAGGACCCGGCTGTCCCGTGCGCCCACCCACGCCCCTCCGACCGCGCCAAGTAGTTTCTTACAGAAAGCGCTGTGAGCGGCCCCTTCCCGCCCCGCCTGGACACCTCCACCCGGGGGTTCACCGCCCCGCTGCCCCGCTGCTCCCGCTGAATAGGTTCGCGGCTCCTCCCCACATCTCCCCGCATTCCACCCCCTCCGTGGGGGAGTCTGCCCCCTCCGTGGGGGAGGGCGACCCCCAAAGGGGGGAGAGGAAGAGGCCGGGTGGTGGCAGCGTGGGTGCCAGCGGGGAGCTCCACACCCGGGGAGCAGCTCCGGGGCCAAGGTTGTGGCGTCGCTGCGGAGATAAACGCCTCTTGTCCCTGGAGAGGGGACAAGGGACAAAGGTTCCCCTGACCCGGGGGAAGCCGGGCGCACTCAGGCTGCGAAGGCCTCCACCCTGCGCTTTCCTGAGTGGGGCAGGCGGAGACAACCCCTGGTGGATTTTAGCGGGGCTTGAAACCGGCCCCAGAGGTTCCCTGTCCGGGGAGCCCGGGGATATTTCATGGGCTGGCACTCGCTGCGGAGGGCAGCCCCAGAGCCACCCCTGTCCCCAGGCTGTCGTGCTCCAATCCTGATGCCCTTTGCTTTTTTCCACTAGTGACCAAAAGGCAATTTCTATGACCTGAGTTGCAGTCTGTTCCTTTCCTTACCTTCTTCATCTAACGATGTGGGTTTGGTAATTTTGAGGGAAGTCAGATACTTACAGGAATTTGAAAAAGCATGACTGACTTCAGAAATATTTTTTAGGAAACCCGTGAAAACGGTAAGCTTGGGACTGCAGTATTTTTGCATCTGCACAAAACACAAAACATGAACCAACTCAAAGGAATACTTCAGAGAGCAAGAGAAAAAAATCTATAATCATTCAGCAGTAAAACAAAAAGTCAAAAAATTTTCTTGTCTTAAACGAGTAGTCACGAAAGAAATATATTTTCTTATATCGAGGTAGAGATATTTCAAAGAGCTTTCCTAATTGAAGCACCTCTGAGACGCGTATTTTCTGCTCCAACAGCAGGTTCTCTATTTTGCTGAGTGTCGTCGTACCACCCATACAGGAAAAATACTGTTTGAGAAGCAAGGAATGTTGACACACAATTAAAGAGTGACTTTCTTAAAGAACAGTTTACCTCCAACTGACAACAAGATGATAACAGAAAATAACGTTTAGAATTTTGTCACTGTGCAAAATAGTTTCTAAACTTGTAAATAAACATAAACTCAAATACTATTCTCATTTTGTAAACTTCGCAATACAGTTACTGCAGACTGCTTAGATCACTCCACTGACCCTCAACCATACAACACAGATATTGCCAAATTGAATTCCCTTATTATTTCTCAGAGCCAACAGTTGTTAAAAAGGAGAATGAAGACTCCCTAATTTAAATGCTAGCTTTCGGGGGATGGGGGGGGGGGGAAGAAGAGAAAGAGAAAGCAAGAAAAATTGTGGTAAGCTATTTCTAAAGTGAAATAAATTTGAGATGTGTGTAGGAAAATGGCCTAAAGGTGACTTAACTAGTGTTGTCTCTTCCTCAGCCTATAAGTCTTCTCCAGGTTATTTTTCCCTAGTACAAATGTAATTTAATAGCCAAGATGGATATTGTTTCACTTTCAGCTATCTGCTCTATACTCCGGTCTCATTCTACATTAGATGATTACCTTACTGTCCTATATGCACAATTTAAAGGGAATTACCTATTACTTCAATTATTTGTTTCTTATCAACTGATGTTACACTACAAGGATTTGCATTGAAAGGACACAAAGAAAGAGCAAGTCATGGCACATTGCCAAATAAAAGAGTAATGTTCTGGTGAATTTAGCCCAAATAATTTACTGCTATATAAAAGTGGAAAAGTGGAAGGTGAACCCTTTGACCAATAAATCTCTTCTGCATGTGAAACCCTTATCTTGTCCCCTCCAATATATTCCACACTAGGAAGCCATCATCACTGGCTCTGGTTTGTTATTTGTAAACCTTGATCTTCTGCACTCGGTGTCCTAAATATGGATAATTAGCATCAGTTTATCACGCCTCTGCATATTTTCTCTTCTCTCCAAACATGCATGCTTCTATTGGCTGCCATTCTGTCACAGAAGATTATGGAGACAGATTGCAGAGAATGAATGTGCTAAACGAGATTAGGAAGGAATAGAAATAGCAACTTGGCCAATAAATTCCTCGTGAGAGCCTTATCATACAATTACACGTTGACTTGTTTCACACTCTCCCAGCCTCTTAATCCAACGCCCCCACCAAGAATAAAATTTCACTAATTTCTGAATTACTGCATATCCTCATGACTTGTCACTGAGAATGGTTGGAAGGAGCAACACAGTCGAAAAAGGCGCACCAAACTTCCAAAAAGAAAAGAAACTTTACAGACAGAAAGAGATGTGGCTTTAAACCGATTTTGGCCATATGTAGAAGGTTTTGTGCAGCAGAAGGGTCGGGACTTCAACATCAAGACATGTTCCTCTGCGCTTTTACTCCCCAACTCTTTATATCGGGTGCTACCTTATCCTTTGGAGGAACTTGGGGATCAGAAAACGGTGCGTTGATGCTGCTAAACTATGCACCTGCTGTGCAAACGACTCACTCCAATGAGCCTCTACAAACTCGCCAGAAAGCAATGGCGAAAACTCCTACTGCCGTCATCGGTTTCTAGGACATTCCTGAAAATGCCGTAATTGAGAAGACACCAGAAGCATGACAGCAGAGCGAGACAAAATCGTGCTGAACCCACAAGAAACGTCTATCAGCTCTGTGGAGTCAGTTTTATCCCTTCTGCCGCGCTTATTTCAATGTGGACATTAAGAAAACATGATTTCCATGACGTAATTAAGAGGCATGGCTAAACCCTTCAGGAAACATCACCTTTGGAAATGCTGGAAGTGTCCATTTCCCCCCTTATACTAGCCGAAGAGGAGGACTTGCAAGAAGTATTCATGTTGTCATAATGTTTTTTTCATTATTTTAGATACGTATAGAAGAAGAAGGACGTAAATGGAATAAAAAGTCCCAGGATCGGAAGTTAAGCGTTGCTCAGTTGATCCAAACTCAGAGGTTTGATGTCACAGTGCACTTGTCTTACAATTTAGCAGAGTTAAGGACATTTTACGGTGTTTATTACAGTTAAAGGACTTGCTTTAGAAAGCAAGGTGTTTGTGTAACTCCAGTAATTGTTCACTCTAATAAAGGTGAATCTTCAACCACAGACAGAACTCGGATGAAAAATATGATGAAGTTGTGCTACGTATTCCCGAGTTGCTTAGCGTTACTCCTGCCTGTGTAATCGGATGCAGTGAAGGGATACATGTCGCAAGTGTTAAGGATGCGCGAAATAAGGGAATTCATTCGAGTGGGACCCTTCTCGCACGCTTTTCCCCAGTGTGGAAGCAATCCGGACGGCAGTGGAAAATTCCCTCTTCCCCCAACCTGGGGACCGCGGGGAGGCCACGACCTCGGGCACGGGAAACCTGTTCTGCGAGTACCACAAAGTCTTGGCCCTCTGAGTTATCCTAAAGTGGATTTAGTGATGTTAGAGATGATTTTTTTTTTTTTTTTAAACCTGCCCATTGCTTTTCTCTTGCTCTCCCCCGGAGTTTTGTTTGGTACGCAACCACTTCCAGACGGAAAACCAGACTGCAGTTGAGAGTCACATGCATCCAGAGCCTTAAAACCATACTGTTGTAGAAAAGACTGAGATGAGAATAGCAAAACCCCGTGGGACAGCAAGACAGCCTGCTATCTATTTGGTGCCACAAGAACCTTTGTGATCACATAAAACAAAATTTTAATAAGTCTCCCTTATTTCCTTCTTCCTTTTCTTGTTATACCCATAGGCTTTTATACATATTCATATGCACGTATATCTATACGCATACACATATATACATATATATGTGTATGTGTGTATATATACACACGCACACATCCCCCGAGTGAATTGGGATTGGGCAGAGAAGCGTTTGCCATTAATCTGGGAACAAACCGCTAACCTCGGTGACTGGTATTTTAGCTTTTCTTTTCTCGCTTCTCTCAGTGCGGGGAGAGCAGTAAAGCTTGTGTGGACTGATTGTGAGGGGCTCTGCTGGAATTTGGCAGGCCAGGGGCTTGGAGAGAAGCCCCATGCTGACTCCTATTCAGCGGGCCAGTTTTCTGCGAGCTTTGGAAGTTTCACTCAGCCGTGCACTCAATGGCTTCACAAAGCTGATTACAAGCTTCAGCGCATTCCTGAAGGAGCCAAAAGCGACGCAGGTGCAAACGAGCCGAGGGAGCCCCTTATCCCGGTGACAGAATGGGACAAGCTGGGAAAGGCTTGGACCACACAAATCCAAGGCTCACCAGGCAGCAGCAAGCCTGCCTTGGGAACCGGGGATCATTATCCGCTCCATTCAGCGGGGACCCAGCGGCGGCAGCGGCACGTCCCAAAGCTGGGGACGGCTCCCGGGGCTTTCCATCCCGAGTGGGAGCAGCGCCACTTCACCTGGCATCGCCTCTCCGCTCCCTTCGCGGCTGCCTCAGGCATGGACCTGAGGTGCCCCTGTTCCCCCGAGCTGATTTGTATTCCAGCATCTGTTAGGCTTCAGCCTGGCGCCTGAAGTACCTCGCCGGTTTTTTTTCTCCTATTGCCCCATCACACACGAAAAGCCTCCCACCCCTGTCCCACTTCCCTCTTCCCTTACGCAGATAAACACGGTGCTTAAGGGTTTGTCTGGAAACCCAGCACAGAAAATGCACTGATCCGAAATGGCAGGTTTCCTCCCGACTGAAGTTCCCTAACAAACACCCTATTTTGAAGACTGCCTTTAATTCCAGAGAGAAACCAGCCGAGAGTGCACCCGCCTCCCCTTCCAATTACTCGAGCCACTCGATTCCCACAGAAACCTCCCGCACCATAAGCGCCTGGTGAATGCTTTCTGACTCGGTGAAAGCAGCCCACGGTCCCTGCCCTTCCTGTCTCCCCGGTGAGCGAGGGGGTGGCGAGGAGTCGAGGGGGTCTCGGTGCCGGAGAGGGTGAGGCGTGATTTCTTTTAATTAGGGGTTCTCGGAAGGAGTTCCTCTCGCCTCCGCTCCCTCGCCCCCTTTCCTCGCTCTCAGCCCTTCCCCCTCAGCCGGGAGAAGAAGCTACTCTTTACTTCGCTGCAAAATTAATTACGGCCCTTCCCCGTATCAATTACGGAGGAATCAGCCTTTCCTAGGGAGAGGAGAAATAATCAAAAGGCTTTTCAGTCTTGCTGGGGGAGGACGACCTCGGACCGCCGAACACATAATGCGGCAAGGGAGCTGCCGCGCTTCTGGCCGCTGGTTTCATATGCAAATAGAGAGCTGCCTCCAAGTTATCATTATGGTTTTATTTTTTTTTTTCCTTAATGTTATTATTGTGTCGGGTTTTTAATAGCCACATGCTCTACCCTTCCCTTTCAGCGAGGTTTCCTTGGCGATCAGCCACGCCGCTTCTTCCCCGGGCGTGCTGCCCCCGCCCCAGCGCCTGCCCCACGTCCATGTTAATTTCGCCCTATGGAAATGAAAGCGGCCCGGCCGGGCAGCTGATATTAAAGCGATCCCCCGGTCCCGGGGCTCGCCCTTCCCGCTCCTCGCAGCGGCCGTGCCTCCGCAGGACCGCGGCGTGTCCGTGCCGTCGCCCCCTCCGGCCCCCCGGCCCCGCCGCCCCTTTCATGCTTGCGAGATGCTGGGGAGGCAGCGGTGCGTTTGCTTGTGCGGAGCACACCGCCTGCAAGCGGTTGCCTTGGCAGAAAGGTGCAGCTTTCTGATGTTCTTTTGTCTGATAACTAATTCAAGTTAATGCGATCTTTATGTAAAGCTAACAGCGGATAATTGTCTATTTTCTCGCCAACAATCTCCATCACAATCACTTATCTGGAAACCTGCGGTTGTATTAATCGTTATATTCCCCGAGATAAGCGTCTCTCGAATTATCAGTAAACACTGGAGGGAAATTAAACAAACTCCAGAGCCACTTAAGTTTCCTCTGCAGCTTTTAACCCCTTTCTGGAGGGGTGGGGTGGTGGGGGGGAAGAGGGTGGAACAGGGGGATACAACGACACTCCTCAAACCAACCTGGGACCGGAACACGACATGAGAGGGGTGTGTGGCTGTGTGCGAAACGGTGGAGAAAGGCTTGAAATTTTGGATAGTTTTGACGAGCCGAGTCCTGCTGCAGACACCTTCCCTTTGAGATGCCCATGTGGCAGACAGGCACGCACCTTACGTCCCGCTCGCCAGGCGGCGGTCGGTCTTTAGAGGCCCCTGGGACCTCGTTGGCAATTCTTGTAAATCATGTAATTAAGTGTATTAGTCGCTGCAGGGGAAAGACGAGCAGCTAGGAGAGAAAACACCGAGAGATTAAGCGAGAGTCGCATGGCTTTAGGTCTGATACACGAGGAGAAGAGAGTTGTGCTTCCTTCCGAGAATCACCATATTAGCACAATTATTGGCAATATTTATACTAAAGAGTGATCTGAACCCCAGGAGGGTAACAGAGAGCGCGAGAGAGGGAAACTACTGTGGGAATATGTTTTACTGCTCAGATCCCATCAGTTCCGTTAGGTGTAAAGAAATTATAGCAAATTGTTCTGGAAACCCCTCCAGGGAAAACATACTTGTATGACAAAGATTTTGTCTTTTTGAGATGAAGTCAAAACATCGGTGTCAAATGAAACTCATTTTAGGGGCGCTGCCATGTGTGTGTGTTTACTCGAGTACCTCGGGGCGGGGAGGGGGAAAGCAGCCCAAACCATAACATTTCAGTCGTGAATCTGGGCGAGCAGAGCGTTTACGACTTCTACGGGAAGAGCGAGGCGTCCTCCAGCCTCCCCTCACGAAGCCCGGGCTGGGGGCACCGCCGTCCCGGAGGCGTTTGACAGCGCTCTACGCGCTTCGCCTTTCTAGGAAGGTTTTCCACGTCGAAAGCGCTCTATATGAACACTAACGTATTAATCCGGGCATTTACTTACGGAGCAGGCACCCAGGAATTTAAAAACTCTCCTCTATGATGAGCTTTATTTGTTGTCGACTGTTTTTTTTTAAGCAAACTGTTACTCTCAAAGTTTTCCAATGGCACGACTCCCTGTCTGGGGAAGGGCTCAACTATCTTGGGGAAGGTGAGATCTGAGACAGAAAAAGAAAAAAAACGGACCCAAACCAGAAAAAAAAAAAAAACAACCCAGCTTAACTAAATACAAACAAAACAAAATACCTCCACGAAACACACAAACCTCCTGTTACTTATTTGTGTGTCGTGGCAGCGTAGTTCCAAATATGATCAGGGTTGGGGGGGGGGGGGGTTTGTTTGGTTGGTTTTTTTTTTTTAAATAATCTCTTAACTGCTTGGATTCTTGAATTATTTCCCTCGAGCTAAAAGTTCCCAGGGTAGCTTTTCCTTATGGCATTCGAGAATCATCCCACTTCATCTCTCACCTGAATCTTGTCATCTGTGCCATCTTGAAGTGATCTGTGAACAATGCTGGTCCCTTGGACAGCCCAAGCTGGTCAATCAGGCAGAACAGACTATGCAAATGGAATGGAAAGGCGAAGCGATGAAGAACAGTGGCCCCCATTGTCTTGGGCATTTCAAAGCGAAGCCCAGCTGCAGCAGGCGTTGCTGTCTCGGACCCTTGGTTGCTACTCTAATGTCATCATTGCAAAACATCACATTTTGAAAACTCTACAGTCTGAATGCATGATCAGCCCTCCACAAAGATTTCACTTTGCCGTGACATCTTTCGAAGTCACCAGAAAAAAAAGTGGGGGGAAAAAAAGTGTAAAAAAAAAAGGGAAAAAGGTGGGGGAAAGTCCCGTCCCCCCCCCCCACAACTGGGGACTGGGATCCCAGCCACACTGCCCGCTCGCATCCCGCAATACCTCTCCCTCCACTCCTAATAACTGCGGTGCAGCTGACGCGTTTTGCAACCTTTTGGTGGACGCTTCGCCTTTCTTGTTGTTTTTAGAGTCGAGTCGGATGACGATTTAAGTTGCATTTAACTTATTTTCTCTTTCAGGCACTCTAATGGGCTAACGCCGAGGAAAGGTCGCTGTGAGCAGGCAGTGAAATATTTATTCACAGTTCCTTCCAAAACTTCAGATATGCGGGGCTTTAAAAGAGTCAGGCAATGTCTTTGCGAGTGATTAAACCAGCAGCTAAGCTGGGTATTTACGGGTCCGTTAGGAGTTTTTGTAAATACTCGGTTTCTTAATACACTCATGCAGTAGCCGCTCCTAACTATTGCTGCCAGCTCTGCTCCAGCTTCGCCTCCCGGCACTAGTCCCAAAATTAGCCCTGCCTTGAGAAACGAACTGAACTTTCACTTCAGTGAAGCTGAGGGCTGTCAGATGATTTATGTGTATTTTCAAGGGACGAAATCATTGCCTGTATTTCACTTATTGTTCCTTTTCATTTTCTTTTGTCTGTAGGTGACACTTGTGATCACCATGTGGTGAGCAGAGGAAACTCCCCTCTCTTCCACCCTCATGTCAGGAGCCTGTGCTCAAGGAGCAAAGGTTTGTGCCACCGGTATCTAAAAATGTTGGGGGTTACCTTTGCTTCTCCCCAATCTCCTCTCTCATAGCCATTAATGAATCCAAAGCTGCTTCTTCAACAACAGTCTTACAGTGAGCCTACAGAGATGGATAATGCCCCAGCCTCAGACATTGCCTGTGTGACCACAGAGTGGTCACACATATTAGTGGTCACCCTTGAGTGTGGACTGTGTAGCGTTCATGCAGCAGCAGAGAAGAAAATATCATCAGTCTAAGAGAGCTGAGCTGAGAAACTCTTAATTACAGTATTTGCAGTACAAAAAAGAATTCAGTCTTTCTTTCCTACCCCTTGACCTGGCTCTTTCCCTTTAGATTGGGTAATGGATTCTATAATAACATCACATAAATTGCAAAGGACGGAATTATTTAAAAGTAAATAATTATTCACTGTGATTTGATTGGCTTCCTAAAATTAAGGTTGCCTAATTCAGAATGCAGTGGTGGGTAAGAAGGAAAAGATGAGAGTAACAAAGAAAACCAAAGAGAGGTTGAAGTGAATGAGGCAAATAAATTAATGCATAGGTACTTTTTCATCTTCTGGCTGAAAGATCTTTCCCCTTGCTAAAGAGACTTTTCCAAGGACAAGTACTGGATTAAAAGAAGACCTGTTTTCAACTACATCAGCCTCATGGTCAAATGAGTAATAGCAGGAACTCATACTGCTATCTGCCTCATAAAAATGTTTCTAAAGACATGATATGCATTGTAAGCACCCATCTCTGCCAGGTATTTGTTCACTTACCACCTTAAAACTTTACCTACTAGATAAATGGATCCCCCAAAATCTCTGTACTGTGAGGTGTCGGACATGCTTCAGGTATCCTCTGGGTCACTTGCTGGCTTGAATGCAGAAACCCAGAGAAAATGCAATTTTGTGCAGCCAGTGCCTACACAGGGGACAACAGCAATGCACAGGGCCAGGTGCCAAATGCCCTGTTACTGTAAGTGGGTGCATCTTCATCCAGGTCTCTGCTGAAGTACTTCCAGAAAGAGGTTGTGAAGGAGAAGCTTCAAAGAGGAGCAGTAGCTCATCACCCCTCCCATGGAGGTGTTCCCTTGGGGATATGTAGAGGTGGGGGTCCTCTCTCTGGACACCACTGTTCCCAGCTGATGGTGAGGTGGCCAGACCACGGGAGAGGGAGAGGTGTGCACAAAGTTGTCACCATTTCTGACCGGGACATGTCCCTCCTCCCCATCAGCCCTATTCTAAGCCCATCCTGCCAGGTGGACCTTAATCCTTTTCAGCAGCCTGCCAGACTCACATACCAGGGATGAAAGGCCAAAGGTGTGTTACGTTGCTCAGGCTCTCTGCCCCTTTAGAGTACCAAAACAGTTACCATCATCCCAGGTTAATGGATTGGGCTCTACTTGGAGGGAAATGGTCCCAGATCTGCCCTTTGGGCAGGGTGCTGGGATAACCAGGGAAAACCTTCTTTCCCGGTGGCCTCATGTCCTCCTGCCAATAGGAGCTAATTGGAAACAGGATCAGCTCCTCCCTTGAGGAGCAGAACTTTGCTTTTCTCTCACAGCTGGAACTTCTGCCCCTTTCCCCTACCAGCTTCAGTCCTGGTACATTCAGCCACAGTTATCTCTGCTCGTGCACTGACTGTATTTTTCATGTTTATTATCATCCAACCCAGTGTAGTGCCATCTGGCACAGGCACAACGGGGGGAAGGAAACCATATATTCAGCAAATGGAGCATACAGGCTTTAGGTTTTGTTTTGTCTTGTTTTTCTTATTCTTTCAGTTTCTGTTTAAAACTATGTGGAACAGATAGCTGAGCAACTCTCCCTTATGAAAAATGATCAGAACTCCCAGTATGAAAAATAAAAATTACAGAAGAGCAGAGATGCCAGGAAGAGACAAGAACCTCCTTCTGCTGAAATACAGTTTCTTCCTTTCCTCCTTCTGTATTTTATTTCACCTTGTGCTCAGATAATTACTGCAAAATGTTTGTGTTAACTCTTTTTATTCAGGATTTGTTCTGGTTTTTCAAATAATTATTTTACTCTAAGACATGTATTTTAAGCAGGTACAAACCACTCTCCTCCAGAGCAGTAGAGCATTATGATACACCCTGCACTCCTCAAAACCTTTGTTATTTTTACTGCCACAATAAAAATACAGAAAATGCATCTCCAGAGTAGATATAAAAAAATACATGTAGTATTTTCAGTGGAAGTTAACACCTATTGCATCGCCATCTTAATTCAAAGACAGTTTTATAACAAAGTTGTACAATCAGAGTGTATTTCTTCCCTGGTAATTCATGCACTGTAAGATTATCAGTGGAGTTTTCTGTGAAAAAACTACTACACAATGAATTGTATTACCTGATTCATTTTCTTTCAAATTTGACTTTAATTTTAATTTTGGCTAATTACTGTATTGTCATCTAAGTCAGCAATCTCAAATTAACTATCATCTTAACTTTTGAAGAAATCCTACAAATGCACGATAATGATGAAATTTAAATTACTGTCGGTTATTGTGTAATGTCTACACCATGGAAAACCAAGCTTTTAGGTATTTTAATTTCATTTGCATATATAGCATTGTGTTTTTCCTTCTTAATTTTTCAGACTAAAATTCTCTGCCATTTCCAAGCTATAAAAATGCTATTAAAAAACCTGTTTGGGGTATTTATTTATTTTGTTTTTCTAAACTGAACGATAGCTTTGGTGAAAATGTGAGAAGAAATAGTTATTGGGAGCAAATTGTCAGCTACTTAGATTTTTTTGGAAAAGCAACTTTTTGTTTTAGAGGTGCAGATGCAGAGTGGTAGAACTGTTCTCCGATCCTGCCAAAATAGAGAAAGACATTTCAGTGCAACTGACACAGTATTTGTATTTTGAGCTATATTCTGGCCTTGCATCTGTTTAAAATATCTTTTGCTCAAGCCCTGATCCAAGGCTGAGTGATGTCACTGTATAATGACTTCTAGTTGGCCATGGATCAAGGCCTTTTATACCACTGTGCCTCACTAGGCTGAGAAATGTTATTTTTATTACATCTTTCTTTTCCCGTGAAACCAGATTAATTTGGAATGAATTAGAAATGCTTGAACAGAGATGCTCAGGTTTACTTTTTATGGCAATACTGTTAATTTTAAATATTTCTTACAGATAAATACAATTTGATAGCAAAATAAAGCTTTGCATATTCCAGTATATTTCCACTCATCTTTGATTTTTGTGTGAATTGCACTTTACTTTTACATGAATGTGTTCACTGCCTTATTTCTGGCAACAAAGCATTGAAATTGTTATGTAAATAACAAGCAAAAAGAGAATCTGTTGTAAAATACAGTGTATGACAAGTTCATTGAAAGAAGAAAAATAATTTAAATAATGGTTATTCCATAAATGTCAGGAAAGCAATCCTATACCTTCACTGATGGAGGCTGCTATGTAACTTTGAAGAAAGCCATTAAGGAGGACTTCTTATGCAGTAACGTATGGAGCTTTGTTCCAGTGGTTAAGCACATAATTAGAAATTCAGCAAGTCTTACCAAAGAGGGTCATAAACAACCACAATTAAAACCTCAAATCTCTCTCTGCTTTGTATGGCAACATGTACAGGGGGGAAAAAAAGGGGGAGCTTTGGTGATGACTCAGATTAGCTTCAATTAAATTTAGCTTTAACTCTGAGAGGTGCAAAGCAAAGCAGGGAGAACTTTGCTGCTCACTCTTAGAGGTCATTTCACCTACAAACGGTAGAATTGCTTCTAAGCATCTCCAATAAAAGAGATACAAAAGAGAAATCAAAGTGGGAGAAGCAGTCAGAATGTTACAAATGTAA
The DNA here is from genome assembly GCA_013399855.1 of Oxyruncus cristatus. Lineage (NCBI taxonomy): Eukaryota > Metazoa > Chordata > Aves > Passeriformes > Cotingidae > Oxyruncus > Oxyruncus cristatus. Next base: position 287,576 of record VXAY01005038.1, on the reverse strand, counting down.
CACAGAATCCTTATGTTTTGGTAAGCATCAGTAGGTAACACAGCAAACTTGAATCTATGCATCACTTTCTTCATCCCATATGCATCGAACAGGTTGAATTTAAAAAAAAATCTTGGCATAAATGATCTTAGTTTTCAGAGTTTTCAGTGTTTGCATAAATATTATTAATTTTATTATTCAGAATAAATTATATTATTAATTTGAATATTCAGAATCAATGTAGTTTGCTTAAATGATCTATAAATAACAAAATTTTAGCAGTGATCAGACAGTGACAGAATGTTATTTCCATGTGTTGAAATCATCCTGTGGCACTTACGTGGACTGGAATAGCAGAAGAGACTTGTCTACTTAAACCATGTCTGGAAAGACAATATGTGGAGGAACAAAACCCCATCATGATTAAACATCTGATTTAGATTACCATATTAGTGTTAGGTCATTATAAATGATGGGTAAGTGAAGCAATGCTTCTTTTCAGTGGTAAGCACCTCAAAAATTTTAAGGAATTTAAACGCTTGGAAACATTTTCAGGCTCACCTACTTTCCTTGTCAGGTTTTGCCCTTGATTTCCCTTTTTATTCTTCTAACTCTCCTGAATTGGCCTTCAAAATGCATGAGTGTGGATTTATCATAAACTTCACTGTTGCAGCTCCACTGTGATTGTTCTGATCATTTCAGGACAAATGTGACAGCTTAAAATAATGACTGAACATCTATTGTGTTAGTGCTGTTTCCTGGTTATCTAGTTATTATTTATTTCCTGCTTGTTCTATTGTTTCTTGCCTTAGGAAGACTCCTGTTTGCTCTGATAAAATTCCTTATAACATGGCTGCAACACCAAGGGTTGGGTAAGGGGGGTCCTCTGAACAACAACACAAAGAGCATATAAAGAATCCATCACAGCAGTCAGTAGTATAATACAATTTTTTTTCACTAGACGTCCTCTTCACTACTGGATTAGTCACTTCACTAATGAGCAAACGACCCATAACTCACACGAGTAGGAACTTTATGTGCAGGTCTTGCCTTTACCAGTGCAGATGAACTGCAGCATTCTCGCCATTATATAATTGCTTAGTATTTATGGCTCCTTCCCATCTTTCTTGGGCATTCCATGCACCTTGGGAATTTCAGGTGGTTGAAAAATGCAGGACCCAGTGGCAAAACAGACACCAGGATTTATATTTTTTATTGTACCAGAAAACATTAATAAAGTATGCCACTTGCATCTAGAATTCACCAGGACTCCATAAGCAGACAATTAACCAGTTTTAAAAAGTAATCTTTGTATGTGCTAATACATTCAAGATGATTTAGCTACTACTTTATGCTAGGCATCTTTGGAATTTATTGTTCAGATCTCACTTTAGCAAAACTTTAAGTTTAAAGAGAATTTACCAGATCATTCTTGGTATGAATGCAGCTTGTCTCACTGTGCTAGAGTTGACACTGTGAAACCTAAAGAATTCAGTTTGTCTGTAAAAGGAGAGTTTGCAGTTTCATTAGAATCTAAGAACTTGTGAGATCTTGCTTCTAGATGTATTCCCTGCCCTTTCCTTAATTTCACATATTGAAAATCTGTGTTTACAGAGCCCTGTGGCATCCCACCCCAAAAGCAAAGGCAGGACCCAAGATTCATAGATGCCTGTGGTCCAAAAGAAACGACAAAAGTCAGAGGGTCTGCAAAAAGTTCCCACATTTTATCAGTAAATTATACACAGGACATGGAAATTGGTATGTTGGTCCCTTATCTTATAGCTTAAATACACAATGGTGGATTTTGAATAAAGGGTAGGGTGAAAGAGAAGAAAGAGAGAGAGAAAGAGAGAGAATAAAGAGAGGGAGAGAGAAAGGAAGATCACACGTCTTGGCTACAGCACTGATTCAGCTGATGGGATGTCAAGTGTCCTGGGGGCACCACCCAGGCTTCACGAGGGTACCTTTTTATAGACAAGTTTTCCCCACCCTGGAGCTAAGTTTCTCACTTTCTATGCAAATTAGTTATCATGTGCAGTTCGTTTCTGTAGACCTTTCTGGAAACAGGTAAGAGGGCTTTGGGGGTCTTTCGTGGTCTTGATCCTCCCCTACTGGATCAGGTTTTGCTCAACAGTCCATGCCTGCTTCTTAACCTCATTCCTACACTTTCTTGTGCTTATCTCCAGGAGCCAGAGCAAGAATGTTTATCCAAGAAAAGTGCTGCCCTACCTCCATATGGTCCCCTTCTCCAGCCACATCCCATTCTTTCTCACAGGGTGTTCTTACCAACAATCCTTGGTTGGTAATCCATGGCTATCCAGCTATCAGTGTGTGAGACATACACATTGGCCCCTTATCTTCTAGGCTTCTTCAAGCCCAGAAATTTGAGTCCATTACTCTCTTAAAAACTCAGATTTCAGAACAAAGTTTAATCAAAAGTATATAACATTCAAAATTTTAAGTTGGTGGATCACCCCATGTGATCAGGGAAGCAGAAATGGAAGCAGAAGTACATTCTGTACCTAGTTTGGTAAAATAAGATGACAAGATTTCCATACCCAGCATTATTTTTAATGTATTAAAGTAAATTCTGGGACTCATTTTGTACACTTCATCCAGAAATAGTTTTATATAGCCAAAATAGCTTTTAGCTTTGATGATAGGGCTGAATCTCTTCTGCTGAAACACCCGAGTTAAATTTTAACTTCATACCTGGCAGATCACAGAAAATTTATCTGCCTGACACAATGAACCCCATAGTAATTAGAAGGATAATAAGCCTTTTTAAATATTCTAAATCATGTGTCCACTCACACATGAGGCCAGAAAAAAAATGTTTTCTCAAATCCTCAGTGAGAGCCTGTACCAACTCCCACTGAACTCAACTGTACTCTTTTCTATTGACTAGCATAGATCTAAAATCAGGAAGTACCTGCAATTCTCGTCATCACTTGTATCAGTGATGGTTTTGTGCAAAACCTTGGATAAAATGTTGCTAGCGGATCTCAGGATAGAAGTTAGCTGAGCAGTAAAATGGAATGATTGGCCCGCTGCTGTGTTTTGCATTACATTTTATTGATGTAGCAAGTATTATAGCTATTAGGTCTATGAATACCTCTGATCTTTCCTGAATTCATTCTTCTTTCAAAGCAAAATCTTGTGATTAAAATGAAGTACACTTCAGAAACATATTTTATTTGGAGAATTTTCAAGGATGAAAAATCCACCACAGCCTTCAGCTGACAATTTCAGTGGTTAGTTACCATCACCGTTGACCATTTTGGCCTTTTTTTAAGTCAAAATGTGTCTAGCTTGAACTTCCAGGTGCAGTGTAACGTATTCCTTTGTATGATAGACTGAAGAGTCCTCTACAGCCATCCTTTTGCCCCCACACAGATACTTATACGATCAAGTCACCTTTTAACCTGGGCTTTAATATGATTTACCTAGACTGAGTACCTTCTCTTTCTTCCACATACTCTGCCAATAATGCTTTCCAGTCTTTTATCCATGGTACCTGTTCTCCTCTGATATTTTCTAACATCCTCCAGGTTCATAGCAAGGTGTTCTCAGGCAGTTACACAGAATTAAGACTATTTTAAAGCTGGAGCAGTGGCTTGTATTAAGTTCTTACTAGAATTATATTAGTCATAAAGGCTTTAGAAATAACTAGCAACAGCAGTTAAAAAAAAAAAAAAAGTGACATATCATGCTGTTACTTCAGTGTTAGAGCTTTAGGGACAGGGCCTAAATGGGAATGTAAAAGGTGTTTGAGCCTTTGACACTTGTAGACACCAGTGTCTTCATTTGGGCTTCTAAATATAGATCTAAGAGCCTGAAAAGAGGTGCCATTTTATAATCTAGAAATCTCCTACTTTTATTTATTTGCAAGTGTGCTTTAATATCCTGAAATCTTCCATCTAGCTTTGGGTGAGGGCACCACTCTTCAATTCTCTCTGGGGTGGTTGCCTAGTGTTTGTGTCCAAGGTTAAGATCACTGCAGCAGCATGGCTGGAGGACTGATGCAGTGTAAAACAATGGTACAGTAAAGTTTGTAAAGCACTTTCCTTGGGGGCAAAAATAACACATTAAACTATATTATAATGGTATTTTCTATGAAAAATTATGTTGTTATAATTCATATGTGCTATAAGATCTCCAGTGCAACTGCTTCATAGAAATGTTGCAGGAATGTCTGAAAAGACTTCTAAAACTTACTTTAGCTATTTTGTCCTGTGATTGACAATCTGTAGACTGGCCTATGACACAGATATTTAATGCAACAAGCATTTGGCATTTCTTACCCAATCATGCTGGTATTTTATGAAGTCTCTCTAATAAAAAAAAATCCACTCAAATTTGGAGCAATAAAACATTCTACCTTTCTGTTTTGCTGAAATACATTTTACCAATAAAGCAAGCAATACCTCTGTAAAACTGCATATCTGTTAAACAACGATCAATCAACAAACCAACCAAACAAATAGTTAAACCTACTTCTTGAGCAAAAATGCTCACCTACTCAGTGTTCTTATGATTGAATTTTTCTTATAGCCTTTTTCTGTCAGATTTTTTACTTCTGCTTATGTTGGTTTTGTTCATGCTTTCAGTCTGTCACTTTGTAACACTATTCCTGTTTTTCTCTCTCCTCTATTTCCTTCTGCCTTACAAAGTCAGTGCAGGATGAGCAGAAATACAGATTATTCTGACCACCCCAGTTTTCAGATATGGAGGGGTTTGGGTTCTAAATAGACACAAGATAGGGATTGCTGACATCAGGGCTATATTGTTCAGAGAATTAGAAATAAGACTACAGGGAGAAAGAGGGTAGGACTGAAAAATTCCAACAGAGGAGGTTTAAGAAAGCCCTCTGCTGTGCAACTCTATAGTCAGTTTCTGAGGGAGGACTATATGTCTGTGCAGTCCCACTAAGCCCTGGTCCTGTCAGGGCAATTTCTCCCATTTTATAACTTCAACACAACACTAAAATTGTAACATGGTTTCATAAGTCAGTTCAGTGCACAGCCATTTCACCTTCCCTCATCCCCCCTCACTCCTGCAAGATGAGTCTAGGGTGCAGCAGCAGCCACGAGTCAATCAAGGATGGTTCTGATTGTAAATGCCAGCAATGGTATAAATGACAGTGCTGAAGGAGATTATATTCAGAGCCACATACATGCTGCAGAGGTCCTGCATGGAGATTAGCCTAAAATACCACCCAGATCTCTAGGTCCCTCCCAATTAGCACAGCCAGGCAATTTTCCTGGCACGACAGAGTCAAAGACATATTTTTAGCTCAGTGCTGTGCTCTCTCCCCTGAACTCTCGGAGCCCCGCTGAGCCAATGGAGTCCCAATCAGTGGGCTAGCTCTGATGCTGCCCCTTCACAAAATTGCCTGTAAAGCCAGTTCAGCAAAGGGATCTGTAATGAGCTCAGCAGCTTGGGGCTCTCAGTAAACTGCAGCAGTGAAGTGAGTTCATGGCTGAAATGCCAACCCTTTTATTCATCAGTTGCACATCAATTAGTAGTTTAACAGGCAGAGGAAAGATACAGTGTGTGCTCACTTAATATTAGGCTGATCACAGTCTGTATCTGTGCTAATTCTGGCAAATTTTCTGCATTTCAGTACTTGAGGAGAGCTATTTTCTTAGGGTTTTTTTACCATTACCCATGCTACAAAGAACCTGCCAAATAAGTTCCACTGCAATGTGTAGAATCAAAATGTAAAGGTTAGTAAATAAGAAGTTAAAGTAATTATTCTTATAGATTGAACAATTAATGAAGAAAGAAAAAGGTTCCTGTAGGACTCATGTAGGATTTGGGATATTGTTATAATTATGGTTCTGGTTTATTACTCTCAGAGATCATTAAGCATTAATGCTTTGCATTATACAGGAAACACATGTGAGTTAATCAGTGCCCCAAGTTCTTCAGTGGTCCTACCCTTTCTTTCTTCCTGTCTTACAAAGAGATGATGTTACTACTTAATTAGTTCCTCTGGTCAAGGACTATGGACCGAAGTGTTGTCAAAGTTAGCAGAAAGAAACATCTGTCCACTCAGCCAGAGCTCTCTTCCATCAGTAGGAGCGATGGACAAATAGTAGATGGCGGTGTGTTCACCAAATGATGGGCTATTATCATTTACCAAAACAATTTGAACTGTTTAGGGGGGTTTGTATTTTGTTGTTATTGATAAGTATTCAAGAAATACTGGCTGGGAACGTATTTCAGCCAATTTCAGCCCACTGCATGTTGGCTGTGTGCCTTCACTATTCATGCTTGCTGCTCTCCTACAGTAACCAGTTCTACAAGTCAAATGGGGTTGTTTTTTGTCCATTACTGGTGAGTGGAACTAATAAATAGGAGGCTGAACTTATGAATTAATTTCTGGTTTCTCACTGGGAAATAGAATCTCCTTTTCTTTGCAGGCAAGCAGAGGCCCACCCAGCTCAAGCTTAATATGTGATATTCAACACTCAAGACTTCTGGACCCTCAATTCTATTGGAAATATTGAAGATATTTTTGAAAGTCAGCTGCAATAACCAATATTTCAGATTTTAAGGTGTAGGGTTTTTTTTTCTGATGTGTTTTTCTAGGACTCTATGATGTGAAGTCACAACCCTCAGACAAATTTAATACTTATTCTCATTAATTAGTGTTACAAAAAAGTTTTGTTCTCAAATACTTTTTTGCTTTGTTTTCAGATAGAAAAAGAACAAAACAGTTCAGAACTTTCTGCTACCCCTATTCTTCAATATGCCTGCATAATCACTGTTTTTTCTGTTATCTTAAAATGTATTCTGGGGATCAACCGCTGTTCTCCTGACATCTGCTGCATGACAGAATGCTGACACCTTTTTCTGCTAAGTACCCCTCACTCCCAGCAGTCTCTATTATAGTCCATCAGTCAGTTTTACTGGACTGTACAAGCATCTCTGTGTTTCTGGCACGTGCTGAGGCTCTCTAGAAATGAAGATTTGTCTCTCCACCTCATTCCCCTTTTAATGGCTCAGATTTTCAATAAACACTGCTGTATTCCTCATAGTCCCATTTGTCTGTATTTTCTGAGACTACCTCTCCAACAAGGTGACATTATATTCCATACTATGAAGTTTTCTTTTCACACACTACATACCTGTTTCTCCGATAGTTATGTATTTTTTTTTTCTGAAACTCCTCTCTCACCATTGGTTCACCTATCTGACCCACTCTTCAGTCCATAGGTCTTGACCCATGATGTGTCTGCCACGTACAAAGAGAAAGCTTTTCTCTCTTTTTCTGTCTTTGACGATCTGCATCACTTGGCTATCACCTCCCTGATAAGGTTGGTCAGAACGACTGTCACACAAGGGTTTTTTCCTCAAAATACATTCCTTTTTTTCTTTTTTTTTTTGTGGAAATTGTTGAGTTATTGCCAGTGAGAACAAAACTGAATGTTATAACATTGGAAACTGTCAAAATATAAAACTGGTGCCAATCACCATGTCTGTTTCCACCTGTTTTCTCTGTTGTTTCCTTCCTTTTCTGCTCCCCAGCAGATGTCAGATCCAATATCCATTTTATCTTTCTTCTTCATAAACACCTATACTCAGTCTCCCAGACCAGACTTTGTACCAAGAATATTATTTCCCAGAAACTCTAAATATTTGGGGTTTTCTCCTTATTCCCCTCCATTTTAAGAGGACAAATAAGGAGGGACAGCTGAGAAAGTCACCAATGTCTCATTGATAGGACTCACTATATGACTTTTTTCTTAGATCCGTGGTCCCAATGGTCCTTTTCTCCTCCAATTCACTCTTCATGCTATTCTGGGAAAGGAACACACTGCGACTTTTTTTGTCTTTTCCTGACACATATTTCACATTTTTTAGTTAATAAATTATTTTAAAATGTTATTAATTATATAATACAAAGTATAAGATATAATTACATAAACACATGGCAATGGCATCTAGTAATGCAAGCAATTGCACATGACACATATATGTAAATACTCCCTCTGAATGGCATGACCATTTTTTTGTTTGCTGCTCAGGCCTTTCGGGAGTGATTCTGGGGGAATTTACAGTTATGAAAAAGATGCTTACACAGTTTTGTCACTTTTGCATAAACACAGAACTACCAAGGCTTTGTTTGTTGTTTGGTAGGATCTTTGCTCAGTGGTACTGTCCCTCACTGCACTCTCTCCTAATCTTAAAGACATATAGCAATATTTACACAAACTGAGTAGCATTGGGTACAGTCTCCAATTTATGGTCATGCAATAGGAACAACTCTTGCCCCAGACCAGGGAAGGAAAAAGACGTTGAGGTGACTACAGCAAAATTCACCCTATATTGGACGGACCCATGTCTTGCACCCTCAGAAGCCTGATGCTGGCTGGACCCCACTGCCTGCATGAGTGTCAACGAGCTCAGGAAGCTTCTGTGGCAGCTCTGGGCAGCTGCCTTTGCAGCATGCAGTATTTGGAGATCAGCTCTCTCCCCTCTACTGAATTCACAGGGTTCTCTCACAGCACTTTGCTGGGTGTGTTCATGTCTCTTTACCAGTGCTGGGTGCCTTCAATCACAGTGCTCCACAGTAGGAGCTTGCCTCTTGTGTACCTACAGGACAATGTGTGAGTTTTCTTTGGTGATGTTTTTGTTGTCTTTCTTCTTCTTCCGGTAATATTTATTTTCAGATAGAAAAATGGAAGGAAATAAAATGCACAGACACAGAGACTACATTTTACGCTATATTCACACCTTCTGGGGATTGCACTGCTGAGGGAACTTGGGGCCCTTGCAAAATGTGGGGCTGGCTGGTGACTCCCCTGCCCTAGGATAGTGCTGTCTGCAATAGTCTAATCCAGGTGTCTGACAGGTACCCTGTGACTTTGAGACATCTCTTCCCAGACTTTTGTGGATTTTCAGTGTAAAGTGACTTTTCAGTGTAAAGCATGTCAGAGATCGCTGGAAAGGGATTCTCCAGCATGATGCTGACAATGTTTGCTGAGTGACATGGGAGGTGGTGTGATGGCTTGTGGATGCCCGGTTGTACAAGGACCTGTGAGAGAGTTTTACAAAATGGCTCAACGCAGCATCAGCCACAGCCAGGTGGTTTATTTGTCGTGTGTCCTTCGGCAAACTGGCCTATCAACTGTGCTAAGATTTCCCTCCACAGGAAAACAAGTAGCTTACTGGAGAAAGGATTTGGGTGTGAACTAGCATGGATAGAGTAAAGATGTCAGGGTGACCGTGTTCTGGGCGTAAAACTAGACTGATAGTGTCTAGTGTCACAGCCTTTGTTGCAGAGTTAAACTCAGCTTCTGCACTCTTAATATTTCCACCCATGTATCCCAACAAGCTTTCATCTGAGTTTCATGGTGCTTTCAACCCAGACTGACAGTACTGCCACAGAGTTCGGGTAGCATCACTAACAGTCACTTTCCCTTCACCTGATGCTCAGACAGTTCTGCACTTAGAGAGGATGACAGGGAATACCATCCTCTGGGCCTTGATGTTCCTCTAACACTTCCTCACAATTATCCCCTACGATGCAGAAATCCAATGTGTTTTCCCAGAATTCAGTGGAAAAGAGTGACAGTCAAATTTACCAGAATTGAATGTTGTAGGGGTGGCAAAGGGCTTCTGTAACTGCATAGGTGACAAAAGGAAGATTGAAAAAAATGTGGGCCCACAGCTGAAGGAGAGTGGGGACCTGGTTAGGCAGCACCTGAGGTACTGAACGCCTAGTTCACCTCAGTCTTTACTAGCAAGAAAGGTCTTCAAGAATCCCAAATCCCAGAGATCAGGGGAAAGCTTGGAGCAAGAAAAATGTACCCTTGGAGGAACAGGATCAGGTCTTGGAGTACTTAAACAAATGAGGTACATGAAGCCCGTGGGTCCTAAGGAGATACACCCATGAGTGCTGAGGAAGCCAGCAGCTGTCACTGTGAACTGTGAGGTCACTCTCAATGATCTTTGATCAATTGTGGTAACTGGGAGAACTGCCCAAAGGCTGGAGAAAAGCAAACATCACTCCAATCTTCAAGAAGGCCAAGAAGGACTCAGGGAACTACAGGCTGGTCAGAATTACCTTGATCCCCTGGGAGGTGATGGAATCATCCTGGAAATAATTTCCAGGCATCTGAAGGACAAGAAAATAATCAAGGAGTAGTCAGCATGGCTTCATCAAAGGGACGTAATATTTGACCAACTGGGTAACCTGCTATGCTGAAATGAATGGCAGGGTAGGCAAGGGGAGAGAAGCAGGGTTTTTTCTAGCTGGACTTGAATAAGGCTTTTGACACTGTTGAATCATGGGTTGCATGAATGGACAGTGAGGTGGATTGAAAACTGGCTGAAATGGCTGGGTCCAGAGGGTGGTGGTCAGTCTCATGAAATCTAGTTGGAGGCTTCTCACTAGCAGTGTACCCCAGGGATCTAATCCTGTTTAACATCTTCATTAATGATCTGGATGATAGGGCAGAGTGCACCTTCAGCAAATTTGTAGATGACAAAAAACTGGGAAGAATGGCTGATATTCCAGAGGGTTGTACTGTCATTCAGAAGGACCTTGACAGGCTGGAGAAATGAGTTGCCAAAAACTTCAAAAAGTTCAACAAGAGGAAGTGAAAATTTCTGCACCTGGGGAGTAAAACCATCAGGTATCAGTGCATACTGGGGCTTGCCCATCTGGAAAGCAAGTATTGCTTTCCAGCAGGTCAAGGAAGGTGATTATTCTCCTCAGCACTTGTGGCATTGTCCTCAGCAAAGGGGTGCTGCTGTGTCCACTTCTGGGCTCCCCAGTAAAAGAGACACATGGACATATTGGAAAAACTCCAATGAAGGGTCATGAAGATTATTAAGAGGTTGGAGCACCTCTCATATGAGGAGGACAGGCTGAGAGAGCTGGGACTGTCCAGCTTGGAAAAGAGAAGGCTCAGGGGGATCAGTGTATATAAATACCTGAAGGGATGGTGCAAAGAGGACAGAGCCAGGCTCTTTTCAGTGGTGATCAGTTAGAAGTGGCAATGGGCACAACCTGAAACACAGGAGGCTCTTTTCAAATATAAGAAAACACTTTACTGTGAGGACGATTGAGCACTTGCACAGGTTGCCCTGTGGGGTCATGGAGTCTCTGTCCTTGAAGATATGTCTGTTGTTCAGGCATGGTCCTGGGCAACTGGCTCTATGTGTCCATGCTTGAGCAGGAGTGTTGGACCAGCTTTTGTGTCCCTTACAACCCCAAACACTTTGAGATTCTGTGAAGCTTATGCACCTTAAAGAACCATGTTCCCCCAGAAGTCCTAATGGTTTGAGGAGACCTAAGTCAAGGAAGATGACATGCCACAAGTGCAGCAGTTACACACATGCTGGATCAGCTAATCAGCTACACTGGTTGGGCAAGAGGAAGCTTTAAGAGAGCCATGGACCATCAAGTGAGGGCAAATCTCAAAGCCAAGGCAGCCTGAAGTTTGCCAGAGCAATGACAAAGAGTAGTGTTTCTGAGGACCATTATCCAGAGTTAAGGTTTATAGTAACATGCTTTTTCATAAAGGAAGAGGTCAAATTAGGAGCAGGGGCTACTGTATTTTCTTGCTTCAGCAGTTGGGGATCAAAACACACTCTTACCATGTAAATGAAGGGTGAAATAACAGATCTTTTTACACTGTTTTTTGAGCAGACAGGATTACAGCACAGATTGTGTTGTGAAACAAAGAACAGCTCCACAGGAGCCATGACTCTTCCTATGAATCATTCTGCCTCCACTCTCCCCTTCTCGTATATCCTTTCTTTTTGTAATTTTTCTTAAAAGTAAATATCTTCTGGATGAGAATGTCATACTAACTGAACAGCTAGATTTAAAAATGGCTAAAGTTGGCCACTTACTAGCTACAATTTTATTTAATAAGTAGTGACTGATAATGGTTATTTGCCTTCCTACTTGGAGACAGAAAATACACTTTAAACATAAGCATATGTATTGTCAAAATCATAAACATATCCTTCCCCTGAAGTGCCAAATAGAAATAAAAGTCATAATACACCTCCAATATCAGAAGAGAGATTAGGGTGGAGGGCCTGGAGAGATGGGGTATATGTTTTTCTGCATAATGTTATATAAACAACAGCTTTGTGTGAAGAGAAATTACATATAGAGCCATGCTGGAATTTACAGGAGCTGTTTTGGAGAACCTGAAGCACAGAACAAGTAGAGAATTGGAGTAAAATGGTTACATCACAGTTAGTAATAGGAGAAAACAAGCTAAAGCAGTTAATTCATATTAATATGAGTGGAGAAAGGATTACAGGTCCATCTAAGTACTGCTTGGAGAGCATTAATGGACATCGTTTCTAACTTTCAATGGGCAATTCGTCAAATACTCCCTGATATGTTTTGAAGTGAATGCTTCTTTTTGTGCATCCTAGGTACTCAGTTCATATTCCCAAGGGCCAGTTTTGCTCCCTGGAGCAAAGATGGGGCAGTCACCAGTCTGCCCTGATTTGCACTGACTGGAGTAGCTTTTTTTGGTCTGAGCCTAACATCAAGTGATTTACAACATAAAGTAACAAGAAAGTGTTTCTTTTCCTGACCTTCTATCCTGAGAACAGGCATACACAAGTCACATAGCACAGAAAGATAATTTAAAGCAAGAAAAATGCTATCTAGCTGCTGAAGTCTGCTCTTTTTCATCTCTGAAGTGCTCACTGTCTGGCCATGATCTTGCCCAAAGTATATTCACTTGCCCTAACACTGACAGATATTATGTGTCACGTATCACTTCATAGTAATTTCCTGGATTCAGTAATTATTTCACTAATGTTTTGTTTCAAGTCTTCAAAAATGCCTAAGTGAACAAATTCGATTTTTCAGGCATGTAAGTATTTTTAAGAAGCTGTGGCAATTTTGTACAAAAGATGATGCTTTAGGAGCTCACTGAAGGATGAATATCTGCTATAACCATTATTTCCATGTTTGTGCTCATTAAAATGTGAAAAGATAACTTTTGAATGCACACATACTTTCCAGGTATTTTTCTGGGAATTGTTTTTTCAGATTATTCTTACTGACTTACTGAATCACAGAATCGTTTAGGTTGGAAAAGGTATTTAAGATTATCAAGTCTAACCCAGCATTGCCAAGTCCACAATTAAACCATGTCCCCAAGTACCACATTTACACATCTTTTCAATACCTCCTGAGATAGTGACTCCCCTGGTCAGCCTATTCCAATGCTTGACAACCCTTTTGGTGAAAACACTTTTCCTAATATGCAATCTCAACCTCCACTGGAACAACTTGAGGTCATTTCCTCTTGTCCTATTGCTTGTGGTTTTTTTGTTTTGTTTTGTTGGGGTTTCTTTGTTTGTTTTGTTTTGTTGGGGTTTCTTTGTTTGTTTGTTTTGTGGGTTTTTGTTTGTTTGGTTTTTTGTGGTTTTTTGTTTGTTTGTTTTGGTTTGGTTTGGTTTTGGTTTTGGTTTTGTTTTTTTTTTTGAAAAGAGACCACCCCCAAATTGCTAAAACCTCCTTTCAGGTAGTTGTAGAGAGTGATAAGGTCCCCACTGAGCCTTCTTTTCTCCAGGCTAAACAACCCCAGTTCCCTCAGCTGCTCCTCACAGGATTTGTGCTCCAGACCCTTCACCAGCTCTGTTGCCCTTCTTTGGACACACTCCAGGACCTCAATCTCTTTGAGACACTGTTGACTTATGAATTGGCAATAAACAAGTGCAGATCCCTATGAATGAGGAAAATGAAAAAGGAAAAAGGGAAAGAAGCAAGGAGAGGAGAAGTGAGAAGAAAAGGAAATGGAGAAGGAAAAGAAGTCTAACACATCGAGCAGTGAATGCAAACCTTAAAAGAGCCTAAGAACTGGTCACAGGAAAAACACAAAGCAGGTACGGCTTTCTGTAGGAGATACAGTCACAAACAAGACACTCAGCTCATCAAAAGACATTTCCACATGCTTACATTTCTGAAGTACCATCTCCAAAAGAAAACAAGGTTTTGCTTTTCCTAAGTACACAGCACATCAAGGCTGATCAATCTGTTCATGTGAACGTTTGAGAGAAGAGCAATTACAGCAATAAAGGTTCTGGCACGTAAATTAAAGTAGTTGGGTTAGACTAAAAGAATATTGTAAAACACCCATGTGCCCAACTTTGTAGACAAAATCCATATAATTTGGAGAAGTGGGGCTTGTGATCACATAATTAAGGACTGCGAGGGTGCACACACTCCCAGGTCAGCCTGAGTTTTGTAGCTGCTTTTGTGATTGCAGGTTTAACTGCAGAGGCAGAACCAGGAACTCCATGCTCCTGGGGAGACTGGGGACAGATGCTTTGCTGTTATGTAAGTTTTAACTGTTTAAATAAAAAAATCCAGTGAGGGCTTTTGGACGGCAAAATTGCAGGATTTAGCTGGAATGTGATGAATGTTTGGGTCCCTAGTTAAATATGAGCTGCTTTGCTACAGTAGTAGAAACAGTGTTAGACAAAAAGGGACAGCTCTTGTCTTAAAGAGTATGCACTCCTACTATTATGTTATTTGTATTCTTCCTCCTTAAAAATAGCCACTGCTTATAAAGTATCCTCAGTAAATCCAAACAGTGGGATGGAGACAGAGATTGACTAAGTGAAACCTGCCCTAAGTGTGCACCTAAGGGATCAGCTGAAATCAATTTGTCTTGCAGAGGTAGGTGGTTATATACAAAAGCTGAGAAAAATCATACTGGAAGCCCCGGGAACACTTTCAAGCAGGAAAACTGGGGGTTGCCTACTGCATATGCCCTTGCTACTGAAGAGTGTGTGCATGTGTGTGCATGTCTGTGAGTCATGGAGAGACAGAGAGTGGAGGAGAGAGAACAAGAGAAAGGGGGAAAGAAAAAAAGGAAGAAAAAAGAAATCACTAGAGATATGCAGACGCAAAAGCACAATGGTTGTATAAAATTATTTTGAGCTTTTCATACAACTTACATAATTCTCAAGTAGAAGAAAATAAAGCCGTGATTTATGCAGTTCTCCCTAACAAGTAAAAAAAAAAAAAGTTATTTTTACAACTCCCTACATTGATTTTATTTTTAGAACACTTTCTAAAATAAGTGGAGAATTCAATCCTACTCTCTAAGGCATGTCAATTTGTGCCCACATAGTCGATGGAAAGATTGAACCCTAAGTGCAGATCATGACATTCTGCTGTGATAAAAGCTGTTTCTGTTTGCTTTAACACTCATGCATAGTGGTAAATGCCACCTGTGACACATTGGGATAAGTACAACTATCTATATTGCATCCAGTGATTGCAATATACTGGAAGTTGTTTCTGAAAGTTACCCGACTCTCAGGTCAGATAAGTTAATTTTCTATAAGTGTTTTAATACAGGAGAAGGCAGTCATGTTTATAGACACAAACAAAATTCACTTGCCAGGATTTTTTTCAGAACATCATACCAGTTAGCAAAATAAATACATCTCAAGAGAAATTAATCAGTCTGTGATCTACTTTGGGATGTGTTTGTTTCTAACACTGTTCAGGAAAAGCCTTGAATTTTTGCTTACATTCTTCTTAATCATGCCTGTAGGCATTGCTTGATCAGTGTTATGGCAAATAGCCATTCTCCCAAACACTGCCCTCCATGTTTTTGTGCATGTAAGGACGTGTGTATGGTAACAAACAAGGGCAGAAAAGTGTTCTTCAACCTACTCTTTTCATTGCCTCTCAGACACTGGCCTCTTCTCATACCGCCAAATGAACTTGCTTCCACTGTTACTGAAGTGGTCGTGGCTATGAAAGCAGAACCAGAAACTGCCAGAACCATCTAAATCAATGGAAGTCTGTTGCTCAATAAACCTGAACATTATCTTTCCAGAGATAAGAATTATGAGATTGCTAGGCTGCCAGTAGCGTATTTCTTTTCGCATTATGTGAAAGCTCAGAGAGGGCAGCAGGACAGCACGACTGTCTTCCCATGGCAACATATGCAACTTTTTCAACTGTCTCTTCATCTTCCAGAAGCTTTTCTGAACTGCTTCAAAAAGCTGTTCACAACCTTGGACCGCCCAAGGAAGCCTGCATACTTGTTTTTCATTGACTGTGGTGGCTACCATAGCTATTACATATTAATCAGGTTTTTGGATGGGGAACCAGCTGCCTTGTTTGTCTGGCTGAGGTTCTGGTCTCCATGCAAGCTGGATCTCGACGCAGTGCCATGTCAAATCACATGGCAGGAACAAATTCTCTTCTTCTCTAGCCATGTTGGCTCTTCAGTCCTTGTCTGCCATGAGAATGAAGAACTGTCAGCTTCCAACTCCAAAAATCCTTCCCTCCTCTCTGTCTCCCTCCCACGCTGGCCTAGTTTTGAATCATGCTGGAAAATAGGTGTAAGTATCTAAAATTTTCTTTCTGTGTAAGATAATGTGCCCTTTCTAATATTAATATCTAGAGGATACCAAGATCTTCAGCAATTTAAAAAATCCAAGTGGGCTCTGAAAAAATAGGGAGTACTGACTTACCCTCTGATAATACTAATAAATAAATGAAAATGTCTGTTTGTTAAAATTTTATCAAGAAACTATTTTTGTCCCTGGGCAGCATTTTGTTACCCTGCTTGCATGCCTTGGTGTGTTTCCTTCCGAGCTGGCTATTTAGTTCTATAGATACAACAATACATATGCATGTAAGCATTATCTATATATCTCTTGTTTGCTAAACCTGGAGTAATTTATGTAATTATACACATAATGTATTTTATCCAAATACACAAAGAATATTTTTTTTCCTGAATGCCACTTAGTATCTAGATTTAACTTAAACCACTACTTAGTCTATCTTCCTTAATAGGATACTAAAAAGGAATTTTATGACAACATTATCAGTAGCATTTTGCTGATAATTAGAATAACAATAATAATACTGAGATATTTTTTCAGTAATAATGGTGTTATTAATGAGATTTTTATGAAAGACAGACTTCTTTAGTATAATTATGAAAATTGATCTTTTTCATTTTACTTATTCACTGAAATCAGATAAGTGGCTTAACTACATGTATTATTTCTAATAAATATTCAAAAGAATGCATTTAAACAAGGCACCTCATTCTATTCTTGCTCATATTCCTTGCATTTAAATAAAAGTGTAATTGCTCTGCTTTTTTAAACTGCTAGTTTGGATTAGCTGTCTAACCTGTACAGTGTAGCTGTTTTCTGTTTGCATTTTTAATAGCTTTATTACCATTTGGTGAAGCCTTAATTTCTCGCTCCCTTGAAGAGTCCTGCCTTTAAGTCAGCTCTACAATTTAACCAGCAATAATCTGTCAAGATAAGATAAAGACCTACACCAGATGAAATGCAGTATTTTTGTGTAGCATTCTGTCATTGTTAAAGGAAAGATCTGAGTATGTCAAAATGTAACACCTGAAAGTTTAATAAACTTTGTAGCATAATTTTACAGTTCACATTTTAAAATAAATTGTTCTAGAATACATTAGCTTGTTCACTAGTGAAATCAGTTAAATATCTATATAAATATGTTTGGGTGAAGGGAGCCAGCAGTTTCTCAACAAGGATAAAAGTTCTTTCAGTTTTCAAGCCTCAGATTAAGTCACTTCTGAAAATTTTTGCTTCAATTCAGTTCTATTAACTCTGCAGTTTCCTCGTAGTTCCTTCATAATATTTGGCCATAACATCACTGCAGAGGTTCATTAAATATTACAAACATTCTTTTTTTTTTTTTCAGAGTTGATAATACTGAGGCAATTGAAGTGAAGCATACTCAAATCCTCACTTTCAGGATTTGTGCTGCTCTCCCGTATTCCTGTTTCTTTTCACATTCCTGTTTCACTTATTCATGCAAGTAATTTTTCTGGTTTTTAATAGAAATATATGAAGATGAGGTCCTAAATACATGTTAGGGTAAAATAGTAACTGAACTGTGTCAGGCAGGTATGTATGAATGAATATACTTTTAGACCAGAAGAATGAAGGATGAGTTCTCAGTTCTACCTTCGCTGAACCTGCTATTCCACATGCAAAGGGACATCAGTGCATTTCATCTAACCAAGCACATTCAATGCAAACGATAGAAGCACAGGTTCTGTGAGCTACTCCTGAGTTCATGAGAGTAGATATTGGGTCAGATACATGGCTGGGTAGGAAAAAGCGGACCACTGTGCATAGGTCTGTTTGGGCAGCCGTCTGTTCAAATCCTGCACTCCTATGCCCTCTGGACAGCTTGGACTGTGCTGTGATCTTGCTCTGTTCAACCCAGGAAGAGAGGAAGCCTTAGGATTTTGTGCCCAAGCTTTTAGATATATATCTTTTTTTTAATAACTGAACTTTTATGAATACTTCCCCCCCCCCAATAAAAACTGCAGTAAGCTAAAAAGCCAGCACTAGCAGCTGTTTGCAGGCATTTAGCTTAGCTCACTCCTTGGGCTCAAGCTGTTGCCTTTCTCCACAATGACAAGTCCTCCCCTCTGATGTTGGTTAAACTTTCCCAGGGCAGCTTTGCTAAAACATAGACTACCATGAAATGGCTCCATTTTAATGCCGATTCCCCAGTCTGTTTAACTTCAGTATTCCATGTTCCTGAGCTAGTTCTGCACTGAACTATACTAAGAAGCAGCCCAAAATGCTCTTTTTGAGGTCTCTGAAGGTTTGGCACGATAGACCCTGTATTAGTTGCAAATATCATGGTACAGTGTATTTTCGTTTCTCATAGTCAGTGATTTCTGAACTGTAGAGCCACCACTGAATAGACTTTGACCAGGCCTGAGACTGCAAAGGTTGTTAATAATTTAGCTCTGCTTTGACATAAACTTGGTAGTTCTGAGGGCCCTGGTTATTCGTTATGAGGAGAATAATCTGATTTTCAGAACAAATGGGGAAGATAGTTCTGCAATAGATATGTCTATTCTGTGCTTCATCAAACACACTACTGCCAGAAAATCTATTTAATTTTAAGGTTAGGGCCATAGGACTGTTTTGTATTGCTCACGTGAGAAAGGCCCACATGATGTGGCCTTTCCAGGAGGAGCACTGAGATACAAACCTCACATTTAAGAAATGGGTACATTGAAAATTAGGGCCCTAAGCCCGTTGTTAAGATCTTAAAACATATTTGAGACCTAAGAAATATTTACTAGTGGTTGTTACTTCATGGCGACCATGGAAGGCAGCTCAGTGATAGTCATTATCCCTATTCAATAAATGGTAGCTCTTTTCCCACATGGATATTTGGGAGATGAAAATGGGAATAAAGGCAGCTCGTGAACAATGTTACAAGCCCATAGCCTATGAAAAATCAGGAGAGAGCCTGCAGTGGGCACAGAACTTAACAAATGCTGAATGTCTGTCTGAAACATGCTTGCTACAACCAGGTATCTCCATTGAACAAAGCATTTAATCACATTCCTAAGCCCATACTTGTGCTTAGGACCTGATTTGTGTCTGAAGGACTTTTGGGAGCTGCAAACTGACATTCCTGTGCTCTGACTCGCTCTGGGAAACACAGTTTAGACCAGGAGAAAGGGCTCTTTGGCAACTGAATCATACTAGCTCACAAGACCACAAAACCCATGGGGCAAAAGAGCTTGTCTGCCAGAACTGGGGGCCAGGAGATCAGCATCTCCTGTGTGGAGGCTTGAAGCTGTTTAAGATATCCTCTCTTAAAGCCTTGCTAAGTGACAGCAGAACTGTGCTGAGATGTTGATCCCTGACCATTGTGGGAGGTTACTGCTCCAGCAGCTCTGTCTGTGTGAACAATTCTCTAAAGCACTTTGGCAGAAAGCAGCCAGGTTAATGCCAGCTGCCCAGCTCATCCAGGCTAACGCAGGCAGCCTTGCCCATGCAACAGCAGCAACGGTGACCTCCAGGAACATGCTGGTGACATGTTCATCTGACACAGCTCTTTCCACAGTAAATACGGACTTTTAACCAGATTGTTTTCTTCACAGTATGAAGTGAGGCACGGATGCAAACATCCCTTCCTACTAGAAGCCCAAGCATACATAGACCTGGAAAAGCATTTATACAAGCATGAATCAAGACAGAAGGAAGGGCAGGTACACACTACCTCTGAGCAGGAGGAACAGTTCAACTAGTGAAGCTGAGGTCAACTGGACTCCAAACTTGAGTAAGAGCCTTCCTGAGCTACAGCTTTACAGCTGCTATCTCAAATCAATCTTTAAACAAGGTTTTGCTTCCCATGTTTTTGACAGCTCTCTCCACACCAAAACAACCTGACTTTAAGACTAGTCCATGATGGAAACACATGTACCTTTTGAGGTTAATGTAATGGACTCCAGGTTTCTGTCTCTTGTTGAATTTTTTATTTTTTAAAAAGTAGGAGCACTACCCCACATGTGTGTGATGCGACAGCATGTGTCAATTAAACGTGTAAAAAATGATTACTACAAAATGCTCTAATTTGAGTAACCACAGAGAAGCCAAAGGGCTCGTGGTTCTATAGCGAGATCATTCAGAAAATCACAAGGCAGTGTGACAGCTGGAGTGATGAAAGACTTGTGGCAATATTTTCTTAAGAACTGCATGATGAAAAAATAATAATAAACATTAACAATATTTTTGTGGTTTTTTTTTCTTCTTTTTTTCTTTCCCATGACATAAACAATGGTACTCTGGTCATAAGCCAAAACCTGACAAAGGTCCAAGGTTGAAAAGGGTTTCTTTGAGCCTGTCTTCCTGGTATAATTATTGTAGGTTCAGAGGAACCAGATCTGGAGTGTTGTAAAACTCAACACAATGAACTTGACAGACAGCCAGATTTCTGTTTTCAGGCAGTTTAGGGTTACTATAATCTCATTATTATGCTTGAAAGACGACAAGTAATAGAATCTCAGGTAGCTGTTCTGTCTTTACTCAGCCGCATCTTCTCTTTTATGCCAATTTCCCTTGATTACCTGAACTAGTGAGGCTCGGTTTTCAACCACTTATCTTCCAGCAATAATCATCTGATCAGCCTTACAAGGTTCTCACTGCACTCAACAGTTTTAATGGGTCAAGCGTTAAATTAACCCTTTAACCATATCCCATGAGAATACAAAACTTATTAAAAAACAATTTACTATTCAGTCATTCTTAACTTTGCAGAGGAGAAGGAGTTCTTTAGACAGATTTGCTTGTTGTTCCATTCACTCATATCTTGTTTTGTTGCATCTTTACCCTTACAAACACATAAAATCTTTCTAAAGCTTCTGCTTAAGGAAACATTCTTCTGGTTTCTTACTTCTAAAGAAACATAAAATGAAGCCGCAGGAAAAGCTGTGTGTATCTTATGCTCTATTTTAAGGTGACTTTTCACAAAGATTAAATTAATTTTTCAGTGTATGGAAGAAAAAGTCTGAAAAAAATTACTCATGTCAGTCAATGTTGTATCTCTTGCAGAGTTGTAAGGCTCGTGAAACTCTTGTGGACCCATCCGTATGATGGGAAGGGTTTGCAGCTCCGGTACAGCAGAGTATTTGTACCAGCTATGGCAGGAAAGCAGCCAAGCAAGAGGTACCTTACTCACGTAGATCTGTGTCGGTGTGCAGGGCAGTCAGCAGCTGTGCTGATGCTCCCAGCCTCCCCAAAAAACTCTGGAGTCCCCTCCAGGAGGAGGCTGGAAGCTGGCGACCAAGCAGTGCTCGCAGGCTTTATCCTTCCTTAGGACAGTGCACAGCCAACAGAAATAAGTCTTCTGCTTGAACTCACCCCAAGTTGGGGAAACCAAGGGATGTGTGAGAAGATGTGGCTCTGAAGATGCAGCCCTGCCAAAGATGCTCCTAGAAGTAGGTCTGCAATATCAGGGAATGGCATCAGTGGCTTTACTAGACCTTAGTTTTCTTGCAAAACTAGGGGCCCCTGCCACAAGAACTGCTTTAGCAGAGCAGCCTACCAATTCCAAAATGGAGCAAACTCTCTCTTTCAGCAGTGCTGCAACAGCAGAAAGAGTTGAGAACAGAAATATTTCATGTAAACCAAGGTGAGAAAGAGCCCCAATTTACCAGCTGTTACGAATGAAGAGTGTGATACCTTCCAGCACTGCTTCTTATAACAATACATAGTAGAGATACCCTGGGTACAGACCTATCCTTGCTATCTTCAACCAATTCTTGCTCACACGACATTCTCACTGACATTCACAGCGGTATTGCCAGGAAATGACTTGAGTGAAAGATGAAATTTTTTACAGAGACAATTCATACAACACTTTTCATCACCTTTAGTTTGTACAATCCCACCTGATCTTTGATGACAACTGGAACTGCTTAAGGGGCTTTACTAGCTCAGGTTAGTAGTCATCAAAGGAATACTACGACTATAAAATCTACTGTTTATGTTAGTCATTACAAGTCTATAAAAATAATGTGGTGATTTCAGTCTGTTTATAACGTATTGGTCTTTTACAGTGGATGAATGGAAAGAAAAAAGAGGCAGTACTTAAATAGTAGATGGTGTGAAGATTTTGAGTACATGAGGAATCTAGGACAAACACCCAGGCCTTTCCACAGAAGAGCAGCGATGAGGACATTGAGCACAGCCAGTCTTTTCGGCAGAACACAACAGTTAGCCAAGAGAAAATCTAGAAAGAGAAACACACCTTCGGGTTCAGCAAAACTTCGGGGTCTTATTGTTGTCTGCAGTGAAGGTGCCTTGTCTTCAAAGTACTCCCATGGTGTGGCATGTTTTTTATAAAATAATTATTCTATTGTATTAAAGCTCACTGCCACTTCTTTTCAAATACAGACATTAGAGAAAACATGGTGGTGACTTTTCCACATCATTCCTAGTGGGCAGCATCTTCTCCCAGGACACTAAGTGTCAGAGTTCAGTGACTCTCTCAGCTTGCAAATGTTCAGTCTCAGATTTCCTTTCTACAAGTTCTTGAATCACCAGTCCACAAACAAATATTTTTCAAGCAAAAAAATTTATATCAGGAGATATTTTCCTCTAGTAATTACTAAAAGAATGTGTATGTCTGGAGCTTTACATGTGACTGGTTTTGGGGAGTTACAGCTTTGGTCATTTTCTGTGCAAGCTCAAATGAAAAATCCTGAGACCAACCAATATTGTATATAAATCAGATATGGGATTTCCCTTAAGAAAAACAACAATGAAAATATAAAATTAGATGTTAAAAAAAAAAAGGTACAATGACGAATTTCTACAAATGACGCTAAAAAGAAAAGGCAAGATTCACTTTCCAAACATAGGCACAGAGTGTTGCTTCAAGGTATTTCCCCTAGTCTTTGGTCAAACATTTTACATGCCAGTGTCAGATGTTGGTAGATATGTTAGAAAGCCTCTGAGTTACCTATACGCCCCTGTACTGGAAGATGGAGGCAACCAAATAGATATTCTGCATGCCTAAAATAGCTCTAAACATTTCTGTATAGGCAACTGAATCCCACACCTTGATTGTTTTGCCTTTGATACCAGAGCTGTATTTTTAAAAAGTATTAAATTAATACCTTTTTCTTTACCCATCCATTTCCAGTTGAGAAAAAAAATAAATTGTTTCTTCTTGATCAGTTGTATTGCTGCAGATGCTCCCACAGAAAAATGAACACATTCCTGTAAGTTCATAAGTAGATGTTTATATGGAGTCCACACAAGTACATGAATAAAAAAGGAAAAGAGTAATGTCAGATTTAAACTAGTGCTGAAGACAAATGAAATCCATTTAAATTTGAAAGGAAAATCAGATAACTTCCATTTATGGAAATGGAGTTATGAATGATTAAAAAAGAGAAAGGGAGAAAGGTCAGATTTGGGACAAAATAAAGCAAAAGAGGAAAATGCTGCAGTTTACAGACCTTTATCAATGCATGTTTAGCCCCGGGGAAAATGAACTGAGAGCAGCCCTGGGGAAAAGGATCTGGGGATATTTGAGGACAAGAAGCTCATACGACTCGGCAGTGCACATTTGCAGCTCATAAGTCACTCTGGGCTGCATCAAAGGAGCTGTGACCAGCAGGCCAAGGGAGGTGATTCAGCCCCTCTACTCTGTTCTTGTGAGACCCCACCTGGAGTATTGTATCCAGCTCTGGGGCCCCAAACACAAGAAAGATGTTGACCTGTTGGAATGAGTCTAGAGAAGGCCACCAAGTCAGTCAGAGGGCTGGAACACTTTTCCTATGAAGACAGGCTGAGACAGTTGGAATTGGTCAGCCTGGAGAAGAAAAGGCTCCAGGGAGACCTTGTAGCAGTTTCCCAGTACCTAAAGAGGGCTTGCAAGAAAGCTGGAGAGAGACTTTTCACAAGGACATGCAGCCATAGGACAGGGGAGAATGGTCTTAACCTGAAGGAAAGCAGGTTTAGATTCGAAGTTAGGAAGAGATTTTTTACTATAAGGATGGTGAGACACTAGAACAGGTTGCCCAGAGAAGCTGTGGAATCCCCATTCCTGGAAGTGTTCAAGGCCAGGCTGGATGGGGCTCCAAGCAACCTGATCTCATGGGAGGTTCCTTGCCCATTGCAGATGGGGTGGAAGAAGATGATCCCTCCCAACCCAAACCATTCTATGATTCCATGTTTCTGAACAGTCACACTTCAGTATAACAAAAATCTTATTGAGCTTTTCCTTGAGGGGCTAATGACTTTCCAAGCTTTCTGGAAGATTCTTGGGAGCATCTTATCCAATGTGTATGGCCTGAATTTATCTGATCCAACCTGAAGAACATCTATAGTTCTTCACCCAAGACTCCCTTTGTAGACAATGGGAAAAGACTAATCTAGGGATCATTTTCACTGAATAATTTTAAACATGTATTTTGAAGATGCACTTTCAAGATGACTTGTGCTCACGAAGATTGTGGAAAAGGGAGAAAGTCACAAAGTATTTGGCATTGGTCATGTCAGGCAAAC
Organism: Oxyruncus cristatus; assembly: GCA_013399855.1. Taxonomy (NCBI): domain Eukaryota; kingdom Metazoa; phylum Chordata; class Aves; order Passeriformes; family Cotingidae; genus Oxyruncus; species Oxyruncus cristatus. Next base: position 262,745 of record VXAY01005038.1, on the reverse strand, counting down.
TATATAACTAGCAACATGTCAACTCCATTCAAAGGGCCCTTTCATTCATAGAATCAGAGAATAGCTTGGGTTGAAAGGGACTTCAAGAGTCCAATTCACTGTAATGAGCAGGAGCATCTTCACTTTGATCAGGTTCCTTAGAGGCCCATTCAACCTGACCTTGAATGTTTCCAGGGATGGCACATCCACTACCTCTCCAGGCAACCTGTGTAGGTATTTTCCATCCTCAGTGTCAGAGTCTGTTTTTCAGTAAAATTTATAAGTAGACCTAATGCTCTGCTGGGAGACCACTGAGTCCATTCAATTCTCCAAAAGGCAAAAAATGCCTGAAACTTGTCAAATACAAGATTCTTCTCCAAAGACTACCACAGTATAGCTCTGAGCCAACTTTGGATTAAAGGCCAGTATCTTATTTCCTCTAGCTTGAACAAAGTTCCCTGTAATTTAAGGAAATGGCTTGTAGTTAAAGGATAAAAAAGTGGCAGTAAACAGTACCCAAAAACTATACTAAAAAGTGCTCCTGAAGAAGGGATGATTTTCTGGTATACAGAGTGGCTACATTATAACACCTAACATGAAATCAGTGCAAAATCTTAGCAATTTTACAGTCTTATCAAAATAAAAATACATTGCAGTAGACAATGTGGAACTTGGGCATTGCATTTCTAGTTTTTAAAGCTAATTTTCTACTTTATTCACACACAGAACTTTATCAAACTGAAAAGACCTTCTGTAAATCAACAGTGTTCCTTAGGTTTTTAAATGGGGTACAAGCACCTTCCTACATAAATATACTGTAATTCACCTTGAAAAGCAAAAATATTTTAAAGGAAGTTTTTAAATTTTAATAAATACTTCCATTGTTAAGACAAAGTTTGTAAGGATGAATAACCGGAAAATAATCAAAACTTAAGCAGATAAATCATTTTTATAGGGCAATTGAACTCCTCCCTAGATTGGTATCTAAAATAGATGCTCCTATGTCTCTCCATTGGCTCTAGCAGAGGCATAGATATCTGGCTTAGATTGTCCATCTAGGTAGCTGAAGACAGATGAGATGAAGTCTGATGCCCATGAGGGTACCATTTCCTATTAAGGAAATGTGAGTAGAGAACAATTTCAAAAGCTTTCAGAAGAAGTTAGTCCTTCTTGGAATTAAGTTGGAGTTTTTAAATGTATTTTGCCGTTTATTACAAATTTTAGTGAATCAAAGAAAATAACCTTCCCATGTTCTGCCAGACACAAATACCCAATGAATCTGATCATAGAGAGGGGTCAGTGGAGGAAATAGATGGAGTTTTGCCTGGACTTTAAATATGCTTTTCCTTAGCAAAGCCTGACCAGGCAGTGAGCTCAAGAGAGGAATGATTGCTGCGGGACACAGGGATATCTGCTCCACTCTTAGTTCTCCTGCTGACCTCCTGTGTGGCCTTGGGCACGCTGCTCCACCATCTGTTTCTCGACCCTGCTTTTGTCTGTGCAGGGGATTGGCTACAGGCTGTTTTGTCGTCAGATGCAAATGAGCTGTCTCCATGCCCTGACTCAAAACGGCATGACCAAGGTGATGTGGTGCCAAGTCTGGAGTAACATACCTGGGACCTCAGAAACACCCTCCTGCTCCATCTTTGTGCTTTGTCAGCTGTAGCAAAACCGCTTCTGCTCAGTTCGTGGCATCAGCAGAACACAAATCCACATAGACGTATCCATAGACTATAAGCACCTTCTTGCTTGTGTCTTTTCTTCTGTGCATGTAGAGCAGGCAGCACAAAGGGCTCTGTGTAACCTTTGCCCTAGAGACCAATAGCCCTGACTGCACATGTATCAGTTGGTCTGGCTAGCCACCCAGTTCATGCACCCATGGGGTAAGAGCAAGTGTTCAGCTAGGGTGGTGGCATTTCTAATTAATGCTTCACTTCCCATAAAGAGAAGAAGGTTTTCATGAACTATGGAGATCAAAGTTAATATAATAATATGAATGTAAAAGTTGTGTGTGTATACATCTGTGTGTATTTATGCAATGTATTTAACCCCATTTCCTGAAGTGATAAAATAAGAAATTTCCTTGTTCCTATCTTTCCTTCCACCCCTGCTTTCACTTACAAATTTCGGTTCCGTCAGGAAATACAACCATTTTTCTTTGAAATTAGTGACTTACTTATCACCTGGAATGAAAAAATCACAGAGGTACTGGAATCTGAAGCACTGCTATGAATAGATACTTAGTATACAGATATCCTGTGTTTCTCAGTTATTTATTCAACTAGCTGGAAACGTTCTCAGAAATAAGGAACCAGCAAAAATTAAAATCCACTAACCATAGCAGCGTAGCCTACCATTTCACTGCAATGACTATGCACATCTGCACTGAAGGGCTTCATCTGACGTGTTAGTCTCATGCCACACTCTAGGCTTGCAGTCTTTCAACATATCTTCAGACATTTAGAAGAGTGCCAAAAGAATTCTGCTGGGGAAGATTCACAGGCATTGCATAAATTGGACCTTAAATCTTAAGAAAATTTTCTGTGACGTAGATGCTCTACATCCCTCTCCAGCAGAGCATGATCCATTACCCTGTATCACCAAGCAGATGCCCTCAGGTGTGAACTCCCAGCAACAAGTTTTCTTTCGTTCACGAGGGAGATTTTACGTAGGAAAGCAGTCCAGCTCTCTGACAAGAGAAAAACTCCCTGGCCTCTTTATCAACCTGCCCAGAGCTCTGCTTCTGGTGATTCACACAGTCAGAGTGTGGCTGATATAAAAGCCAAAGTGGGTTCTTCTTGTGTATAGTATGCCACAGAGTGGTTGTTGGCCTGACAGAACTGCAGCAAGAGTTTGTGGAGAAAAGGACAAGAATCGCTTCAACTTGAAATACAGAATGAAGGTTTGAATGTCCACCCCCGGGTCTGCAATAAGACCCGTTCAGTTCTGGCCCAACCCCACTATTATGAATATTCATCATTCCAAAACCATGCTTGATTAATAACTTGGCTTGAACCTAGGGCCTGTAAAAGTGAGTACATGCCACAGCTTGATCTAAGACTCCATGCTGACAGATGTAAGAAGTGTATGAAATAATGTTGTTGTCATTGGTCTAAATGCCAGACTTAACACTGTTCATTCTTTCCATTGAAAATATCTGCAGAGGAAGTTTTGAAAGCAAGGAATGAATCACTCTTGCCCACAATATTCAGCCTATTGCATCTTTCCAAGATAATCCAGAAAATGTGTGGAGTTTGGCTTTTTTTTCTTTTCAAGTCTCAGCCCTCTCTTTCTTCCTCCACAACTGACATGCTATATCTATACCTCAGCTGTGTGGTCCAGGAATATGCGCTGGACAAACCTTTAACATGGGCAGCTGGGACACACTGCTGTAAGGTCCTGCCTTTGGAGACTGAGGTGTTTTCCCCCAGCATGGTGGTGAGTATCAGAGTATGGATGTGAATTTAGCACAGTCACAGATTTCCTGAGGCTTTGAGCTCTGACCTTGGCAGTGCTAGGCAATCTCCAGGGAACCCTGGCCTTGGGCCTCTCACCAAACATCCCATCATCTTCCCCTGGTACAAATAGCTGAGTCTTTCCCAGCTGCATATACACGTAGTACATGTGCTTCCCAAAAGGTTTCTCTGCAGAACCTGGAAGCAGTGTCTTCACCAACTGAAAAAATCGTAGATGCATGAACTGAAGAAAACTAAGGAACAGCAGAGCATCAGGCCCGATCTTATGTGTCACATGTGTCTCTTCATCATATGAACTCAGACAGCCAGATCAGTCAGGCAGCCTTGTCTATGTGTCATATATGCAGGAGAGAGACTAGAGGCAATTAAGGGAGAGAAACTGTAACTCTGTCTGCCCTGAGGCCTGGAGGAGTGGGAAAACACAGGCAAGAAGCTGTAATCTTGCTTCAAACAGCAGCAGAGGCTCAGCAGCATAAACCCGGTGATATTGTGACTTTGCCACCACTATGAGCTACAGGATTAAGGCAAAGTACATTAATGTAAGAAGCCTGGGCATGATTGAGGCATTTCTCCGGAGTGAGCCCCACATGGAGAAAGAGCCCTTTGCAGAGACTAGGCTGGTGATAGGGAAGTACTCCTGTTGCCTACATCCCTGCACCACATCTAGAAAGACAGATTTGTTCCAGGCATGACTTAGTGTTCCTAGTTAGTAAACATGGCTGTAAGATGTCCCCCATTTTGGAGAAAGCCCCTTTCTTCCCAAGGGACTGCAAAGGATCTGCAGCAGGAAAAAGCCCAGGGAACAGGTTAAGTCCTTCGATCAAAATTGTCTTCTGATCAGCTGTCACCTGCCCTTCAACTGGGCTCCACATCTTTACTCTCATCCAGCTGACCAGGCAGTGTTTTGCCTTTCTATGTCACTGATGGACTGCTCTGCAGGACTTCCTATGGAGACTGTGGAGATACCTGAGGCTATCAAAAAGTTGAGGCTATAAATCATTCAGCTAGTCAACTTTTCCACCATAGACAAGATTTGTCTCCTTCTGCAGCTGGTCTTGCAAACTGTAGTTGTTAGGAAATGAAAGACATGAGGAAAGTCTGCTGAGCTAAACGGTTTTGTCATTACACTCCCCCCTGTTACTTAAACTTCAGTTTCTGTGGTGACATAAATGGTTGCTCTTGCTTAGATAGGCCAGCACTACATAAAACCTACAATCCTGTAAGAGTTAAACTTATGAGCTATAACCATTCAGCATAAAATCATGTATGTCACTTTGGTAGGGGTGCTCACATTTTCCCTGTCAGGAAAAGAAAGACTTTGCAAAGTTTACTCCCCACCATTTCCTATCAAAACTTTGTTCTGGTAAAAATGTGGGTTATCATACACACAGGTTTACTCTTGCAAAATTTGCTCTTCAGCAATCAAATTTTATACAAAATAAAAGAAAATAAAAAGGAAAAAAGAGAGAAGATGATTATTGAGCTTGCCATTAGAGATCTGGGATTTTACAGCTTTCAGAGCAACATTTCTATCCAGTGTAAATTTGTTTGGAAAATAAGTCCATCTTTTGTTTGAAATGGTTAATTACCTTGGTAGAGGAACCAAATGAAATAAAAGATTTATGGATCCCTCTTTCTCATAGGGAAGGAGAAAGTGATCTGTTTGCAGGAGTTATATTTTCAGGCACTTTGCTGAGACACCCCAACCCCCCTCGGTTGCTGACTGTAAAATAAGAAAACTATTACCCAGCTGGGGTAACAATAGGCTCCCACAGTGCTTTTCTGCTCAGCCCGCAGCTGCCAGTGAAAGTGGAAACTACAGCAGCAGGATAACATTCTTTTCTTACAGCCTGTTTCTATGGGCAAGGAGCCCTCCCACTGCTTCAATGTATTTTCTATGCAAAACTGTAGAAGAAGTGACATTTTAAAAGTTTTGACCTTTGTTTTTTTTTTTTTTCCCCTCCCCCCCATTTTTTTTTGCATCAACCAAGGCATAAATTTTTTAAACCTTCTGACAGGGTTTGTGTTAGGAATGGCAATAGCCATTACTATAATAATAAAATGTTTCAAAATTTGAAAATTCTATATTGTGTGTAGCATACTGGTAACCTTTGGGCCGAAAAAAATAGTGATGAGAGATACAGAACTCTTCAGGTTATTGTCACGGGCAAACAGACAATTGTGGCAGATCTCATACACCTTTGCAAAATAGTGTCATTGAATGCCACATTTTCATTTACAAATTTCATATTTTAAAGCTAAAATTTTAAAGGATTTTGCAGGCAAAGATTTTTCCCCCATTCCTCTGCACAAAAAGAAGAAAAAAAAAAAGAAAAATTAGCCAATTTTAATAAAATCGCCTTTAAAAAAATTTTACAAGAGAAAAATCAGTGGTCTGAATAATGCTAGTGAACGTTAGTAAATTAACTACATATACATATATCCAAATTATATGGATCTAATTTGATAGGAAATTGTCATAATTCCCAATTAGATTACAAATATAACAAAAAAGATACCCTACTGGTTAAAACAAAAAAAAATAACACACTAAATCTCAGGAAATTATAAAGGACATTAGAAATGTAAAACATGTTCTCCCAAACAGAAGCAAAATAAATTGAAACTGTTCAGGCAAGATGGAGGGGGGGGGGGCGATGAGGGGTTGCCCATGAGCCATTTAAGTGAATGCAGAACAGATTCCAAAAAGAAGCCTGGCAGGTTAATCCATGTGAGAGCCTTCCATTCACCACTGATTCCCTCAGCTAGCTACCACCACTAGCTATTACCAGCTCACCCTTATGTTCACCAAGGGCACTGGCCCTGCTGTTGGTCCATCTATATATCTATCTCTCTGGATCTGACTCCACATTCTTTTCATACCCAACCCTCTTCCCATCACACACTGAAACCAATGGAAATTAGACCAATGCAAATGATGGCATATCTGCCTATATCCCAGCAGTGTTCTGAAACGGTCAGTTTTAAAAGCTGATTTAAAATTCATTAAGATTTAGAGGAGAAAGTAGAAAAATCCCACATTTTAAACTGGTGGCTCCACTGGTGGATTGATAAAGAGCTATAAAGACTTCTTGGTAACCCGAGTCCTCCATCAGAAGAAGATAAAATCATCTCTCACTCTACAACACACACACACTGTAACCAAATCCATCATTAGCAAACTACATCATTCATCATTGGGCAAAAATCTACTATAAATTACAATGGGTCCATTAAAAGGTTGGGAAACCTAACAGAAAAAAAAAAAAAAAAGCAAAAGCAAAGAAAAAAAAAGCTCTCCCAGGAGGGTCTGTGTCAAGACAGAAAATTCTTTCAAGCCCCCTTCATCTGTGCCTGAGATACTATACACTCCTAAGACACCCCTTGAATTTCACATCCTGACAAGCCATCCCCAGGCAAACAGGGCAAAGGAAGTTCTAATTTCTACACAAAATGTATGGCTTTTTGTTTCTCTGGGCAGAACATGCTCTGTAGATTTTCAAACCCAAAGTTGCTCTTTCTGGTGTGTGAATCAAGAGCTTAAAAAAATATTCAGAAACATTTTGATGGCAAGCCTGCCACCGGGAAGCCAGGAACCAGCGATAGTTCTAGGGAAGTCACAGGGTACCTGCACCTTTTCTGGGGGCTTCCCAAGGATTGGGGCACAGAGCTGCGGAGTAGCTGCCAGACCCTGAACCCCGGGCAGGTACACTCCTTGGCTTTGGTGGGCGTGCAACCAAGTCAAACCAAATTGTCATTTCAGAAGAGTGTCCCTCATCATCTGCTGTATTAATAACTATTTGCATGTTTCCTGGTTTCTTTGCTATGATATGTGGGCGCAGGCAGAAGAATTCTAAAGGATTTTTAGGTTGATAGTGCTTCCATTATTCAGGACAATGTGCTATCCAAGGCAGGCAGCTATTTGGGATAAATAGCCTATCCCCATTTGTCCAAAATAGCCAAATGTCTGGCATGAGTCATGCCAAACAGGCAGCTGCTCGGCAGGAGTGTAATACTGGCATACTAAAAAGCAGAAGATATTGAAGGGGACAGAGAGAGCTAAGGGTGGCACCAGGGTAGAGTGACAGAAGGTTTGTGGGGTCAGTAATACACAGCTATGACACTCACTAAAACTGTCAGACGACGCCATCACAAACGACAGCATTTCTCCGCAGTTTTCACACAACACCGCTCATCTCCTTGAACAGACAATAAACCAATATCTTAGAGGCCACTGTGTGGGAGGTGCTGGCAGGTATTACCTGTGGAGCACACATATTACAAGTATGATATCACTGCCATCGTGGGCAGGAGAGTGTTGGGAAACAATTCCTTCAGTAAGGGTGCTGCTCCATGATTTGTTTGAGCTGTTTGAGACGGATTCCTGAAAAGTAATGGCATTCACAAGGAGCAGGATGCATATTGCAGGGAGGTACATGAATACATTTCCAGGTGAATGAAGGTATCTGTGTCCTCAGCTGGCTTCCGGGTGAAGTCATGTACATGCAGAATTGTGAGCACCATATATACCCCCACTGCGTGCAGCCACCCTCTTGTCCTTTCCAGGCTATAAAGTCCCTTCCTCCCTCAGCATTTCATGAGTCCTGATAATTAAAGCTGCAGACACTCCTGTGAAATAGGTAATGAACTTAATTTCACAGAGAAAGGAACCAAAGCTGTAAAATTTGTGCCATGCCCAACATGGCAAAGAAAGCACAGGGAAAGGTCCTGAATGAAACCAGCTACTGAGAAAGTTTTCTGTGACAAGAATGTCCTTTGTCACAGTCACCAAGATGCAAGCTCAGCAGGTGTCATTTCAAATTCAGTATCTTGGCCATCTACTTGTCTTTTAAAATAAATGAAAACAGTCCCTGGCATGTAGTAAACCTTGCCAGACTTTGGAATTCTTTAGCTGACATTATCTTTAGCACATTTAAGTGCCAAAAAAAAAAAAACCACTGGGTAAATGTGTAGTTAGTCATGCTTGTAAAAATGTCAATGCTGTCAAAAATATTTGTGTGAAAATCATAAACAAAATCTGCTGCCATGAGGAGTTATTTGGTTCTTAATTATGGGACAAAGTGACTTCTTTTTCATGAGGACTTGAAAAAAAGAGAGCTAACACTGTGATGGAAATATTGGCACAGTCTTGACTCAGCTGCTTCCCTGGGGTAATGAAGTTGCTCCCAGAAAGAAGAGGATTATGATCTTCACAGAGTACCTTAAAAATCCAGCTAGGATGCCAGGCTAGCAAAGTGGGTTCATAATAGGATGTGCAATCCTGCACCTCTAAGTATGTTGGGAAGGTTTCAGGTGCTTAAAGGCAGGAAGGGGTTGGTTAGCAGTACTTTAATTGGCATTTTTAAGTGGATTTCTAGAACTGCGACTTTTGGATTTGCACACTTGCTTATAGAAGTTGGATAAGCATATTTTATAACCTAAAAAATGAACAAAAGCAGTAGGTCACAAGACCAAATCATTTAGGTCAGTGGAGAGGAATACCTACAGCTATCTCGAGGTTTGTGTTCACTGACCTTTGGGAACGGTTGGTGGTCTCACCACATTTCTCAAGGACAGATGTTCTCACCCACACACTACCACAGGTGGCAATGCTGGGGTCAGAGGACCCCAGGGGTGCATCCCAGGAATGAACCCCCACGGAGTGGGTTCAACTGAGGCCAGGTACACTGATAGGTCCTTTGAGAAGTTGTACTCTCTTCCCCCTCTCTTCTTTGCAACTTTATAAATGCAGACTCACACTTTTACAACTTGTGGTTAATTGGGAAACTTTCACTGATAGCAAAGTCACAGGAAGTAGAAGTGAGCATTCAGTGATATGGCCATTTGGGGACCTAAACTTCAAACCATGCAGTGAGTACCGGTCTTGCTGTCTTCTCAGAAAAGAATCATATATGCTGGTGCATGGTTGTAAAGTTTAAAACTCACAAACAAACATTGAAACAGGGTATTTAAGATTTTTTTATTATTAGGTTGGTGAACACTGGAACAGGTTGCCCAGAGAGGTGGTAGAAGACCCAGCTCTGGAAATATTCAACGCCAGATTGGATGGGACTCTGAGTAACTCCATGGAGTTGAAGATGTCCCTGCATATTGCAGGGAGGTGGGAACTAGATGAGTTTTAAAGGTCCCTTCCAACCCAAACCATTCTATGGTTTCTCTTGCCTTGAACTGCAAATACAGCTGTTAAAATTCGTGTCCAGCTGTATTGCTATGGTTCTGTTCATCACTGGTTGGTTTCTCAAGAATCTGAAGAAATGACACTGAAAGGTCTATCACAAACACACCGCAAAGTTACTAGCAGGAAGTAAATTCTAAAAAGGGCTGCAGTAACTGAAGCAACATTTCCTGCTGGGATCTGTGGTTCCAAGGCCTCTTAGAGAAATGGTTTCCCATGCCGTAACACTCCATGAGTTTGGTAGCAATGCGCAGTGCTGCAAACCTACAAGATTTCTTGAAATAGAACAAAAATTCACAACATTTGTCTTTTATTACTCCATTCCATGTCTCTCAGTTGTTATCTCCCCTCCTCATGGAATTTCAGGTAAGGGAAAACAATCTTATATTAATACTCATTAGATTTATTCGTAGGGGTTTATGTTATCCTACTTTAGAATTGAAAATATCTGCATGGAATCGAGATACAGACAAGATTAAAGTAATATTTTACATATCACAAAAGGACTAAAACCTGAAGCAGAAAAATGTGACATTAAATGAACAAAGGCCATGTTATGTCGGTTCATTTCAATCATGTCTACCTTCATTACTCCAAATCGCCCTACTGAGAGAGTCCTCATTCTTGCTATCACCATGAAAACAAGCTTCTGCTGGAAGAACAAAAAAAAGGTGAGACTCTCTTATGCACTCTCTTTAAGGCTTACACTTATTCAGATAGAATAATTTCTAAAATATTCCATGCTTCCTGAAAAAAAAAAAAAGGCATAGAACAAGAGCTGGATAACTTTGTTCCACCCTTTTTTGGTTTGTTATGAAAAAATGACATTGTTGTAACAATAAATAAGAGCAAATCTCTTTCAGTGTTCAGTGAGCATGAGGACTAGGGGAAAGGCAGATCAGGAATAAATGGATTAAAGGAAAGACAGTCTTCTAAGCAGGAGAAAAAAAAATTGCCTGGAGGTATTGAAATGTTAAGTAACACAAGCAGTAGTCTGTGACCTGCCCTGCACAAAGGGCAGCAGGGAAATGAAAGGCATTTTCTACCTCTTGCCACCCTTGGACGGGAGGCGTGATGCATTGAAAGCACTGTCTCCTGGCTAGGACATTCCTCCCAGCAGCAGATCACCCCATCCTCTGTACCCCAGCAATTCAGCAGGACATGTTGTCATCAGGCCAGCTCAGGACATGCCACTTATGGAATAAGGCAGCAAGACTGTCATGGTATGAAATGCCATCTGCCTTCTGGACTGTTCCTAAAACAGTACCAAAATACATTGCCAATGGCTCACACAAGGGAACCCCAACAGGCACCAGAATTTTTCTCTTCTCTTGGGAAACGGGCTCTTCTGAGGCCATCTATTTTCAAGGTCCCTAGAGTACAAAGACAAGCAAAGTAGATTCTTTTACAAAACAAGTAGTGAGAAATTTGCCTCAGCCTTGTTGAGAGCATCATCAAAACTGATAAAGTCAAGTTTGATAAACTGTCAAGATTTGTTTTCTGTGCAGCTCATTCTCCTCAGGTTGTTGGGAGACAGAAGCAGGAAGCAGATATCCTTGGGTCTCTGAGACATCATTTAAGTATTTCTACAAAACCTTGCTCCCTTCTGTTAGTTTTTCTGGGATCCTGAACATATTGGTCTTCCTTTCGTTGCTGCTGACATTTGATCCAAAATTTGGGTCCCCTCCACTGGGCCTGAGCACAGTACAGTATCACTGACATTACAACTAATTCATGCTGATGTGAAGGATGAGCAGAGAAGATGTGTGAGATAGGATAATATGGAAATGTTTCCTGATAGGAAGGGTCAAAGTCATCTCACTACTCTATCCAATATCCTGTTGACCCCATATAAAAAAGCTGGTGTCCTAACATTTCCCATTCTTCCATTGCTATCCCACATCCATTCAGGATATCAGAATAGGTGCCTGTAGATGTATTCAACCTCTTTGATCTGAGTCCTGCTAACGCAGTTCTTCCAGGAGAATCATGCCTTTGGTAAGTGTAGCTATCAACCTCTTTCCTGATCCTTCCCACAACTCTGAGAAGCTGTCGAAAAGAACTGTGAGACAACACCCTATGGGATTGGATGAGATCCACCCAAGGGTATGGAGGGAGCTGGCAGAACAGCTCACTAAGCCACTTTTCAACATTTACCAACAGTCCTGGCTAACTGGAGAGGTCCCGGTTGACTGGAGGTTGATCAGTGTGATGCCCATCTACAAGAAGGACCAGAAGGAGGATTCTGGGAACTACAGTCCTGTCAGCCCAACCTCAGTGCGGGGGAAGGTTGTGGAGCAGACCACCTTGATTGCCATCACACAGCATGTACAGGACAACCAGGGTGTCAGGCACAGTCAGGGTTTGTAAAAAAGCCGGGTCCTGCTGGGCTGCGCTGATCATCTGTGGCAAGGTGACCCTCTTATTGGATGAGAGAAAGGCTATGGATGTCATAGAATACTGGACTTTAGAATAGTTTTTTAGTGAAGTCTTCATCATTTCCCACAGCATTCTCATGGAGAAACTGGCTGCTCATGGCTGGATAGGTGCTCTGCTTAATGCATAAAAAACTGGCTGGATGGCCAGGCACAGAGAGCAGTGGTGAATGGAGTTAAATCCACGTGCTGGACGGTCAGTAGTGGTGTTCCCTAGGGCTCAGTACTGGGTCCAGTCTTGTTAATTGTCTTTATCAACGATCTGGAGGAGGGAATAGAGTGCATCTTCAGTCAGTTTGCAGATGACACCAAGCTGGACAGAATGTTGACCTTCTGGAGGGCAGGAAGGCTCTGCAGAGGAATCTGGACAGGATGGATCAATGGGCTGAGGCCAATTGCATGAATTTCAACAAGGCCAGGGCTGGGTCCTGCGCTTGGGTCACAACAACTCTATGCAGAGCTACGGGCTTGGGACAGAATGGCTGGAAATCTGCCTGGCAGAAAAGAACCTGAGGGTTCTGGTCAATAGTGGGCTGAACACGAGCCAGCAGTATTACCAGGTGGCCAAGAAGGCCAATGCCATCCTGACTTGTATCAGCAATAGTGTGGCCAGCAGGGCCAGGGTAGTGATTGTCCCCCTGTACTCAGCACTGGTGAGGCCTCACCTCAAATCCTGTGTTCAGTTTTGAGCCCCTCACTACAAGAAAGACATTGATGTTCTGAATTATGTCCAGAGAAGGGCAACAGAGCTGGTGAAGGGTCTGGAGCACAAGTCTTTTTAGGAGTGGCTGAGGAAGCTGAGAGTGCTTAGCCTGGAGAAAAGTAGGCTGAGTAGGGACCGTATCATTTTCTCTACAACTACCTGAAAGGAGATTGTAGTGAGGTGGAGTTTGATCTGTTTTCCCAGGTAACAAGCAATAGGACAAGAGGAAATGGCCTCAAGTTGCATCAGGGATGGTTTAGATTGGGTATTAAGAAAAAATTCTTCAGGATTGTCTAGCACTGTAACAGGCTGCTCAGGAAAGTGGTGGAGTCACCACCCCCAGAGATATTTAAGACATGTAGACATGGTGCTTAGGGACATGATTTAATTGTGGACTTCGCAGCACTAGGTTAAAGGTTGGACCTCGAGATCTTAAAGGTCTTTGTCAACCTAAGTAGTTCCATGATTCTATTCTGGCAGTACATAACTTTGCTTGACTGTGTGACTGTGAAAGTAGATACAAAGATGCCTATACCTAAGGCTAAGGTTAATTGAACTCTTAAGCAGAGGAAGTAAAATCTAAAATTACAATGCTATCAATTTGTGATAATGTAATTTGCCTATTTGGTAATCCCTGATCTCTGGCTCGCAGCATCTCTGCTCTATTCACCAGTGAGTTTGCTACCTTTAATATATGTAAGGTGCCATAACAATAGACACCTACAAAATGTAGACATCTGCACCAAAGCTGGTTTTTTTTGCCTTTTCCTAATTGTAAGCCATGTGCCCTGTGGCAGCTGTCAAATTCAGGTTGAGCGAAATTACTGTTGGAAAGTGCTTGCATCTTTCCATTGACTCCAACAGGCAAAAGAAGAGGTGGACTACACTGAACAGGTGTTAATTTCAATCATTCATTCATAAATTTTATTTACTTAGTCCACCACAAGTGTCTCTACGCAGTTTAAGAGAATTCATTAAAACTGTGACATCATATATGGGGCAAAGAACAAAGGTAAGGTGGTGAGTGAGCGGTGTGCACATTTTACAGATACAGGTTCAAGCTCCCTTCAGTAAACGGTTTAGGATAGAAATCAGCCTCAGAACAAAATGCAGAGATTGCTTGTTTGGCATAGCTTTCCCACAGTAAATAATAGATACAAAATTAGCTAGTGAGGGAGGAAGGGAAAAAATAAATCATTCGCTTTCACTTGCAAAGCTTTTAAAGCATTCAGAACAATATAAATCCTGAGACAGACAGAGACTGTCCTCTACAGATGGGCACTGGGCATCTGCAACAAAAAACAATCATGACCCTACATATAAGTTTCTGTGAAGGGCCATTAGACTGAAGACAGCTCATTGTGTGCACATGTGTTTGGATGAGAAAAATGAGTCACTCCCAACTCTGGATCAAGCAGGTGATGTAAAGGATTGGCAGGGAGAATGATGCAGACAAAGGCTCTGCTTGCTGAAAAGCACTGAGTCACATCCTGGGAAAAAGCATAAAAAAGGAAAGCAAAACTGGATGGAGTGATATCAGTTGAGAGTTGGGAGCAAGGATGAGCACACCTACTTCGGCTACAGAGGATGCACACCTGTATGTACCAAAGAGCCTAGACTATGTATTGCAGTGTCTTCTCTAAGGCCTTAGGATTGAAACTTTTTGTCTGTTCAGCAGCAGTTTATTAGGAGCAGTCTTTTGTGTAGTATCATGTGTCAGCACAATGTACAGTTCTCTGGAATGACAAATTTTTCGAAGGTCACAGGGCTGGTAAGAAGTAGGCTACTGCAAAGGGGAATGAGATTCACCATTTTTGCAAAAAGTTTTGCTGTCCTTAGCAATATTTCTATCTTGTTATCAGTGAAAGGGTAACCAGGAGCTATGCTACTACATTTTCAGTTTAAGAGATGAACTATTATGAGCCTTCTAGGACAAAAAAAAGATATTAAAACAGAGAATTCTTTATTCCCCTGCTGCGTTTTTACCCAGGTTTTAGTGCAATAGGAAGGCAAACAGAATTTTTTAGCTCTAGGCTGCAGGCCACCCTTAGTGGACCTGGGGGGCCTTTATGTTGAGCTGCTCAGGTATCCTGCTCTCCTCCCCAGTGCTTTTATTATCCTTACATAACAGACCCCCTCTAGTTGCTATGGCTAGTGGACATTAAAACTGCTCAGTTCACTGACTTAGAGGAATTCAGCTCACACTGTGACACCTTTTAGCTGATTTTACTGACTACCGGCCATTCACAAGACAGACAAAAAGCTGAAGACATCTAAGCTAGAGCAGGGGGATAGTCACCAACTCTATCACCTTCTTGGATGTGGCAAGGCACTTAACTCCAGTTACCCTTCAGGAGACTAGCTTCTGATATGAACAACAGATTCAGAAACCTGATTTCTGAGCTTGGGACCCCTCAAAAGGGGCAGCAGGTGTCTACCCTTTAAGGCACAGGTCAAGTAATTCTGAAGGGCAGCTTTTCTGTTGCTTTACAGGCCTCTCTCCCTATACACTTGCAACAATTGATATGGCAGATGCTCTGAGAGGTAGAAATCATCAGGAAAACTGAGTTAAAGAGTGAGTTGAGAAGTGATGCTCAGGCAGCACAAATTGACTTAGTGGTATTTTAAATTTTTTTGAGCATCCAAGTCCTGTTTCCTCAAATCTCAACTCAGGTTTCATTAATGCTTCATGAGGCCCTCACAAGATCTCAATGCTTTGCATCCGCTCTGGCTTTGCTTCTGTGAAAGTAGTTTTTGTATATTATGGGATACAGAAGTGAGTAAGAGATAGATTTGGGTAGATTTGTGGATTGTCATTCTCTTGACACTCTTCTGCAAGTTCAAAGAGGTACTTGTCACTCAACCCCAGCCTTTGGGAGGAAGTATTGACCAGTTTTGGGACACCACACATTTTTGCTGGGCTCTCACAGCTGGTCTTTGAAACATTCTGGAGGGACCAGACTGAAGCCCAAGACCAGAGTGACACATGAGACAATTAACACATTAGACATCCCCATCCCCCA
This sequence comes from Oxyruncus cristatus, assembly GCA_013399855.1. Lineage (NCBI taxonomy): Eukaryota > Metazoa > Chordata > Aves > Passeriformes > Cotingidae > Oxyruncus > Oxyruncus cristatus. The sequence continues at coordinate 246,933 of VXAY01005038.1, read as the reverse complement.
GTGAACTTTTGTCGGCCTGTCCTCTTCCTGAAAAGAAAGGGGAAAAACCTCCTTTTTGTAGTGGCTGCTCATTATATGAAGCAAATCGAGAGTGAAGGGAGGGAGCAAAGAGATGGCACAGAGCCCGATAAGTGCACCCTTAAATCTATAATTAAAACCAAAGGCAAGTTCCCAATATAGCCAATTCAGTTATATAAGATCTTACAAAAGCTTCACACTGTTTGCTGGGTTTTGCTTTATTACTGTTCCCTCTCCTCGGAGTTCACTTCAGGTCAGTAGCAGATGAGGTATTACAGTTGGAGTTTATGGCAGGATAGAAATCTAACAGTGCCCTGTTTGTCAAGATATGCAAGTGTGCACCCAGAGGGAAAAAATAATCATTGGCTCTACTTGAAAGAGACAAAGTTAATGGTCACTTTGGAGCTCAGTTTAGACCACCTCTAGCTCTGGAAACAGATTGCTAGTTACTAAGAAATTACTTGAAATGATGTCCCAAGAGTCTGTGAAAGGCTCCTGCTTGCCCACTGGTCAAAGAAATATGGTAAAACTACATGTAAGACAAGAAATCAGGCTGAATATGGCCTTGCAACCAGACAGACTGAGGAATGAGGACATAGAAGTGCTCTCAGAAAGCCCATGACAAGTCTGTCATTTCTTCATGCGTACTAAAAGCATCCTGCAGGAAAACACAAGATCAGCTGAAGTATTTGTAAGTGTAGGCAGCTCACTGCAGGAGTACTGGGAGTAGCTATTTCCATGTGGGAGTTGGAACATGTATCAGAACCACTACGTTAAATGGTATGCAACCTAGATTTCACAAATATTAATAAAAAGGAGTTATCATTATTGATAAAAGCCTTTACTGCTGCATCCTCCTCTTGCATTGTTTACAGCAGCAATAGGCAGTAGCATTCCTAAAAACAATGGTTTCTTAAGGCCATGCTGAAACTAGGCTCTTCCTCCATATAAACCCCCAGAAAACCCAAACCACCAAGAATACCACATTTAAACACAGTACAATCATTTGGCTGCAATCAGCACTGTGCAGATGTCCATGTCTTTCTGAGGTACCGGATTCCAAAGATGAGGAGAGTGTAGGAGCTGGGGGAAGAAGGCAGAAATGTCTTCTCCACTTTCTGGTTAAGTGACAAAGTGCAGGCTCATGTAATGTTCATTTGCTAATGCAATCTGCTGAAGACCCCTTTTCCAGGGTGGTAAAAGTCCTCAAGAAGAACTTACCTGGAAGAAGCTGATAATTGCAGAGTATAGCACCAACATTCACATATCAAAACACTTTCCTGTTCTAAACCCCAACTATATTTAATTGTCCCACAAAAATAGAAGTACGGGAAAACAGAACACTTTCAAAAAAAATCCTAAAATACTACTCTTTCTTCCCAGTGACAATCAGAAATGCTACTATTTTTTACCAACATTATAGGTAGCAGAAAAATGGAAAGAATTATTTGCATGAATGTTTGCGAAATCTATGACCATCTTCTTTTTGCAATCTGAAACCTCAATGAAATATACTTTTCAAAAATTAAGTTTTAAATGGTATGTTAGTTGCTTGAAGTCTCTTTTAGGTGTGACAGTTGTAAATATCATATGTGAAAGAACAGACAAAATCATCATGAGCAAAACGGTCGCTGATGCAGTATAGTTAAAATATAATACCTGATTGGGTTCAGTTCCAGTTTCTCCTCCATACCCCCATTAGAGGACTTTTGTCATTAATAACTGTCAATGTCAGGCACTAAAATGGTTATCCAAAGAGTAGTTTTTAAATTGCTCTGGTTTGAAAGCTGAGGCTCAGTTCTGCAAAGACCTGTGTGGGAGAGCTGTGGGAAGGAGAGACTCTGGGATCTCACTTTCCTCGTGTACCCACCAGCCCTCGTGGCAATGTGGGTGCTGGCAGAGCTCCAATTCGCAGTGACAGTAGCACAAGGCAGACTGGCCTTTCCAGGGCAGCAGCTCTACAGCTGCCACACAAACCAGCAGACCTGGGCATGTGCAGAAGGAATGCTTGCTTACCCTTTCAAAAGTTTACATATGGTGCAGAGACACACTGGATCCCAAAGTACATCTGCACGCAACGTAAGTATGATGTTTTCACAACATTCTGTGAAGTTATGTCAGATGTTTAGGGCATAAATGAGAAACGGGCTCATTCAGTTTCATTGGGATGTGGTATCAGCCCAGATTGTACTGGCTGACACAAATCAAACTCACAACCACCACCAAGCAGATATCTGCAAGAAGGTTGACATCTCTATATTAAAAAGGAGGATTGACACTTAAATTAAGGCTCACATTTTTACTATTTTCATCATAAGAGTGTGACAAGAGCTATTGTTTTTCTGAGCAAAGAAAACGATCAGCCTTTGTGATGCTATCACAGAATCACAGGTTGGAAGGGACCTTGAGGAATTATCTTGTCCAACCCCCCTGCTCAAGGAGGGACACTTAGGACTATGTCCAGACAGCTTTTGAAAATCTTGCTATATAAAAATAATTTTTAATATCTCCTCTTCTAGAAATCCATGTAGTGTCTCAGATGTATACTTAACAAGACTACTAGCTACAGTAAGCAGGAACGATCTATTTACCAGGTAACATTCTCAGACAAAACATAGTTTTTACCCAGTGAAGTAAGGGAAAGATTGGTACAACACAGGTTCTTGACACTAGATTATAGCATGTCTTTCTGTTTTTGGAAGGGCACCACATACCATCTAATGAGAAATTCTACAAGCAGTCTGAGTCTAAATGAGATGCACCACCAGCAGTTCCATGTACACAAGCTCTTCTCTTGTGTTTATCTAGAATGTTCAAACCCTTTCCCTCAGTATACTGACATTTTTTACGTGTTCTTTTAAACAGAAGCTCAAGAAAAAAGTGTATCTGACAACTTTTTCACAGCCAAAAGATGGTCAGTAAGTCCTGTGCAAATCTCATGAAGAGGAATCAATGTCTATGTCAGTTTTATGTCGCTTTCCCATGTGACACCCACTCTAACTGAGACCACAGGGGAACAAAAAATCATTTGATGGTTCAAAGTGTCTGTTAGTTCTGTGGTGTTTTTTACCTAATGAAATAAAAGTAATCAAGCCTGAGCTCTAAAAACTAATCAGACTCTGAGTGGGAATGACTTGAATACAGGATTCCATTTTCTTGAACACATTTGATAATCATTACAGTCTATCAGCTTGGTAAAATAACCTCCAGCATTATGTCAATGCTGGAACTTATCAACTGACTTTCCAGGGCTCAAATAGTCTAATAAGTATTTCATTAATGATATTTATTTCAAAACTAATTTGCACTGTCTCACAGATTTTCAACTTCATGTGCCATGTCTTCTCCTATACATGCTGAAAAATGAGTTTCAGTTCATAGTACTATGGTGACATCTCATTCCCTTCTTGTTGCCTTTTTTATGTTTTACTTGATGAAACAGGGCAAATGATTTCAAGGGACCATTCAAATAAGGTACACAACATGTACATGACAGATCTTAAGTACCATGACAGAGGATAAATGTTACAAAACAGCTTCTGATTTCTCAGTACAGTAACAGCCTCTTTCTCATTAGAATAATCTGCTAACTTTTTTTTTTTTTTTGGTTTATCCTGTTTTGATTTTTCCATGCCTTCCACTGTTTCTTCTATTTTCATCTCTGAGGTTACCACTTTAGATAGAACACCTGATAAAAGAAATACCAAGTCAAGTTTCATGCTATTTCCTTTCTTAATGTTTACGAGATAGTTATCATTAAACGCCCCGCTCAGAATGTACACATTCAGACTTAAGCTTAATAACAGTGAAAATAGAGATCATTATGGCAGAGGTAAAGTTCAAAGCCTTTCTCAGTTTCTTTGCTCTTCTTTTTCAGATGTGTAATCACAGGAAAACTGCCCATGATTTTCCAGACTGTTCCACCATTTGGAGCTGCTACACCTAGCAGAGAACCTGCCTCCCAGTGCAGTTTCTGAGCATGTTTTGTTCTGAAGATTTCAAGTTCTTTTCATGTGACTTTCTTTTTTTTTTTTTTTTTTTTTTTTTTTTTAAATGCACTGTGTTAAAGTGCCTGGATGCAAATAAATTGGTCACCAAGTTAAGGAGTAAGTAAACATCTTCTCTTAAACAACTCATTTTAAAAGATTTTTATCATACCACTGCTGTGTACTCTTTTAGAACTGATTTTTAATTTCTATACACTCATGAAGAATCTTTTGAAAAAATTATTCAGCAATTCTTCTGCACTTAACATACTTCTGAAATGGGCTCAAGAGAAGAGCCACTCATGTTCTTGGGCCCCTCAGCTACGACAGAAAAAGAAAAAGAAAACTCAGCTCAATCTTTGAAGCAAACAAAACCCATAGAAAAAAATAAAATATGTGATCCTCTTCTTGTCTTCTTCCTAGGGAAACCATGACAGATGAGACCCAGGGAGGTAGAAAAGATTTTTCTCAGTGCTTCAGAATTATTTGTTCTTCCTGCTTGTGGAGATAAAACAGAAAATACAATGATGGGTCCTAGTCAGATCTGCACTTAGGCATGGAAATTGCTTCTCTCCAGTGACTGTACAAAGAACCAGGGTTTGTCAGTAGCGGTCTGAATCACTGAAGATTTTGGATGCGATAGTAGTTAGAAAGCCTAAATCAGGCACCCCAGGCAGTCAGCTGAAGTCTAAAAATGGGAAAAATAAGGGAAATAGAGCACCATAAATTCAGAGGGCAGATATTTTTCTATTCTAAGTCTTCAAATCTGCCTTAACTCTGTGCTGTGGATGTAGCACATTGGTTCCTTCTGCTGTGGGTAATGAGGCACCTTCTGAAACCCCTTGCTAATTTGTACAACATCTGAATGTAGGGCAGGATTATGGCACCTCTCTGCTGTTTTAGCATTTCGTTTGCAGGCAGCAAGTGCTCTTACCTGCTTGCATGCTGTCAAAAATGTGTGCATCTTTTGTGTCCCACAGAAGTTCTGTGGTGGGAGGAGGTTCCTCCCTAGAATCCATCCCTTACCCTGCTTTCCAGCCTGCTGGTAGCAGGCAGACATATATTATTGGTAGCGCCAGCAACTGTTCTCTTGTCTAAGCTCAATGTGGAAACAATTGCTCAGGGGTCCTGTAAATAATAGTTCTTAGGTATCATTAAAAAAAAAAATAAAATAAAGCCCCTTGGTACACAGTAAGCTGGCTGTAATTTTCCCATTACTCCAGACAGTGTCCCATTCATTGCTTGACAGATCTGTTTTTAATTCCAATTTCTCCTTCTCCTTTAGCTCTCCTGTTGCAGGTAGACAGTAAAATTTAACTGTTTGTGTCCATCACCCATGACTTTATTTGCTGCCAAACCATTTACTTCTTCAGGAGAATATCTAGCAAAAAGCACAGACTAGTACTGAGGGTTGTCTGTCCTACAGAGAGCACAGACATTTATGGCGGCGAGGGGAGAAGAAGCAAGCTAAGAAGACCTGGCAGTAACTAGTGTGAAGCCCACTGCACATGCGGGAAAATGAGCTTTAAAAATACATCTGCCTAATGCATTTTTAAATAATCTCCCTGTATGATCTCCCTGGTCGGATCAGGGACACAGTGCCGCAAATAATGAGATTGGAGAGGAAGTAATACAGCTCTGAGGAGAACTGAAGTCCAGCCTAGTGCATTTAAAAAATGTTCCCAAAGTGATTTTAAGTAATGCAAATTATGCCAGAGAACAGAAAGTACTCACGCCTTAATATGCAGTTTGGTTAGCTGCACAGGATCTCTTGCCTGAAACCTGTCTAGCAAGCCCTTGGTCCACTTGCACAGTAACAAGATGCTTGCTTGTTTTGTGGGGGACAGAGAGGCAGATACAAAGCACAAACAAGTTTTGGAGAGTGGCACTGTAAGTGCTATGATCCCTATGTGGTACAAAAGCAGTTTCTCTATGGGCTGATTGTTGGTCTCTAGCATCCTAGCTGCTAGCAAATCAAAGGCAATGTTAGACCTCTGTCAATTAGAATGAACCCCTCTTTCCAGCTATCATAAAAGATCAATATATTCCTGCTACTCTTGTCCTGACAACTATGGTGTAATAAACTTTTAGGAGAAACAGCAACCAAGTGTTACGTGATGGTAGCCATTGTGTCTGCCTGAATTGTTCTCCAGATACACAGGCTAGTCATGGGTTCCTGAGCTTTTTTTTCTGCTCACCACAGCAACTGAGGTGCAGGTATGCTTCTCAGAAAAATTCCTTCCTAGGATATCTGCAGTGTGCAGTAGTGTCTGTGCAGAAACAGATGATCCCTGTGCTTGTGTCAGCAGACCTGCGTGGCTGGGTGAAATTAGTTTTCAGAGCCACAGTTCTGAGGTGCCATCTGCAAAGCATAAGAATGCATCATACCATGAGAGTACAAAATATATGCATCTTCATCCAAGATACTGGCCTATCTCCCCCTGCCATATGCTCCAACTGCTAAGCTAAGTTCCCATTCCTGAGTATGTGCCAAACAGTAAAAACAGCATAACCCCTTGAGTTATATCCAGTAGCGCGGGGCTACTGGATCTTCAACTGATCATGATTCAGCAGCTGGAAATTCAAATGATGGTGTAATATTCATGGCTGATAGTGAAAAGTGAATTAAAAAGTAGGAACCAGAAGGAAATAACCTAAGATAGGCTTAATTTTTCCTAATTTTTTTGTGTGTGTGTTAGACTCTTGCATCTCGCTGAGGGGGAAGAAACTCACAAAGAAATTAAAAAAAGAACATGAAACAACATTAAGTAAGGGATAAGTAACTGAAAGGTTTTTGAATATAAATGTGATCCAATTCACTGTTGATTCCTTACTGAAAAATTCAGAATTTAAAAATGATAGCAACTAACAGAAATTCAGATAATTGACTAATCACCCCAAATTGTTATAAAATTCATTCAAGAAACAGATGTCCCAGAAATTTTTAAGCCAATATAAAGAATCTAATGGAAAATGACAGGCCCAGTAGCATACTGCACTACCTTTCAAGTTTTTCACTCTATTCAGAATGACCCAGTCTGAACTCCATGTTTTCAAACCAGAAAAGATAAAAGTAAACCAACAGTACCTACTCCAAAGGCTACTGGGGAATTAATGTTGATTCTTGATCACGTTTTATCCAAATTCAATAGTGTGGGGTTACACTTCCATTGGAATCAAGGTTTAGCAAGCACAAGAAAGAATCTTGGCGCAATAATTAGATAATTACAGAAATGCCATCCCTTTAAGTACCTCTGAACTGCTCCCACAGGGGATTTGCAAGAAGACCGTAGTACAAAATGAGTGGAAATACAGCACCAGTGCTGAGAGATTTTGGCCCCAGTTCTACAAACACCGATATAAATTACCTCACACAAAGAAAGTCCAGGCTGTGCTGGTTTTTACCTGTGTTCACACAGGAAGTACATACAGGAAGTTTTTATTATTCTTTGCTGGAAGATTTCCTGCTTCATTTGCAAAGGGAAAAAAGTTGCCCCACTTCACCGGAAAAGTGGGCAGCAGGTTTCAGCAAGGGAAGGAATTTTGGTGATTAGGGCCACTGAATGAATGGAATGACAGGAATATCAGCTTCTCTGAACCTTCTTTCTCTTCATGGCAGGTACAAGGAGAGCTGTGAGGGCATGGGGAAGACAAAGTAGAGAAGGAACAAATTCAGAAACAATTTGAACCTTCCTGTGTCTTCCTCTGCCTTTGGCTACAGCCATTGCCATAGAGCAGCTGCTGGCCACCAGCAGCAGTGAGCAGGCTTCCAGCCAGACCAGTTTATTTGCCCAGTGTCCAATACATGATTATTCCATTGGGTCCCGAGCAGGATAATAGCTTGTCCCTTGTACATCTGTGATATTCAAATATAAAAGAAAATGTTGTGTATTAAGCAGTACCACTTCTGTAATCACTTATCTTTGATAAAATCTTTAGGAAGAATGTAAAGACCCAATCAGGGAAAATCAGAGGCACACTTTTCAACATAAGTAAAGCCACAATTTATATCATGTGTTGCCAGCAGAAACCAGTTTTAGTCTAAAAGTGGCTTTGAAGTTCTTCTGATTTTAATATGTATTTGCTATCTCACACACTGTGTATATAATTTTTTTAAAACATAAATAAAAAAATATGTTTCAGATAGACTTTGTAAAGCATTTAATTTTCTCTCAAAGTGTCCTAAGACCACAAGGCCTCTTGGTTTTGCCATCCTTACCTCAGTACATCTCCAAGGTCTGTGTATAGGCCTGCGTAATTCCCTGAGTCGCAGACATTCCTGGAAGGACTTACATCAGCAAGACAGGATGTTTCAGTGTGTACAGCAGCCTCACAGTGACTATTTGTAAAACAGGGTAAATAGAGGCAAAAGCACCAACAGTGAAAAATGGTCAATGAAGAGAAAAGCAAGCATAGAGGAATCAGTCACATGCATAAAATGCAAAGAATGTCATTAGAAACTGGGACAGGTTTTATACAGGTGCATCTATTATTCTTAGTCTTCTTTAATTTAATTAAGGCAAATAATTAATGCTCTAGATACTCTGCAGAAAGTGCTATTTTTTATCTGCAAAGACTGCTAGTTTCACATTGCTGCTTTCCGTAGCTGGGTGAATATGGAATAGACACCTTCCCCTATCTTTGAAGAAAAAAGTGCTGGTTTCTTCATGGATTTAGTGATCTTGCCTACTGTCATTCCTATGACTCAGGAAAGTATTTGTACAGAGCTGACTTCTTCAGCACAAGCCCCCTCACAAGAGGGTCTGCCTGGCTCTTCAGTCTTGGACCAGCGAGCCTGGAGGCAACCAGAGAATTAGCAGCATCTTCTTTAGTGATAGAAAGTCAGGTTTCAGAATGAGGCCATGACTCAATACAGCACTTGAGCACCTTTTTGGATCTAAGCATGCTTGTGCACTCCTAGACTTATTGCTTGAGGGCAACCTGCATTACACCATGGGCTTAAATTACATGGAAGCCTGTTGAACTCCAGCACTTTCAGCTCTTTGTGAAATAGGATCCACAGTGATTAGGAACTCAGAAAACATCCTCAGTATAACCAGATTCTGACAATTAGATTTTACTCAGATGTAATTTGCTTGGGCACAGGACTGTTGTGAGTGGATTTGAAGACAAACATATCCAAGATGCTTCTTCATTTTGAATTTTCTGAGAATGTGTATCCAGCATCTACACATTTTTCCCTTGATATAAACTCTTCTAATAAGTGGTGAAGAGATACTAACCTGCAAACATAAGGCATGAGACCACTGCTTCCAGAGTTGTTCATTAACTTTAGAAAGTCTCTAGAGGGTTTGATGTACTGTTTTGGAAAGTGGCTGATCATTAATGTGGCTTTTCACAATAGAGCCCTGCCCCTAGGTTCCCCACCACCACAGCCTTAAAAGAGCTCACCATTTTACTCTCTTTTTACTTGTTTTTTAAAATAACCTTGCTTAACTACCTCACAAAATATCTTAGAGTGTTCATGTTACTGTAGAAATCATTTAGACGGATAAATTGCTTTCCTCAGAAGAAAAGCAAGCTCATATGAAAGCAAATGATTCTATTTTATGTAAGCATCTCCTACATCCATGAGCATTTCCAAGGATACATTTGCACAGGACAGGTCATAACAAATTGACTAGTCTGACTTTAAGCTGTCATCTTCAGTATGCACACAGGACCCATGACTAGCAAGAACTGTTCTTGCAAGGACGCTATGGAAAATGTCTACTTGACTAGACAAAAATTACAGTTTGTATCTGATTTAAGAGATGGGTGAATGCCAAAGGGTCAATGCTGCCCCAGCAGGAGAGCCCAGAGGTTTTCCTCTAAGTTTTCTTTCATATTGGTGTTGGTTTTGAAATAGAGGTTGTATTAGAACTTGTGCCACCACGGGCATTTTTCACAGGCATACACACAAACACGCTGCCCTTCACAAAAGGGTATACCTGCAGGACTCAACTCAGATGTGCAAGAGGTCAGTTTTGTGCTATTTATTCAGGTCTATTATGTGCTGTAATGAAGCATCTTTCCTCTCCCTCATTCCCACTCTTACTAATAGGATTAGAAAATGAGTATTTCCTGTGGAAGGAATATTGATGATGACGCACTTCACTGTCACATCCTGTGTGTGAGGGAGAAGGTTCCTTTAAAGGTCTTCTAATTCCTCATTACTGTAGGATTTTCAGCAATAAGAAATAAATGCAAGGTGATGCATTGTTTTGGCCCATGAAGTAAATTAGTCATAACACATTGGTAATTTAAAGATTAATTTACATTTTCTCATGTGAAAAAAAAAATGCTGCAGCAATACAAAAAAATACAACCCCCCAAAAAAATCCCATTCAAATCTTAGATATGCAACAATTTCCCCAAGATTATTCCCAGTAAATCTTCATAGTTCCTGGCTCAGTTTCTGTATTTCAGGATTGTCTCTCTTCTTCTCGTACACATAAGCATCCCAGTTTTCCCTGGCATCTCTTAAATAACCCCTACATATCCTTCCTTTCCCCCCTCCTTCCCCTGGCTTTTCTACTGGGTTCTCTTCTCTTTTTTCTTCCTTCCCTCTCTTGTTCTCCTGCCTCCAGGACCTCATAGTTACTACTTCATGCCCAATCGCTCCTATTCAGTTCTGTCTCCTTTTCTCTCTCTCCACTGATAAGGAAAACTTACCAGAATATGTATTCTCCAAGCACTCTTTCCATTTAAATGTGAAGAAGAGTCATTTAAACCTCTTTCCTAGCAAAGAATTGGTAATTTGTCAGTTAAAGAAGTTTCTTACCTTTATGTACTTTCGAAAAACTTGAGATTTTATTGTCTTATGTTTTGGTTGTAAAAATAAGCATTTTGTAGGAAACCACAAGTGAAATGGTATTGTTCTAACACAAACCACAACCAAATCTTCGAGTGCTTAAATCCACCAGCTATGCTTTTGACTGTAAATTGCTATCTAGTAACTCGTATATCAAAGGAAACAGAAAGTGACATGTCCCAAAACAGGCAGAAAGGCTGCCTTCGAACTCTGCACTGCTTAACTTTTAGATACGCTTTTCCCAGTGCTGCACACCCATTCCCTCCCTCCCCACTTACATGCATATTCAATGGACCATATGCTTGATCTCAAATATCTCTGGGCATTATGGATCCTATTCACCAAGAAGTGGCTTCTACACTTGTGAGCAAAGGAGAAAGGAAAAAAAAAAAGACCTTTTCAAAGAGCATTCAAGAGTTTTCTTATAAAGAAATCCTAGTACACAGTGACCTGTACGTACCAGGCTGTGGTCCACTTTAAACTAAACCCACATATTTCTGCTAAACACACACACATGGGCATTAAGAAATTCTCATTATTTTGCCATAAAGGAGGCCTGTATAGAGATCTCATGAGGGATTTAAGCAGGAGCTTATTGACAGACACAAACCTAGTGATTCCTTGGAATCCAAAGTGGTTTGTGTGGTGACAAGGAAGTCCCATCACCAACCCCCGGTACATGACAAAAGCAGAGGCAGCTCCAAAGCTGACACACCAACTGCCTCAGGACCTGCCACACAGCCAGATGCTGTGTTGGGAATTTTTCCCTGACACCATAGCATATGGGCTTTGCATTGCCATTTGAAGAGCATGAGATGGACAGAAACAATCTGGAGAGGGTGGGAAATGGATGATGTCAGCCTGGTGCTTGTATTTGCTGTTTGGTTATTAGGTGATGCTTAAATGCTTCTTTGGCCCTATGGCAAACAAATATATTGACCCAAAGGAAGTCCTGGTGTAACTCTATGAGTTGCAGTGCAACATAGTATGGGGATTAATTTATCAATTCGACTGCTTGTATTTTGTTTTTTTTTAAAAAAAAAACAAATTGGAATGATTTTTTTACCCCTGCATGTTGTCAGAGAAACGCAGGAGCAATTCTGAATTATATTTAAATAGAAATTAGGCCACGGTGTAATCACAGTTGTTTCTCAAAGTAGTAGTACCACATTTGCTGTCTTGTCAAACTTGAGTAAACTAGTCTCTACAGCTCTGTCACCTGCTGCAACCAGTCCCAGCAAAAGCTAAGATGATTCCAAGAGTGAGCGACTTAAAAGTTCATGGAGCTGTCAGATCCATCCCTCCTTTCTTCATTGAGGGTTGTCTGACATTGCACGTCTGCATTGTCCAGAGCATGAAGAAAGCACTACACAAGCACTATAAAAAATCCAGTGGGGGCTGGAATTTCCAGTGGGAGAAGGTGATGAGACAGGAGGTCCAGAGGAGAAGAGGACGACATGCCAAGGGAAAGCATGTACCAAGGGAAAAACACCTGACAGCAGAGGACATATGCATTGCAGGAAGGGGGTAGAGAAGATCAGGAATGTAAACAGAACTGCAGAAAGTTTGGGAAAAGGAAATAAATTTTCCTTGGTAAGGAGCGGTGATGGGGCATAGCAATGCTGAAGGGAATCCCTGAAGATCCCACATATGGGAGTTTCAATGTGCCATGTTGGCTTTCTTTTATCCTTTTCAAGAGAGATTGATCTGACGCTTGTTAAAAGTAGTTCAAGCAGTACTAGGCTAAACAATCTGCGGTAGAACAATTTCCTTCTTCCATTCTTCCCAACAACACTTCACCCACACCTGGGCAAATCTGCCTTCTGCACCCACACAGCCTCAGTACACAGGTTGACACACAAGCCATCTGTGAACCACCCATCAGGCAGAAAACACTGCTCCAGGTGCTCTGCGAACTCTGGAACTTGGAGAATCATGATCACCATGTGTGTATTGCCCCAGATTGCTTGCACAGCAAGTAGGGATTCCCCCATCCATCTGTTTCTGACTCATCCAGCACTATGTGAAAGGAAGGATGGAAGAAGATCATGTTTCTGCATCAAATATTCCCACTTCATTTGCACAAAACTTATCTCTCTTTGGATGCAGTGCATTCTCCTGAAGCCAGTCAAGAAAATGGTGCTTCTTCTTGTCTTGATGGCCCCATGTACCTTCACTATTTGCATCTCATGTTTTTTATTTTTTCTACTGCGAGCCAGATTTCTTTCACTGGTATTTGTGAGCTGAAAAAAAGAAATAAGGAAATAAAAAAGAAAAAGGTGAAGAGAAGGAATTTTATTTTTCTCCTCGTGCATGTGCTGCTTGAACTACAATATTTTTACTTATGAATCCCAAATAAATTCTTGACCTTTTCATTGTTTCTTCATTTCTTGTTCTCTCTGTTCTGCTTCCCAGTCTCTGTGCTACTACATCTTTTTAGGTAGTTGCTCTTCAGCCTATTTCTTCTTGCTTTGTTGAATTCTAACTCTGCAATCAGATGTTTCTGCAAAAGATCTTACTGCCAGTAGGACTGACACAGATTTGGGTGTATGAATGTCCCTTGTCTTCAGTAGGGTACTTGACTTTACTTTAAAAAAGAAAAAGCCTTAGGACAATAATACATTTTAATTAAACCGTGAACAAGCAAGCACAAGGAAAATCCTACCTCCTACCCTATTTCCACAGCAGTGCTCTATAAAAACAGGGAGCATCTTTTCATACCTGTGTCTTTAATGGCAAGAGTCATGAGACATATACAATGCCATTTAAAAACTGCACTAATACTTTCACCCTGTGAGTGGCTCCTTGTTATGGGGCTTACAATGGATTAGTTTCATCTTAAAAAAGGAGATAGAAAGATAACTCCTTGAGCACACTGAATGAGGTACTGTGAGCTTGTTGTGATAAGGACCTGGTATTAGTTGATTGGCATCAAAGATCATGGATTTATTTATAGCACATGAAGCATGATGACATCATGGATGCAGGTTGTCAAAAGAAGCCAGTTCACAGAGAAAGCTGAATATTTAAGGCCCACGCTTTCAGATATGTTTGAGCTGTGAACCTGCCTGGAGGCTTAGATCAGATCTAGAGCAGAGCTGAGAGCAGACAGAGGCACAGCCTTTTGGGGGTTTTGCATGAACTGCAAGCACCCACCCTGTTGAGTGAAAGGGATGTGTTGAGGGGATCGATAACCTGGATCACCTCCATTCCCTCTTCTTTTACTTCCAGGCCAAGTTGTTGCCATCAGGTTCAGCAGTTCATCCCGAATCCAGCAAATACACAGAGAAGTTGCTTTCTTGGCTCCTTCTGGACACCTACCTACAGGTGCATTGCAGAAGATGTACAAAACCTATGGAAAAAAAAATTATCTGAGAAGGATTTTATTCTTTTTATCCTTTTCTGAGAAGTGTGAAGGAGGAGATGGTAATTTTTCAGCTCTAAAAGATGCTTTCTACCTTATTACATGGGCATTGCATTATAACATTTTCTTGAGGAAAACATTAATCAAAAATTCCGGAAAGAAAGAACAAACACAAGTTCCTTGCCTAAAACAAAGCATACCCTGGAAACATCAGTATGATTTTTATCATTTTAACTTACTGTCTGATGACACTTTGGAACCAAGGAAATATATGAACCTGCCATTCCAATCTATATTTCCTACACTCTCAGAAATGAAAAAAATAAATTCAGCTGGCTGACAGAAACCAGAAGAACTAAGTTTACAAAGAACTAATGAAATCCATTCTGCAAGGTAGCTCTAACTCATTGTTAAGACAGCTCCATTGATTGCATTCGACTTTACCAGAGGAGTTAACGCGCTCCACTAAATAAGTAGTCAGGAGATCAACAGGAAAAATACATATTTTTTTAATATTTACTGAAGCTTTTAAAATTTTTTTTCCTAATTTTTTTTGGTTTGTTTTCAGACACTTACAAATTAAAACAGGAGATTTGTATTTGGCAGGTCCTCGCTGTTCCGTGCTTCAGCTTTGCAGTGTGGTTTTGTCCAACCAGTAGCGAATGAGGGCTGTATACTGAACAACTCATGCTGAAGGAGAAGCAGCTGCTCACTGACATTGCACTCCACAGCACACAAATCTTGCACTTTTGCAGAAAGAGAACAAATACTTGCAAAAAATACACATGGAGTTTGGTGCTCAAGGGGTATAAGATTAGGTCCAGTGTATTGACTAGGGAAATAGCCTGCAGGCCTTAGTCCAGCAAGGCTGCATGCCAGTGACTTCATTAGGGCTTTTGCCTATGAAAGAGCTGCCTGTTTGGATCCTGGAAACTTGCATCAATACGTCATTTTGTGTGACTAAAGTAAGCAGAATGTGTCCAAAGCGCTGGCCAGTTACGGACTTCAATCTACCCCCTTTTACAGGCAATGTCACTCTTAGGAAAACAGGTTTTGATTTGATCTGAGGCTCTTTTCAATAGCACTTTCATCACTGACTTTAACTGACAGAGTCCCTCACACGAAAGGTTCCTATTGTCTCTTATAGCTTTCCACAAAAGACACTGGCAACCGATCTCCTTCACAGACTTTGTCTATGAATCCCAGAAACGCCAAAATCATTGCAAATTTCTTTGCAACCTCATAACCCTCCCCACTCTCCACTGTCACCTTTTAGCAGTGGGAAATCCATGAAACCATGATGCCAACAACTCCTAGAGTTCCTGGGCCTGGAGGGAAGAACGGAAGAAACAGGGTGTTGTAACAGATGCAAAAGCTCTGCACTTCTGGCAGTATAAATTTACATACTTACATTGCAAAATCTTACGAGATAATGTTCCAGCAGTTCAAGGGCAAAAAACAAGGAAAATCCAGCAATCTCCTCCTTAGCTTCAATGCTCTCTGATACAATGAGGGCAGTAGGAGGGATAGGACTAGTTTGGTGGACTTACTAGAACTGCTTCTGGAATTACAAGTTTTGGTCAACGAGCAGATAGAGAAAGCAAAAACCTTAAGGACTGGTACTGCAGCTCCCCGAATTAGCATTGCATGCAGGTATCTACAGCGTTCTCACTGATGTAGGACAAAACCAGAAAATGCAAGAATGTTGGATTCTTTGCTATATACTAAAAAAATAATTATTTTTCACAGGTCTATGGCAAATTGTCACCCCTCTTTTTTTTTTTTTTTTGAGATTCCACTTTTTTCTTTCCTATTTGCTTATTTTCTGAACTTCACTGAGAATATGCACTTTAGTTGCCTCAAACTAACAACATCAAAACCTTTGTTAAAGGACAAATTGAAAGTGATTACCCTACTAATGAAAACAGATAGTGGATTACTTCTGGAGACTTCATCTACAGCTCACAGCACAGTAGGTCTAATGATTTCTGAGAATTCATGACGTATTTGTATCCTTATAAACATGTTGTAAGTGCCACACACCTATATTTATTACTCTGCTGAATCAACGTGGATTTGATCAGCTTACCCTTGACATCAGCATTTCATAAATTTCTTAGTCGTTTCCCTACAGTGACCTCACCAAAAATGCTCTAAAGCAGCACTAAACTATTTGAATGCTTCCCATCCTTTCCCTTATGCAGCCCTGCTCCTAAAATCTTACTCTTTTACTTTTCCCAGTCCCCCCTCTCCTTCCCATTCCTTGTAGCACTAACCTGTGTGCTAAAATTCTGAATTAGCTGCAGTTATCAACTTACCTCTTAAAATACATATTGTCGTAGTGAAGGGACAGGACAAACAAAACCAACGAAATCTATTTTTAGCAGATGGGTCGCAATTATACAAACTTTAGTAGGGGTTATTTCTCTCTCCCCCTCCCTTATTTTCTTTTTCTCCCCCATACCCACCCCCCACTCTCCTGAGTTCCTGGGTTGCGCTCCCTTCAATCTTGTCAGCTGTAAAATGGGTCTCTTTTTAACCTATAATGGATCAGTGAGATTAAAGGTGAAGTCATGAATTAGTAGCAGTGACAGCCCAGCACGATGGCCCCGGCAGCAGGGGGTCTCCCTTTGTGCTCGTCCACTCTGACCCCCCGTGCCACTCTCCGCCTGTGGGAACCGGACAAGAAGAATGTCGGGGTGGGGCCGGGGGCCGCCAGCCCCAGCCCCTGCGCCCGGCCAGCGCCCCCCAACACATTCTTTCCCTGGAAATATTCTGACATCACCCCGTCATACCTCCTTGCCGGCTCCTTCGTTAACTCCTTTATGCCTTGCCGCCAAGGGACAATGGGTCCTGCTGTTGGGTGGAGGAGGAGGAGGAGGAGGGGAGGGAGACATCTTTCCCAGGACAACCTTTTCAGATGCTGTGGACCTAAGGCAAGTGAGGTTTTTAAGACTGAGAGGTGGGTGACTTTTCTAGGAGTTTGGCTGTGGGGTTTGAGATGTTACTCTCCATGACAGAAAAAAGTGAAATGTGTCCAAAGATGCAGAAAGATTTCTCTGGGTTTTTAAACCTGAATTTCTAAAACAAAACCATCCCTACCACTAACACAGCTTGTTCAATGTCTACATTTTGCCTCGTCTAGTACATCAAAACTGCTCATTAGAACCATTGCAAATGCATGATGCATTTCCAGTCTTCTCCATGAAAAACTGTGGTAAGTCAACACCGGAGACAAACACAAATAACAGGAGCTTCCTCTTAAGAATTCCTCTTTTGAGTAATACCTGAGAGCAGAGGGACAGCAATAGAGCTATGTTTTTCTGCAAATGTCAGACAGATTGGTCTTCCTGTTCTTGTTCTCTTGGATATATTTTGTCCTTACTGAACTGTAAATTTAGTGTTGCCTTCAGCCTCTCTTCTAGGATAAATAGCTAGACTTTTCCTAGGCCTCCCATTAATCTGCTAATGAATTAATTATACCAGGATTCCTTATCCTGACTAATTTACCTTGTTGGTGAAGAAAGTTCACACTTCTGAACATACTTTGCTGACACAATTAAAGCTGTCCTATTGCACCTGACACCAGAGCTATCCCAGCTCATATCACTTCTCTAGGGGATAGAACATATGTTCCGGAGCTAGCCAGAAATGATGGTCCCACAAAACTTAGAGAGCATCTTCCCTAGAACACCATAAGAGGATCACTAGAAACAATTTCATTAGGTGAAGTATATTTTCCATTGTTGAGATATTATAAAGTCTGGTGAGAATTCACTGTCTCTGTGCCTTGAAGTTCTCCTCAGGAGGGTCCTCTACATACTCCGATAGAGTCAGGTGGGCCTAAATTGAAAATTATGATTCCTGCTTGAAAGGTGTCTAGCCCCAGGGAAACATTAGTGTTTGCAGGATTCTCCTGTTTTGCTCTAAACATTGCCAGACCACTTGCTTTTCTGTTCCAAGAGGAGTAGTCTGGAAAACAGCCCCTCCTTTAACTTACTTTGCAGATACTTCTGGGATTCACATTAGGAAATTTTTGATCCAGACTTGTGTGAGGGAAGAAATGTATATGTTACAGCCAGCTCTGTTTCTTACAGGACCTCATTTTGTCTTTTCTGTGTCTCAGAAGCCAAAGAGGCTCTTAAAGATGCAGGGATATTTTGCAGAAAACTAGCACAAATTAATGAATGGCACAGGAAATAAACAGGGCAGATACTATGAGCCTCTTCATCTCCTGAGCAGAGTATGTAGTCATTGCCACGGGAAAGAAACAGCTCAGAGGGGTTCAGGAGCAGCAGTCCTGTCTCCAGTCCCGAGCAGCAGCAGGCATTGGCTGGAAGCAGGCAGTGAAGTGTGCAGATGGCATGGCCTGAAACAGGTTTCTGACTAGATGAGCTGACAGCACTTCCACACCAGTTCATGTCAGCTGTGTGGTATCCAGATACACTTTCTGCAGGTCTGCTGGACCTTTTTCCCAGAACAGGCTCATCCCCTTGTGCCTGGCATCTACAAGGCTGCAATCCATAACGCTACATTTTGGAGACAATGGGGAAAGCGCACTGGAGTTGTACCTAACTGGAGAGGGGAGGCTGCAGGATGCACATTGCAAAGTGTCGCTTAGCAACATGGCACGTGAGGAATAACCAGGGCACAGTGGGGCCTGGACCAAGTGGGACGCTCACAAGTTACCAATTAACTCCCCTTCCGTGTAATGCCTTCCAAGCCCAGGCCGTTTTGGGAGAGGAATTCAGAGCAGATCCAGTAAAGGTCTTAGCAAGCTGAGCAAGTTGCCTACCTGGTGTGCCTACCAGAGTCTCTGCAAATGAAGCATCTGCCTCTGACCAGTACCCACAATGCTCCTCTATTTCCTTAAAAAATGGGGGATTTAGGTGTAATCTTTCCTCTGTCCGAGAGAAATCAAACTCATGTGTCACTCTTCCTGAAGGGGTACCCAATCTCTATACAGTTGTATGTGCTCAACAGGGAAGGTAGGGACAAGGCTGATTTTACCTCTCAGATCTTTTCTTGAAACGTAAGTAAATCCCAGGTATCCACACTCAGTCCCTAGGCTACAGGGCCGTGCTCCTTCTCTCTGGCATGCCACTGAAAGAAAATGACTGGATGCCCTGTGACTGTGCTCCAGCAAGCAAGCTCCTAGCCAGGCAGAAAGGACCCCCTGGGAATGGGAGAAAATGTCCTTCAAGACGTGTGGGACCAGAGCCTCCTAAACCTTGGGCAAATGCACTGGACAGTAGATGTCTGTAAAGGATTATATAAAGCATGTCTGTAAAGGATTATGTAGGGCTGTGCCCTACATTTAGAATTATATTCTATTTATCTTTTTTTTAGACAAAGTATTTTAGCCTCCCACGATGAGGGAGGTGAGAGAAGAAGTGTGCACAGGCAGGCAGGACTGACTCCCATGTGGTCAGGGGAAGTGCCTTGAGGAGTACTTTACTCTGATCCTTCCTCTCACCTTGCTGGTTATGCTAGGCAGTGTGGGTTGTTTTGGGGCTGTCCTATACAGGGGCTGTAGGGGGGACATAGAGTCATGGAATAAGGCTCAGGACCCTACTGTCAGGAGGAGTGAGGGGTGGGGAGGACTGTCTTTCCTTAAAGGCTTTCTGGGAATTTGTTTCTTGCCTTACCCAACAGAAGGAGGAAGAATGGCATTAAACTGATGGACTGGTGATGTTGTCTCAAGTCATGATTTCATCAGGTATATTGTATTTCTTCTTAAAGCGTAGGCTCTTAGATTCTCTCTGTGTTAAGGAAATAAGAAATTATGTGTCCTCAGGGTCTGTAGAACAGCTTAGAGACAGCCCCCTTTCCAATATGAATATCGGATAGCAAACAATAAGTCTATGTTAAAATGTACTTACAAGTACTGTTGATTAAAAAGAACTAATTTTATTTTGGTTTGTTTTGAGATTTTAGATCCCATCTCAGGTTTTGTGGCCCTTAACTAGTATCTGTTGAATAGTGGAGCTTGAGAATCCTCTGACTTCACTACAGCCAGAGAAACATTTCACAAGTCTCCCCCTTTGGAGCTGTAGGAGGCTCTCTTCAGAGCTTGGGAAGCCTGGGGCAGGGGAGGAAGTCTTCAGCCAGGAGCTGTGGAGAGGGATTAAGGAGGAAATCACCTCCCCAAGTTACATAGGCATCAGACATCTGTGTATTTTCCCTCAACATCTGTTCCCTGTCGCATCTGATCCCACATCCAGCCCAAGAGTTCTCTTCATTCCTTGACAACCCAAACCCAGGACTCAAGCAGCCCTGGGAACAACTTGAGTCTCCTTGGTGGTTCATTAGTAGCTGAAGCAGAGACACAGCAGGAAGCAATCCAGTCCCAAGCCACAAGTAATCTCAAACTCCTTTTCTGTGTGAATCTTCCAAAGGGCTATAGCTCCCTATTCACTGGTGTCAAGCCTACAGGAGTGTATGGGTTGGGGCTAGCACAGAGATTTGATTCCTTGTTGTGCCTCCTGCCTTGTAGTGGTTTCGACCCTGCCCGCAGCCACCTGAACCCATGACATGCCTGCAGCTTCCTTGTGCAGTCCTGAATCCACAGAGAGCTCCCCACTGGGGCTCCCTGCCTGTGCCAGAGCAGCTTCTCTCCCATGTCCCTGCATTGCTCTCACTGGAGACTCTGGCTGTGTGTACATCGAAGAGACTGCCTTACTCCTTTGCTTGGACCTGGGCAATTTATAGCAACTAGTGAACTCTGAGGATGGAGGGCTTTTGGTGACCACTGCCTGGAAGACAAGAACATACTCCCTCTCATGTCATCTCTGCTCCTGGCCACGCAAGCCAGCAGCAGCTCCTGCTCAGAGCTCCCTCCAGGATTATTGCTGTTACCTACCGTCTCCTGCCAGCGTGGTGGTGAGTTGTGCTGTTTACTGGGAGACATTGGCAGGGCCAGTGCTTTTCCACATCCTCTGCAGGCTACCGTGTCCTCTGTTGCATGAGGAGAAGGGGTGCACACCCACACATTTATGTGCACACACGTGTGCATGTGCGTGTGTGTGCGAGCACAGTCTGTGACATTGCTACTCTCTCTCTGTGCAGGGCAGATCAGGATCGGGGGGACATAATTTAGTCCTTCCTCTACACAGTGGCATGGCAGGGAGAGAGGTGTTATCTGTGCTGGATGTGGGATTAACATGGACTCTCTCCATTTTTACCATTTCCTCTTCCCTGGAAAAAGAAGGAAAGTAAAGCCAATCCTGAACCACTATGGGGTATATCCTGCCTTAGAGCTTATAGCAAAGCCATGGTTTAATAGCAGCCCTTTATTGATTCACTCAAGTAGTTTCTTTCTGGTGGAAGTACTGGATTAAAAGTAATTTAAAATTATCGAAGCTTCTCCAGTATTCTACTATCAGTCCAGCCCTTGATCTTCAAGAATAATGTAGCTCTGAAAAAAACCATTTGCCGAAAACATGGAAAGCCAAGTTTTTAATTATTACATCTATGCCCATTTCTCATCCTGCTCACTTAGAAAACAACACAATGAAATGTTTCATTCCCCATTACTAGCTGCTGAGAAAATTCTGAGAGATACATTAAAACATCAAGCTTTCAGATGACTGCAACTTCTATCAAATACTTCTGAAGACAACCTAAAATGTCTCCATTAGAAATACAAAAACATTTTGTGACCAATACTCTTCTAGGAAGGTTTATTGTAGTTGTAAAGTCAATTCCAGCTCTGGTTTTTTTCAGATATCTAATAAACTGTATTGTGAGAAAAGTATAAAGAATTTTTATTTCCATTAGATTTTTATTTTAATCACCTAAAAATCATTCTTATGGAAATGAGAAAGACAAAAAGATTCCCCAGGGACTGAGAAACTTCACTGATTTGCATCATTAACACTGAAAAGAACTTGCCTGGAAATGGCCCCTTCACGTTTTCCTTTATTTACATTTCCAGACAAATACAAAATTAATTTCAACAAGAAGGTTTCTTGTAGATTCATATCCCATTTTGATTAGTCTAGCCATTAAAACATGAATATAGCTTGCTGTGCTTTGATGGACTGATTTTGTCTTTGTTATACTGGATTTTTTTTTAATTTCCTTTTAGTTTTTACTTCATTTATAAAGGGTTTTCAACACAGAGACTTTCAGTGATCATTGACTGTATTAGCATTCATAATTAACACCCGTAATTGTTAAGAAACTTTTGGAACAATTAACATTTGTGGCATGGAATGAGAGAAAAGTGGCATTCATTTGACAAAACTCTGCGGTTTCAATTTTAACGAGTCTGTCCAAGCATAAGCAGAAATGAAAAACCAGAGAACCCTAAATATATTTTTAAATGCAGACAAATTTCTATGAGAAAGTACTTCTTTCAAGGCTCAAATCAAAATTTTAAACAGTTTACCTTCTTTGTGTCTTCTGAAGAGTTTTACGTAACAAACTTTCAGTGTCATCACTAATAGCAGTTCATGCCAAGGATTACTTTCTTAAAACTGCTACTCAAGACCGGTGATTTGCAGTACACTTCTTATTACAGGATACATTATGCAGAAACCCTCTGCTATGTGATGGGACATGGCAACCCTGCTGTGAGAATGCCTATCAGCGCTTCTTTTAAGGCCCTTTCTCAATTGTCAGCAAAGTATTTTTTAAGGTTAAAAGGTGTAAAATTATTCTGAAACGCTTTTCTGACCTGTCGCCTATCACTGCAAAAAGCTATAGTTCATTTTTTTTCTAAAATTGTATTTTTAAAATGTGATAATATTATAAGACTAAAACTAGTAAGAAAAATATAGTTTTCTATGCTTTTTATTATACTTTTTGTAATTTTTCCAGTACTGATACACATTAAGATTGTGGGTCCTTTTTTATTTCTGATTTTCTTCATTATGATTCTTCTGTGAGTCAGTTACAATGTGCAATTATTGAGAAACCAGAAATTAAAAAAAAAATCTCTTCATTTATATTTTTGTGGATTTTCAAATGAATTCCTGAATCATATTTTCTAATGTAAAAGTCACATACAGGAGGGTCATGAAGCATAATCTCATTTTACTGGTATATAAAGCACATAAGATCTGTCATTCTTCAAGTACTACCTGTACTTTGATTGAAGTAACAACTGAATATCAGCAGGAAAACTAGAAGAAGGCTTCTATTCTTCAGGCTGGTGGCTGGCTTTTATGGCTTTGCAAGCTGCTTAACTCTAGATTTCCCAGGCTACATGCACGATTCAAGGTCAATGATCCTATAGTTTTAAATCCTGTGCACAAGAGGTTACCGTCTCCCATTGTCTGTAGCTTAAGATTTCCAAAGGCAGCTAACTATTTATGCGCTGGCAAAACGCTAGAAGGTATCTGAAATCACTTTTTTCTGTGTTTCATGGACTGTTCTACAGCACAATCTTATCAGACGATACTAGAGAGCTCAGCCTTGCGGTAAAGAAGCATCAGACATGAAGGGCCTGATTTTCCCAATATGTGATACATACACACAACAATGTGAGTTGCAGCTGAAGCCAAGAAGAGAAGTACAAATAGGTGGTGGAGCGCAAAACAGATGCTGTGCCGGTTTTATGCATTGAACTGTGTGGCCTGTAGCAGAACAACAAGGTGATTATGCCCAAGACTGTGGTCTTGGGCATGGCTGTAAGAAGTGACCAAAGCACTAAGAAGGCATCATCATGTTGCACTCAGGTACCTATTAGGATTGTATCAGTCCTTTCCAACATGGATTAACCTACTTTTCCTGACACCCACCTAAGCAGTCAGAGCCTCCAGTAATGTTTTGTTCCTGCATACTTCAATGCTGTCAGTGATGAGGTGTGCAAGTGGAGCACCTACTCTGTACTCTGCTGGCATTGCCAAAAGAGAGAAGATTGCGCATTCTGCTTCACATTAATTTTGTCATATCCTCTTTATTGATTGTATCTTACCAGCATAAAGTCTCATCTTAACTTGCTTATTAGTACCTTAATAACCAAACAGAAAGTTGCCATTCATACACACATGGCTGACTGGACCACCTGTTTTTTTGGCCAGACAAGTGTAGACTGCACTGCCCCCCAGCAAGAAACACTCCAGAAGTCTTCACTTCCAGAGGCATGGCCTGGCCCAGCACACCTGGGGGTTTTTCTCCCCTGTATCCTCTGCAGGATAAGAGTGGGGCTTAGCTTTGCCCAGCTCCCGAGTGGCAGCAGCAAGTGGTTAGGCCTTGAACATGAGGACAAAAAGTGAGTCTTCGCAGCATGGCACAAAGCACGAGGCAGGGGAGCACACATGTCATGCTCCAGGGTTGATGACCATCCAGCAAGCAGTGCCCAGAGAGGCTTGCAACCTTCAGCACATACAGCTCTAAACCCCCTCCAATAGATGACTGTTTACAGTTATGCAAGATGGAGTGACTCTTTCAAACAACAAACCAGTAAATTTCTAAAGCTATACACAAGTATTTAAAATTCTATATTTAGAAGTTGCTAACAAATACAAAATGCAAACAAGGTCATTGTTGTCTAGAACTAAGCACAAAAATTTTAATAGTAAACAATTCTAGATGAGATTGTTACAGGTACCACAGGATGATCTTTTCAGTTAAGTTAGAGTGTAAAAACATAGGATCACTGTTTTTTTTAACTATGGATATGTATACACAAAGTAAAAGAAAATAAATTTATCAAACTGAACAGTTTCATTTATTCCCTGTCAATCTTCCTGCAACCATTCTGAATGTACAACAGCCTTCAGCTCCTCAAAACCCCACTTCTTCCACAGGGAGAAATTCAAGTAGGTTGTGAAGTGGAATCCACCTTTGACTCTCTCTAGATATTCTGTCCTTGGAGAAGGCAATTTCATGTTCATCCTGTGCATTTTCAGGAATGGCCAGTGTCCCAAGCACTTCCAAGATATGAAGATATGGAGTGATTAATGTCATGCTAGCCAGTTCTCTGGGACCAGACAGACACTTTTTAAAAGCACCTGAAACTTGCCAGACTAACTTCACAGGGGTTTCGGAAACAATTTACAGACATACAAATCTAGGATTTGGGAAATATTTACAAGAAGCTGCTACTATTCTTCTGAAGTTCCACATTCAATTTCTTCTGCATCCAAACTCCACCTGTGAACTCTGGATAAGTGAGGAATAATAGGCAAGGTTATTGTCTTGATGTCATTTTAACACTATCTTCACACCCCTTCTATGTAATAATTTCTATGAAATCACCACAATGGAGATGATAGGGTAGAAAAAAACCTAGAAGGCGCAATCTTCAGGACACTGAGGATTTTATTTTTACAGTATTTCAGAGGCAGTGCCAAAAATCTGCAAAAGAAAGTCCCTATGTAAAATAGGAAGCAGCTTGTAAATTTTTTTCAAAGTGCTCACTGAAGCCAGTGGTGGGTTTTTGCAGGAACTCTGGGTCGTAGGCATCTGTGGGACATGGTGCTCCATACTGTGGAATGATTAGGAGGACCTGTGTTCACCCATTAAACCCAGAACATCGTTATGGCCCTAATCCCAAATAAACAGAAATCCTGCTGCTAATCACAGTGTCTCAGGGTTATTATTATCAGTTAATGCTAAGGCCATATTTTGGCCTCTGAGTTAGGATTGTGACCTAATCATATAGGAGTGCCACAGTCTAGTAACCATGGTGGTAGTGGATCAAGGATTGGACTTGATGATCTCTGAGGTCTTTTCCAACCCATGTGATTCTGTGATTCTGAGTTCAAAGCCTTGCAAACCAGTGGCATGAGGGCAAGGCTGTTTGTCAAAGGAACAGCTGGAAACCATAAACTAGTTGTATCAACTTCCCTCATGGATGGTCATGAACACCAAGGAGCATGGCCTTCTTGTCCCAGTATCTGCCAAGAATGCTAGAGAAAATTCGCAGCATCCTTGGCTTGCACAGCTTTCGTTGCTTGCTGTGGCCAGTCTCTGATATTGAGTACCTGAGCTCCTTCTTGCCCAATGACGAGAGAGAGGCTCCAGATACAAGTAGAATTTTCCAAAGCAGAGCTTTGGTAGAGAAGAAGTATAACATTTCTCTAGAGCTTCAGCAGAGATAGGCAGGTATGAGGAAAAGAAAGTCAGCCACATTTATGGGCAGAGTGACCAAGATGGATAAATCCAACTACCGCTTTTTAATGTAGAGGTACAAATTATGTAAGAAATTAACAGCTCTGTTTTAATATCCACACAGTGAATTTCAGGAGTTAAATATGGTGGAAATATTGCAACAATATCCAGACTTTTTTAATTATCTGATTTCATAATCTAAACCATCACATTTTTGCATAGTAAAATACATTGATTTCAACCCAGTGTTTCTCATACACACTTATTATGAGTATGTTTTCATTTCTTGCACGAGAGAGTAAATTCTTCTAAGCACTATACAATATGAAATAAAGACACCACTTTTCCTGTGCCTTTTCTTCCTTTTGTTCCTCTGGGTTTCCTTTTTCAAGGGTTTCCATACTTTTCAGAAGAACGCTGTATTGCTGGAAATCCAATCCATTTTTTTGTATGCTGCATTAAGGAGCCATTAAAACAAAGACAAAGCAGCAACTTTGTTATCATTGTTCAAAAAACCTCTAGAACTAAAGCAATGGGCAAAGGGAAAGAAGTGTTTCAGCCTGCTTTTAAAACTTCAGTGAATTTACATATACATACATATGCATGCCAGCTATATAGATATACTTATAAAATACAAAGAAATCAGATGAGGTAATAGCACCCCCTTCTGAGAGTTAGGACCAAAGCTTATGCCCTCAAAGCAAATCAGGAGACTTTTTGTCATGGTGCTACAGCTTTTCAATATGCAGCTCCTATTTCAGGTTTTGTCCTACTGTGCTAAACTAGAGAGATGTACCTGCTATTTACTTGGCATTTATCTGCGCCTTGCTCTGCCACTGCAAGAACAGCTTGGTTACGAGGTCACAGTTATAATTTGGAGCTAGGAAGTCCACAAAAAAATTGTTATCTTCAGCTCATCTGTTCAATTATTCCATGTATAAAATAATCCTTGAAGTGGCTTCGGCTTTTGCAGTCAGGGGATGGGTGGAAGAGGGTGGGAAGGGTTGATGCAACTCAGCAGGAATATCACTTCACTCTCAGTGACTCAGGTTTTTCTGGGGGTGGAGATTCACCTCTTTTGAAATGGGCACAGCCTCCTATTCCCCATCCCCTTTGCCTCCCCTAGTTTGCAGTTAGGGCAGGGAAGGACCAGGAGCCTGTCTCCCCCTTGCAGCAGCAAGGGCTCAAGAAATAGTATCTGAAACAACTGATGGAATTATGCCCAGAGCCACTCCGGTATCACAAGGGCTGCAGTGATGTTCTTTATGAGCCTCCCTCACCATGTACCTACACCAGCAAACACTGCCTTGGTTCTTCCCTTGGCCTGGCAAAAGGTTGACTTACCTACCAAAGAGACATTTTCCACACTCCAAGGGAAAAAACAGACCAAGATGATTTTCTGCCTCATCCATCCTTTTCCAACAGCAATTTCGTCTGAATGGGAATGAGAAAATTCTTCCCCCACTTGCTCAACACAACATGGGCTCTGTTACAGAGCGTGGTATGGACAGAGCTCTTGTAACTCAGTGAAGAGCAGCCCCGTGAACAGCTCTGTCCCACCACACAAGGCTTTGGTGGCATCGAGCCATCCAAGCAGCCCACAGCTCACCAGCCCAGGGACAAAATAAATCATACACAATAACAGTAATCACACCAGAAATTCCTCAGAGGGTAACTGATGACCAGGGTGAAGAGTCAAAAGGAGAATATAACAGTGCTTCTCAAATTCCCACTTCTCATTGAGAACTGATTTGTGGTAAAAAGCTTCTGTAGGGTCTGCAACAAAGCAGCTAAGGAAAAAGTAGATGGTAATTTGCCTTTTTTTTTGAGCTGCAAAAGAAAGAAGTATGTTTGATGAAAGGTGCTAGACTCTAAGGAAAATAGTGAAGGATCTCTGCAACTTAAAGCACAGAAATCCACATTACACTGAGCTATGTATAATTTACCATGACAAATCAGTGCTCTAGCAGAAAGAGAGTCACAGCATGTGAAGAAAAAAATTAACACAAGCTAAAGATAAGATAGACACCATTTTCTACTTTAGATTAGAAAGAAAAAAAAAAAGTTAAACCAAACAAATAGAAACAAGATACAGTAATACTGAAAGGGAAAGAAGCTCTTCCAGGACGTGTAAGAGGGAATTCACCACAGAAATTCAACACCAGAATATCATATCATCATAAGGAAAATCTTAGAACTGAAAAAATTATTGAAGTCCACAAAATTTTCTGTGATAATGCTGAATACTGAAGAGCCTCCAGTAGAGCTTTTTGCAGCCAAAAACCTGTAGCAAACAAGATTGCAAGGTAAGTATGAATAAAGGTACTGAGATAAGTACTTAACAGGGGATACACCTGAAGCCCAAATTACAATGGTACTTCATTTTGACTCAACATTGTTATGTGTAGGGCTTTTGCATAAGAACAAGAGCCACTAGTACACTCAGAGAGTGCAAAAACAGTGCTGATTGGGGGTATAAGTTCAAATGCTACCTACACATATGGGATCTTTAAGGTCAAGGGTAGAAAGCACCTAAGCTAATGTCCAAATTCCCCTAAAAAAAGACACACACAGAGATCAAGATATTAATAAATTCATACAGAAAATAAAATAAGGGAACCATAAATGGACAAACATGTATTTTGTTTTAAGGTTCTTTAAAAACGACTGCTGGTAAAATAGGAATGAGGGGAAGTGTCCATAGCTTCTCCTGAGAACACAAGGGAGGTTGCAGAGAGCCTCTGCCCTGGAAATCCCATATCCTAAGCAGGATCATCAAGAGCAAAAAAATAACTCTTCCTTGCTCTCCCTAGGCACTGTCAGTAGTCCCCAGAAGGAAATTGTATCGTCGTGCCTGGAAGGAGAAGTGCACACTCATGGACTGACATCCCATCTCAGGTATTGTCATCCCTGAGCTGGCACCTTAGAGAGTCCAATTGATCCAAAAGCATTTAAACTTGACTGCCAACCAAGTCCCTTTACTCTTCTTCATCACTTAACAGCTCCTGCCCTACTCACACTTGACTCTTCAACCCTTGCAGCATGGGATTTGATCTCCTGCTTCAGCCAGTGTGGCTGTGAGTGGGGCCCAAGCTGTGAGCTCTCTGTTGCACTAACAAAATATTTCACAGAATCACCAGTAAATAAATATGGCATCTCACCAGCCACAAAAAGAATCCATTAAAACAAACAATATTATTACCTGAGGTGAGAACAAGAGACAAAAGCCTTTTATTACCAATGGTCCTTAACCTATTTGACTAGCCCAACATTTAAGAAAAGCCTACTGGATTGGATTTGGACTGGAAATTAGGACAGGACTTCGAAAGTCAATGTAAGAGGTTCTGTGATGAAACAGGATGTCGCCATGCAAGAGAAGAGACTCTGTATTTTTTCCTTGGTACTGTTTTTACATTTCTGCCATAGTTCTCTTAATCCTTTGGAAGACCTGGTGGCTTAACATTTCCATTGACTAATTCAAAGACAAAATGTCCATTCAGTAGCAGTGATCTGAGTTGTCTACCATTTCTGTGAAGCAGCTTCCAAAGACAGCCACATCTCAAAAGATGAAGTTCCCTGAAAAAAAACTTTGAACCAATCACATCAAAAGTAATCATAGTGGAAAGGACGCAGAGACTAAGAACAAATCCCTCAATAAAGGTTTCTGGGAGTTTGAGACTATTTGTAAAAGTATACAACACACAATGCAAAGAAAATAAAAGTAGAAAACTATTTGATAGCTTATAATTCAGTTATTCTGACCAGTATGGAATTGGAAGTGTTGCAGTAGTCAGCAGACAAGCTGAGGACAAGGTTTGCAGCATCATTAGCTGTGTGACAGAACTATGTGAATCTGCCTGGCAGTAAACATGAGATAACAAACCTAAGCAGAACATTGCAACAAAGTACTTCCTTTATGGGAAAATATTAGTATCACCCCCGAAAAATCAAATGAGAATTCTGTCTCAATAGGTTAAAACCCAATTGCTTTTGAATTTGGGGGCGAAATATAAATGTAACACAAACCCAGGGAACCATCAAGATGCTAAGGTGTCATACAAATAAAGTACAAATGATCAGAGTGATTCAAAGCCCAACACAGAACTGTCACCCTTGCAGGTGACTGTGGTGGCATAGTAAAGCCAAATTCATCTAAATACCATCTTAGTGGCTGCAGACTGCTGATGGAAACAAGTAATGCAAACCACCATCTCATTTGAGGCTGGAAACCACAGCCAAATGTAAGCAAGGTTACAGCAGCTTAACAAGCCAGTGTCTCCCAGCAGAGACACAGCAGCTCGTACAGCACTTCAAAGGATGTCAAAATGCTCCAGCTTTCAACAGGACAGGGAATGCTTGCTGCAGGCTGATGTTCTCAACCAAGAGCCTAAGCACATGCGTTTTGGAGAGCATCCAAGGAACTAATTCAGGAGATCAAACCCGTAGCTCCTTCTCTTTTCTGCTACCAGGTGGACAAGTAATGCAATACAAACACATCATCTCAAAAGTGTCTCACTGGACAGACATAAGAGGAATTGAGTCCCCGTTGGCCAGAGGGAAAGAAAGCCCATGTCTGCTTTCTGGATGCTTTTTGAACCAGTGTGTTCTGTGGAATGGGGCTCCCTCCTCTTACCCTGCTGATATGCTGTCACACCAAGCTGAAGTGGCTCAGCTGGATCCAGCACCTCTTGATAATCAGTGAACAGGAGTTGAATGGAGGCACAGCATCCTTCTGCTGCTTTCAGGACTCTTACTTGCTCCCGTCCCTCTGCTCAGCACGACTGCCCATCAGCGGGCCATGGTATGAAGAGAAACAACATGAGGCACAAAGGAGCAATGCTAACAGAAGCAGGGGGATGGCAAAGGAGAGTGAAAACCCATGAGCAGAGAGGAGAAGGAAGGAAAAATTAGGTCGATGAGCATCTGAATAAAGACTTTACAGAGGGAAAGAAGGGCAATGTATTTCTGTGCTTGCATTTTTCCCTTTACACAGGAAAAAGCAAGAAGCAGAAATGCTAGTTTTTATACCATTCATGATGAAATTCAGAAAGGAAATAGAAAAGAGATTCAAAGGCAGAGCTCTGAGAGCTCTCACTCCTGGGCTGCTAGACCAGTAATTTTCAAGCTGTGGTCCATTGTGACTTGTACCACCAGGCTGTGTTTACTCTGTGACTTAGTGCCAGCAGTACTGCTGGATAAAGCCTTTCAGCAGATCAGCATCAAATCCTATTTTCAAAGACTTAAAACAAAACAATAAAAAAAACCCCAACAACAAAACCAAAAGCCTCATTTAAAAAAATTGCTCTTTACAAAACCTTGATGTGATATTCCACATCCTGGACAATTCCTCCACTAACTTTTAAAGGAGAGTATTTGGGCTTTATAAAAGGTCCATTTTGTGTGGATTTTGTAGATATTGTGAAATATGTATGGGTTTGGAGCTTATCAATTGTTTTTTGGGTAAGAATGTACATCTTGTACAGGAACATAAAGGAGGCCCACACAGTCTAAACAACGACATTCAAGTTGGATGAGAAGCAAATTTGAAATTACCACGGCTTTCCAGAATTCATACTCCACCCTGTTTATGTATTTTGAAAGAAGCACTACCGGGGCACTGAAGGACACAGCCATGAAGCTCAGAATCAGCCACATAGAGACCAGTATTGGCACAGGTAGCCTCTGCTTCTGTGCCACTGTGTCAGTGATACCTGCTAAGTCTTCATAAACTTCTCTTGCTCACATGAATAGAAAAGCATATTTAAAAGCCTAGAGGGAATGGAAATCCCTGGTCACCGTGAACACTAAAGGAGTAGTGCAAACTCTGGAACAACACAGGCAAAAAAAATTTCTTAAATTACTAAACCAGAAGTCAGAATAATTGGCTTACACTGTAGTTTTACAGGTAAAATGGCAAATGTCCTTTCCCTTGCCTGCTGTTCTATTCCATAACCTGTTTACCAGTTTCATCTCTTTCACTCTATCAAGCTCAATGCTTCTATTTTATCCTCCCTAATTAACCTTGTGTCTTTCTCTGTTTAATCCCTCTTGCTCCTCTCATCCCATTGATCTTGTCCCCTTGATGGCTGGGATGTCAGCCTTGGTTTGACCTCCTACCACAGTAACTGTTTTTTCCTCTAGAAACTCTCAAAGTGCTCTGATTTGTAAGGTTTGTATTTATCTTTCTTTTAAATCCCCTCCCAAGCCCCACTCTGCCACAGCAGTTACAAGAAATGAATCAATGTTAAACGGTAGGAATAAGGGGCACTTGATGGACTAAAACTAGACAAACAGAAGTGTGTTGGAAGGTACATTGCCAGTTTCTGTCTCCCACATCTACCATTTACAACCCACTTCTCAGAGTAGAACTTGAAGAGCAAATACAGTGCTTCATCTAGTCCCACAGTACACTGGCAAGTGCAACACAGCAAATACAACAATAAAGGTCGTTTCAACCCCCAGCCCAGAGGCCATTAACGAGCATACAGCCATGCTATGCAATGCTGAAAGGTTTTTTTGATGAGGCATAGTAAAGGAGTAAATTACTCACCTCTTCTGAAAGGCCAACAGCACAATGTCCTGGGGCACCAACTTGAATCAGAGAGAAGAGAACCAAATGAACTGCAGGCATAATTGCTTTGGATACAGATGTGTGCCTTGACAACACCAGAGCCCACAAGACATATCAGAAAGCTAAAGAAGCCTGACTTCAAGCAAACCAGGTACTTACCGCTAGAATTAAAAACTGTGACACAAAGACAGCAACAACAATTGATTTCCTATACCCATGATCAGCAGCTACATTCAGTTAACTTGGATGTATGCTGGGGTAGCACAGCACCTGCAGGTAACTGGGTACTGAAACATTCCACAAGGATATTATAACTGAAAGGGCACCAGAAAAAGTGGAGGTGTGAATATTTTTGCCCCATTACTGATTTTTTGACTTCCCTGCTCCAGACACCTTTGTCTTTTCTGCAGTCTCTCCTAAATGAAGAAGCAAAGCATGTGCGTGAGGGGGCGCATACCTAAGAACCCTTAGGAAAATCTTAATACAATATCAGGAATACAACTTCAGTAGGCACATGAGCTCTGCTCTCCTCTGGCTGGGGTAGTCGCACTTCTGAGCCTGCATTTCTTGCCTGGAGCAGCAGTCACTTTGCTATCTGTCCAGCCAGCATCCTTTTGTTGATTAGTGAAGTTTTGGCACTGCAGATGTGATAAGAATAAAAACATTTAAGCAATCAGTAAATCTAACAAATATGTTAAATATAGTGAGACAATGCCCACTGCTTTCATTGGCACCAGACATAAATCTCAGAGAAAATTGCACAGATGCAATCAGAGTTGAACACAAGAAGTGTTTGGCACATTTGAGCTCTGCTACCCTGAAGATAAGACTTGAAAAAAGGACAGACTGCCTATCAATACCTTCACAGAGCACACCCTTTTGAGCTCTATAAACACATTACATTCTCACCACAATACTTTTTTTTTCTCCTGAGACTGTCTTTAAATATACATGCTCTAATTTTTGACTTGAGATTTTTTTTAGCACCCTTCTGATAACTTTCCTCAGCTTTGAATTACTAGTGCACTACTTAATTGTAGGTAACATTTTCCAACATTAGTCAAAAATCTCTGACAATACAGAAAGCTATTTATAAAATAAGTACTTTTAATAAAATATTTATACTAAGGCAGTTGTCAGCCGTTTGCAGGTGCCCCTGACAGTCGTGTTTTATTAATGAAAGGTGGGAAACAACTTCCTGGAGGAGACTGCTCTGAGATTTGCAATTAAAGTAAAACTATTTCACACTGTAATGGCTGAGTGTTGTCTCCAAATTGAACACAATGATTCTTTAGGGGATAGCTGAATTTTCCAGGCCATTTGTTTAGCTAGAAGGTCTCCTTAATTTTATAGGAATTTTTAAAGAATAACTTTTGAGAATAGACCTCATTTTTCACCTCCTATTTTTATGTTCCTCTTGTGACAAACTATTTTTCATATATTAGCATCAAGCAAATGAATTCTTCTCTCATTCAAGGGAAGAGTAAGACATTTTCTTAAATAAGTTCACCTTCCCTCTGAGCTTTCCTATTCAGAATTCAGTTTGCCCTGTTTTTAAACAGTTTTAAATGGTCACAGCAGGAAATAAATGAAACTAAGAACAAAGGCCATTTTAATTTTGAATGAGAATGTATACATAAGAGTTTTAGTATGTTTTAGCTAATATGCTCCAATTTCATATGTCTATTAATTCAAACGATGTCTTCTGATTGATCATAAGAAGATTATTCTTAGATTATTAAAAAATACACAACTGTTATTATCAGGTCAGAGTTAAGTGGACAGTCCAGTAGCCTTAAGACAAGGCAGGAGGCTTCAACTTCTCTTACAGTTCTAGAAACAACACATCTGGTGTTTCCATATAGCACATGCCTATGTGCCTCTCTGGTTAGAAGCCAAAGGTCTTTTAACATTTGGATTGTCACAACCACAGGATGCCAAGGAGCCAGCAATGAAAACTACCAAGCCTGCCCAATTTTCAAGAGGTGTTTAGACAATGCTCTCACATGTTGTAATTTTTGGGGTTGTCCTGTGCAGGACCCGGACTTGGACTCAAGGATCCTTGTAGGTCCTTATCAAATCAGAATACTCTATGGTTCACTGACAATTGTCTAATACAAAAATATGCTTTTTTGCTTAGGTTGCACCATTAACTAAACATCACTTTTTGAAGTGTTGCATACATTCATCTGTCAAGACTGGAAAAGTCTTTGTTGTTTTTAATCTGCTTAAGAATAATTACAGGGTAAAAAAAGCGCTCCGGCTCATTTCTTTTGTGTTGAACCCAGGAATGTCTCCCATCCCCTGCATTTAGCTGTGCATTCCAGCTGTGTCTGAATCCAGGATAGGGTGAGGATCTGGCTCACAGCATCCCCTCTACCGAGTTCCTCGCACCAGTTCTGTCAATGTCATGGACAAAGTCAAGGGCTCACAGTCGGGAAAGAGTTGGGCTGTATTTCAGCACAATGAAGACAATTAAGGTGCCAGAGAAGAGGATATGATGCAGAATTGCAGAGGCAAAGTCACAGACACCACTACAGGTAAGCTGCAGAAAGACTTTTGATTCACACCAACTTCAGGTTCTACAGAAGACCGAGGCCCCAGGCACCAGAGAGCATATTTATAATAACCCTTCACAGGAGGTGGATAAAGAGAGCCATTCTTTCCACAGTGATATGAATGGCAGAGATGGCAGAGGTAAGAAAGAGATTTTGCTAAAACCAGGCATACAGGGACCCCACAGGAACCAAAACTTTTACATCACCCAGATGGTCAAATGACAAGAGAAAGATTGGTGTGGCACTGCTAACTAAGCCTGAGGCTGAGAGGTTTTGACCTCAGAGTTTGGAAGCACTTGACAGAGCTTGGGAAAGTAGATGTTCATGAGAGTGAGCATGAACACGTTGTCCATGTGCCGCACTTGGAAGTATAAACTGAGCCTGCCATTAAGACAAAGGTTTACACGGACCTGCAGTCGTATGCAATTGCTCTGGTGTGGCTGTGGAGGCCTAGGACCATTGGAGAAAGAGTTTTTTTCTACTGAACTAATGCATCTTGAGAAAAAAACCCTTGTGGTGATATGGACATCTTCGCCTGCTATTGACAGACCTCACAAGTGGGTTATACATACATGCATGTGATGACTATTGGCATCACAGTCTCCACCTCCAAATACACTATGCGAGAACATAGTCAGGGACCAATTATTTGGCCATTTTTGAAGGTATATTCTATATACCAGCGTGGAAAATATACCATCTGAACATCCCAAACTGGGAGCACTCAGAGTTAATTCAAAGTCACTGGCTTGAGTTTGGTGTGAGACCTTCAGAGATGCCATGTACTGCCCTACTCCACAGTTTAGCTCCGGCTCAGCATGAAATAATTTGTTCAGTTTTCAGAGTTACAATGCCCTTCATTAAACCTAAAGAACTACCTAAAAAGAAAGAAGGCTCCTAGTCTTCTCCTCGCTTGCACAGCAGTGAAAGGACTGTTTTACACCTGATACCCAAAACCCAAGAAGAGTTCTCTTTTCCCTTGGTTAAATGAAATTTTGAAACTAGGCAGGAAATTCCGCAAAGTTTGGCTCACAGTGTGAAAACTGTATTCCAGGGATTTCAAAGCACTTATACCAGCTGTAGGTAGGTGGGTTCAAAGTTAGCACGAGTGACAGAGCCAGATAAAATTATCAACAAACAAGCACATCTATATTTGCAAGTTCAGCTGTACTGAAGGATACAAAACTATCTGGTGGAAGGTTCTATTCTCCTAGAGCATTACCAACATCTAAATATTGTCCTTCAATTCAGCATGCCTGAAGCCTGCAAGGCCACCAGTGCAGAAGTGTGGAAAATGGATCTTAAAGAATTTTAGCCTATACCCATAATATTTTTTCTCTCAGGTTTTGCCAGCTTTAGAAAGCTAGAGCAAGAGATCAAAACTTGGGGCAAGCATAGTTCTGAGTAAAGAGAAGACAGTCTGAAATTTCTGGGGATTTACTACAGCTTACTAACATTTTCCCATCAAATTTCAAACATGCTGGATAAAATGGCATGTGGTCTCCAACCCCTTGATACAATCTCTTTGAAATCTGTGAGCAATATGACAAATATGAGATTGGGTATGCATAGCATGTACAATTGCACGCAAGTTTTTGTGAGCAGACACAAAGAGGAAAGTTCACATAATAATTAAATAAACAGAAAGAGGAGTAGCTGGGAAGATTCCAAACACGACGTCTTAGTTACTTAATCACCCTGCAAACATATTTCAGATTATTCTGGTTTTATTAGTTTCATGCTAAAATGCAAATCACATACTGTAGTTTTAATGAAACAAAAAAATAGAAAATAATTTCTGGCATAAAGATCTACTAAATAGATTTTTCCCCGACAAAATTGGCTTGTCCGAGACATCCTCTGCTCAGTTTTAGTTCCTTCTCTACATTGGAGTTCTTTTGGTAGGATGCCAAAGCCTGTCAATTAACAGTAAGCCTATCCCTTATGAACAGAAGCAGGGACTGTGATCATGTTCAACTAAGATCAAGGATTAGTAAATCAGCATGGCACCAGATTGCAGGCACTATTTAAACCCCACAGGCCTGCAAGCCAATGCAGCAATATTATATTCCAGCTGGATGTGGAGAACAAAATCTCATAGTTACAGAGGAACTCACTTTTTTTACCTTTCCTGTGAAGGCAATTACAAGTCAACTTAAAATGAGCCCTGATTTGATCATACTGGCTTTCTCAAATACCAGTAAGGAAACATCCCCATGCTGCCACCACTGGTATCTTATCAAGGACTTTCCATCAAATTAAACATATTTCATTACACCTACTGTAAATTATAGAAGACTGGATTTTCTACAAGCAAACCAAATGCTGCACCAAAGCTGGCACAAAGGTTTCTTATTAGAGCTTGAAGAACTGTAATGCTATCTCACCCCTTGCCTGGCTCAGGGGGCTGTTTCTGCTGCTTGCTGCAGAATCAGGCACACTGCACATGGTGAAACATTTAGTTTCCTTACAAAACACAGTTTGAGTTCAGAGCTTTCCCAGAAAATGGCCACCGAGTGCAGTGTACATCCCATGTTCCCTATAACCATTCTTTTCCTCAGGGATTTTTTCCAGCTTTTTTTTTCCTTCTTAAGAAAGGGAGAGGTTTCTTTTATCCCAGATCAAGTGACAAGGGAAGGAACTGAGTTGTTTACTGCCAGGTAAAATACAAAATCATGGAGATCCAGGGGGATCTCATTCCACAACCCTACTGCCGAGTTGAAAACAAATGATATTACCAGAAAATGATCACAGAAAGCAAGCCTTGCTCAAAGAAGAACAGTCTTTATTAATCTCTCTTCAAAATGACCTGAAAGCAAAGTCAAAGATCAGTGAGGGAGGGTGACCTGCCTTGCTACTGCTGCCCCCACCAAACACCCTGAGCTGGAGTGATGCCTCATGCACTGCCAGACCGTGAGTGTCAACACACTGATAGGTCTGCAACCAGAGAAGATACATGGGCCTTTAAGCAGAGGTTTTGCTTTAACATTACCTCCCTTACTCAGCAATAATTTCCTGTATCTGAAAATTAAACAGAAGAAATCTGATGCTCTTATTTTCAGCCTTGGTGCCTTTGACTCCTTCTTTTATGACAGTCATCAGCTGAAAGGTCGTGATCTAGTACCCAAGGGGTGTCTGGTGAATTGAACTAGAGCCATTTCATAATAGGCACATTGACTGTTTCTGTGATGTGGGACCCCAGAATATGTGTCAGCTCCGGGCCTACTGGCTTCTGCAGCCACTTTCCCACTCCATACAGGGATGTGAGCTGGGCAGCAGACGGCCCCTCTCCTCCCTTCCTCTTCTCCAGTTTCCTGGTGAAAGGCAGACTTGCATCCAGGAGTGCCCCATGGCACTGTCCAGCCAGATGTCATTTGGCATCAGCAGAGGACCACAATATAAGGGGGGGTGTGTCCAGCCATACCAGGTATATTTGCACTTTTGTCTGGGACCCATCTCTCCTAATCTAATAGATTTGTTAGTTAAATGTCTGTCCCTGAGCTAGCCACCACTGGCTGCTTTTGTAATCAGAAAAGAGGAAGAAGCATTTTGAAGGTGTAATTCATGCCATCTTGAAGCAGATGCCAAAAATAGGGTCAAATTCTCCTCCAATTACTATACAGGCAGCCTAGGGATACAAGTACACATAGACATTTATTCTGCAGATATCTAAACACAGCAGATATGAGTTTTAACCTTCGTGACTCAGCAGTGTGGATCCCTTTGCTGAACACCTGGAGTTTACTGGAATGAGAGTGTTTGAAAGTCATTGTCCTGCTGAAGAGAGCAATTAATCTGAGAATCCAGATAGTATCCGCTTAATGTCATTTATTTACTTCCACATTGCACACAGACCCTGAAACACGGGACAGAGCCTGAAGATTTCTGCATTTCACTGCAACGTATTAACCAGACCCATCTGGTTTGACCTCTTTCACAAGTATCCCACTAAAACCAATTTCTTAGCAAATAAGGTTTCCTCCTCCCTCAGAGTGCTCTGATTCAGAAATCCCTCTTGCTCAGGACTTCCCTGTGGGTAACATGGCTATCAGCATGGATATTAAGCATCAGTCATCTTTTTGCACGTCTGCTGTGTACTGTAAAGGAATTTATTTTCTTTAAATGCTGATCAGAGAGAAAAGCTGTAAACCACTCAATCTCTTTAATAAAAGCATTTTAAATGATTTTACCACTGATCCTTAATGGAAGAGCCATTGAAATCCCTGGGCATAGCAGTGTTTCTTCCAGTGACAAGTCTAAAAAGAGACTTTCTTCTATTCCAAATGATGTAGGCACAAGCTCCTTATTTATAAATACAACTTTTAGGGTAAGTTTAAGTCCAAGCAGCCTAAGAACAACTAGCATATTCTTGAGTACTTTGCTGAAAATGTCATATGAATCACAGCTGCAAGCACTGTGTTTTGTTTAAGAGAATTGCGTCCCATATCTGTCACGACAGAGGGACTATTTTAGGAGAAGAGCTTTCTTAAAAATCAGGATTTTTAATTTAATTAATACCTGAAGTTCATTAAAGAGAAAAGAGTTGTTATGCAAATGAATTATTTCTAGTGATACAATTGGGTTTGTCCCTTTAATTTGTACTTACAAGAAAAAAAAATAGTTTGTCTCACTTGATATTTAAGCTACATAATTG
Organism: Oxyruncus cristatus; assembly: GCA_013399855.1. NCBI lineage: Eukaryota > Metazoa > Chordata > Aves > Passeriformes > Cotingidae > Oxyruncus > Oxyruncus cristatus. The sequence goes on along the minus strand of VXAY01005038.1, from coordinate 206,905 downwards.
CTCAGATGGACATTTATTGGCTTGCCTGGTGTCTGATGGTCTCTGAACAGCTAAGTAAGAGAAAGGAAATGAACAGGCTGCAGAAGTTCTGATTGTGAAACAATTGCTCTTTGGAAGTGTTACCATGCCAAGTGAAAATACAAGAACTGAATGTAATTTGGCATCGCTAGAACTTGTTAGTGCTTTTTCTTCTCTTAGCAGTATCCTCATGTGACAGGATTTGGTTATGAGGAAACTCCTAGAGCAGGCTGTATCAGGTCCGTAAGGAGTTTCAAAGCCCGTCTGAAAAGAGGGAGGAGAGATGGCAAAAGCAATGGAGATCTACAGGAAAAAAACATAACAAAGTCTGGTGTAGCTTTCCCAGTTCCCTTTAAAGCCAAGACGTACATGCCAAAAGCTCCTCTGTGTCCTTGAATTCTCAAACTATGAAGTAAATATATACAACCCTTTTTTCTACCCCAACCATCCAGAAAAACCTTTCTGTCTCTGAATCCTATTTATGTGCTTCAGTAGAAGACATGGAACAAGTTTAAAAAGGTACCCTAAAATGGTATTTTCAGCAGAAATTTATCATTATTTGTTAATTAGAGACTAAAATAATAAATGATCACTAACACTATCAGCTGATGGGTAGTGTTCGTGTCAAACAGCAAAGCTACTAACAAGCAGTACTAGAGTTGTATAACATGGGCTTTTATTCAAATAAAAAATCCCCAGAGGTTTTAGGATTTTTTTTTTCCTGCCGATCTTCTGCTGAGCTTATCAAGCTGAGCAGTCATGGAATCAATCTCACTGAGGAGCTGCAATTTCTCCCCAATTCATGAAGCTTGAAATCAGGGCTTTGGCAGCAGCCCTCCCACCCACCCACAGCTTTCATGGATCCAGATATAATGTAATTTTATTTTTATCCTGTATGATTTTACATGGAAACTCAGAAATACATTTACAGCATCACGCAGTGTCTATGAAAGCAGCAGGAAAACAAATTCTGCATTTGCAAGTTAGGACTGAGCATTCAAATACTCCATTCACCAATACCTTTTGGGGGCTGGAGGGAAGAAAGAAAACACCTCTTTCCTTGCAGGTAGGTGACAAAATGATTGGATCTACCTTCTGCTCTAGTGTTGATTCCCTTATCTCTATGGGCTATTTATACAGCCATAAACCCACAGGACTACTGGAATCCCAGTTATACCTCTGTCCGCTGTGCCCAAGCAAGCCCAAGAAACCAAATTTCTTTCTAATGGATGTCAGTGTAACATTGTAACATGTTTTTTTTAATACCTCCAGTAATAATTAAATCTCCCAATGCTATTCCAGCACTTCTGCATCCAGAATTGGCAGGTTTTTTTCTGTCTGACCTGAATTTCTATTTGATGCAGTGTAAGTCCATCGTTTCTCTCCCATTCAGCTTAGACAAGAGGAATGGTTTAATCCATCCCTGCAGCAGCCCTTCATGTACTTAAAAACCTGCCATGTCACACCTCAGTATTCACTCCACTAGTGCAAGCAGACCCAAGATCTTCGTTTTCTGGAGCTCTGATCATTTTCACTTTTCCCCTTCCAGTTCCTCTTCCCAAAATGTGACACCCCAAAATGGACACAGCATTTCATACCAGGCCTTGCTAATGCAAAGCAGAAGACAACTGGACACTACGTGTGCTGTATCACTATTTACACACCCAGACTTTTCAGTTTATCTCCAATTTGCCAAGGACATTTGAATTGTATTCCTGGACCAGCATGCGGGCATCCCCTCTCAAGTTTTGCTTATTTGCAAATCTATTGAATGCAGTTGCTATGCTATCATTTAGACTGTTAATGAAAACTGACCCAGATCGCTGACACTCAGCTGCTCTTTTTCCATGTGGTGAAACATGTCTTTTCATGGTGGAAAAACACAGAAAATATTTTTGTTTTTCTAATCTCTGAGTATGCATGTTTTGGTACTATTATTTGTAATGGGATTACCTGCAGCAGGCCTACATTTTTTATGTTCCAAGAACTTTGTCAAATTTCAATACATGTGTATTTGAAACCTGGCTTTTGTTATATAGAGTTGTTTGTTGTTTTTTTTCTCCATTTGTTCCACTTTGCTTTGTTTCTCAGCACAGAATGAACATGACCAAGGGAAATAGTCACCAAAGTCAAAGAGTAGAGGTACTTGTTACAAGACACTTGAAAATTGCCTGTTAGAACTAATGCTCTCTTGGTAAACATGTTCAAGGTTAGGAATAAGCAACTTATTCTGTAGGGATACTCTGTACCTTCAAAAGCTGATCAACAGAGAAAATAATATAAAAAATGGAAAAAGCACATTATTTTTCTTCAAACTTTAAGAGACAAGTGATTCTCTAATAATTCAAATAGCTGCTTGGAAAGAAGCCTGTCATAAAGTAAATGTAGGGCAAACAGACATTTGAGTTAATTTGGGTTAGATTTAAATGTAGGGTTGAGGTTTAAATGCAGTTGGGGCTTAAATGAAGGGTGTTAACAAAAATTTGCTTAAGACATTTCATTGATCTTCTCAATTCATTATTCCATTGTCTTTTCCAACATGGTTAAATCAAATTCCCACAGAAAAGAGTAGAGAAGGTTGTGATGAGTTCTTCACTGAAGTGGACACTACAGGTGCATAAATATTAAGGCAGATTTTTTTTTTTTTTACCATGACCATGACACCCCATTGTTCCTGCAGTCCTTTCTTTTAACTATGTATCTAAAAATGCTATAAACAGAACCTCCTTCTCTTAACACAATGCATTACCATCCTGTTGAATGACCTTGCTCCACAGCCAAATCCCAGGTCCCGTGCTTGGGTTATCGTGCTCCAAAGCTCTCTGGGTTTTGCCATGAAACAACATCCAGTACAGCATGACAGGACAATTACTTCTGGAGAGGGCTCTCAGCAGGCAGGCTGGGTGATGCTGCTGCAACACATCTGGTTCCCAAACACAGCACCAGCCTCCTTCACCCAGCCCTGCAAACCCTCACACCACACGTTGTCACAGGCTGGGTTTTGTGCTGTAAAACCATTGCTCTGGGGCACTGTGGCACAGTGCTCCCATCACTTCTGAAGTCTGGAACTGAAGCAACACATGAAAAATAATAATTGGATCAAAATGGGCACCACATGGGACCCAGTGACCTGCCACAGGGATGTGGCTTAACTGTTTTAGAGAAGAGTGCTGAACAGTGGGCTAAGACTTATCAGAGTGATAGGTAGACAGTTTTGTTGAGCTACAGAGGGGAAATATCTCAGTCTATGTGCAGAGAGCTGACCTAGACTTCACTTTTCTCTGGAGACCGTGTTTTAAGAATTTAGGGCATTATTTTAGGAATACTGCCTCTTTGCCAGCAAAAATGTACGTTCAAAGTGGGTGAGTAGATTAGGTGGACTGGTGATAACTTGCCTAAAGCAGTGTCAAGTTCTGGGTCCCTTGGTTACAGCCAAAAGTGGGCTGTTTGCACATTGCCCTGAAATAGACAAAGGAATGTTTGAGGTCTAAATACACTTCCTAATGAAGTAGGATTTATTCTAGAGAAGATATAGTAAGTCTTCAAATATGTAGAGGACTATTATAAATACTCATTTTTATTGATATATGTTCTCCACATATATTTATTGATATAAAAATTGATATATAAATCTTTCAGCCTTCTGTGAAGGATGGAGATCACAGAGATTAAATGGCAGAAGGAAAGCTTCAGGTCAGGAGTGACAAAAGACACTGTAGCAGGAGAAATGGAGAAGCAGTTGGACAGATTGTCAGAGGAGAAAATGGGACCTCAACATCAGGTCGCTTAAGAACAAATTGGGTGAGCAAGTAGAGTGTGTAGATGATTCTCTCATAGGAAGATCTGCCTCAGCCCCTGAGGTCACATGCATGACTCTACCAAAGGTTTTATGAGTGTTGCTGTGGGTGCATCACAAGTAGGATAGAGAAGTGTTACTGATTAAACAAGAGGCTACTCAGCAGCACATCATTTCATAAAGCAAGAAGAGTTCTGTAAAAACAGGGAAAAAAGTTCCTTGGGAACCTCTAATCTGTGAGTAGCTAACAAGCCTGGCAAAAATTCAGATGCTTTAAACAGCCAGCCTGGGCAAGAACAAGACAAGTTAAAGGTAAACCTCAAGTTTAGATGCTGGAATGTGTCCAAAGAAGAGCAATGAAGCTGGTGAAGATTCTAGAGAGTAAGTCTTACGAGGAGTGGCTGAAAGAGCTGGGACTGTTTGCAGCAGATACTTTAAAGAAGGAAGAATACAAATAACATATAGTAGGAGTGCTTAATCTTATTATTACAAGAGCTGTCTCCTCTTCTCTAGCACTATTTCTAGTATAACAAAGCAGCTCATATTTAACTAGGGACCCAAAGATTCCTCACATTCCAGCTAAATCCTGACATTTTTCTGTTAAAAAGCCCTCACTGGATTTTTTTATTTAAACAGTTAAAACTTACATAACAGCAAAGCATCTGTCCCCAGTCTCCCCAGGAGCATGGGGTTCTGCCTCTGCAGTTAAACCTGCAATCACAAAAGCAGCTACAAAACTCAGGCCGACCTGGGAGTGCGTGCACCCTCGCAGTCCTTAATTATGTGATCACAAGCCCCACTTCTCCAAATTATATGGATTTTGTCTACAAAGTTGGGCACATGGGTGTTTTACAATATTCTTTTAGTCTAACCCAACTACTTTAATTTACGTGCCAGAACCTTTATTGCTGTAATTGCTTTTCTCTCAAACGTTCACATGAACAGATTGATCAGCCTTGATGTGCTGTGTACTTAGGAAAAGCAAAACCTTGTTTTCTTTTGGAGATGGTACTTCAGAAATGTAAGCATGTGGAAATGTCTTTTGATGAGCTGAGTGTCTTGTTTGTGACTGTATCTCCTACATAAAGCTGTACCTGCTTTGTGTTTTTCCTGTGACCAGTTCTTAGGCTCTTTTAAGGTTTGCATTTACTACTCAATGTGTTAGACCTCTTTTCCTTCTCTGACCTTGTTTATTGCTAATTCATAAGTCAACAGTGTCTCAAAGATATTGAGGTCCTGGAGTGTGTCCAGAGAAGGGCAACAGAGCTGGTGAAGGATAAGGAGCACAAATCCTGTGAGGAGCAGCTGAGGGAGCTGGGGTTGTTTAGCCTGGAGAAAAGAAGGCTCAGGGGGACTTTGTCGCTCTCTACAACTACCTGAAAGCAGTTTGCATGAAGGTGGAGTTGGTCTCTTCTCCCAGGTAACAAGTGGAGGATGAGAGAAAATTGCCTCAAATTGCACCAGAGGAGGTTTAGATTAGATAGTAGGCAAAATTCCTTCACTGGCCAGGGAAGGTAGTAGAGTCACCATCCCTGGAGGTATTGAAAAGACGTGTAAATGTGGCACCTGGGGACATGGTTTAATTGTGGACTTGGCAGTGCCAGATTAATGGTTGGACTTAATGATCTTAAATATCTTTTCCAACTGAAACAATTCTGTGATTCAGTAAGTCAGTAAGAACAATTTGAAAAAACAATTCCCAGTAAAATACCTGGGAAGTATGTGTGCATTCAGATGTTATCTTTTCACATTTTAATGAGCACAAACACAGAAATAATAGTTATAGCAGATATTCATTCTGCAGTGAGCTCCTAAAGCTCTTTCTCTAAACACACTTTTCACAAAAATCAGTACTTAACATTTTCTCACTGTAGGCAGAAGGGGTTGAAGACTTCCAAAGCATTGCACTGGGTAGTGCCAAGGCAGAGCAGTACCCAGCTTTTCTAACAAGAAATGAAAAAAATTCAGCTTGCTTTCCTCTCACCCACTGGTGTTTAGCATAAACAAAGAAGTACCATGATCACCATTATTCAAGGAAACAACAGAACTACCTTTTCTAGTGCACCCTAATTTTATTCTTCAGGGTACAAACACATTGCATGTGTGTGTGCACCTGCCTGCACATGCCACATAACTGGGGAGGGGGGAAGTTAGCATGCAGAATGATGTAATTACTCATTCTTGAATAGAAGGATAATTACTGTCACAGAAACCCACATAACTTGCAGATCTTTTTGTTCTTTTTAAGATGATAAATACAGTATTTTCCATTTTCTAACAGGATGCGTCCTTTTCCTTCTGATTCCCCTTTCCCCCACTTATGCTGAATTACATATGCTTCAAATGAATAAAAAGGGATATCTGTTCCCATATAAGAAAAGAAAAGCTCATCTGGATTTTTTTAAAAATAAAAGTAATTCCATGTCTCTGGAGTCACTATGGTGAGTCACCAGAAACTGGGCTGTCACCTGTAACAAACTTCCTTCAAGTATGCCTTTCAACAGTATATCTAGAAGAGGATGGGGGAAAAGAGGCAGGAGCAGAAAAAGACACAGTGACCAAGCACAGGCGAAGACTTTTAAAATTCACAGTGTGAATCTCATGTTTAAGAGCAATGGTAGCCCATGTGTGCCTTGCTGCCAGTCACTGAAGAAAGCAGACATAGGCAAAGCGGTGAGAAAAGACACTCCAGCAGCCAGGAGCTCACAGTTTCTGTCAGCTGGACAGGTGCCTTCTTTCTTTTCCTCTATCCAGAGAGGTCTTTGGAAATGGAGAGAATTGTCACTGCGTGATTAGATGTCTGGTTAAATGGGAGGCAGCTTACTAGATATTCTCCTAAACAGCTTGATTTAAAGAGCTCTTTTAAGCCCTGTTGCCGACATCTAGGCAAGGAGAGGTACTTCGGTTGGGTCTAAACTTACACGTATGGAAAAAAATCTGCCTGACTTTAGGACATTAGAGCAACCCAAGTACAACAGATATTGGGAACTGCTTTAATGGGACTTCTTAGCTGCTGGTAACAGAACAAGCCTGCACTTCTTCAGTGACAGTGGCATTAAGGCAAAAATTTCAAAGCCCACATGGGAGACTGGAACTCACAGATATCTCTGCGTCCCTGAGAACCACAGTAGATTAAGTGTTATCTGTCCTTACATCTTCTGAAAAAAAGGATTGAGACCATTCCTCCACAGCAAATTCCCACTCAGGTTATGGTTACATTGCAGTTAGCTTAAAACTGACTGGGTTTTGATGGCTGTATAACTGTGACAGCACAACACCTAATGTAACTGATTTCAGTGTGTTTACTGGGATTTTTCTCCCACCTGTGACCTCTTATGAACCACAGAATTATAGAATCATTTAGGTTAGGACTTCAAGTTCAAGTCCAACTGTTAAAACAGAACTGCCAAGTCCACAATTAAACCATGTCCCCAGGTGCCACATTTACACATCTTTTCAATACCTTCAAGGATGATGACTCCACCACTTCACTGGTCAGGCTGTTCCAGTGATTAACAACCCTTCAGTGAAGGAATTTTGCCTACTATCTAATCTAAACCTCCTCTGGTGCAATTGGGGCAATTTTCTCTCATCCTCCACTTGTTACCTGGGAGAAGAGACCAACTCCACCTTCTTGCAAAGTGGTTTCAGGTAATTGTAGAGAGCGATAAAGTCCCCCTGAGCCTTCTTTTCTCCAGGCTAAACAACCCCAGCTCCCTCAGCTGCTCCTCACAGGATTTGTGCTCCTTACTCTTCACCAGCTCCGCTGCCCTTCTCTGGACACTCCCTTACCTTGATGTCCTTCTTGCAGCGAGGGGCCCAAATGTGAGCACAGGATTTAAAATGTGGCCTTACCAGTGTTGAGTACAGGAAGACAATCACTGCCCTCATCCTGCTGGGCACACCATGTCTGAGCTTTGTGCTGCCTCAATTTCACTGTCAGTAATCACCTGCTATGTGGAAACATGCCCTTTTGAGCTGCTGTGGCCCAGATGTGCAAAAAACCTAAAACCTAGGAAACACACTCTGCTCTGATTTTTTACCTAAGTTTGGTAAATAATTCAGCTTGTGTGGTGCTATTCTGCATTACTCCATCTGAAATGGAAGATATTTCACCCAAGAAAGATTACTTTGTCAGTTCCAGGAACTGAAACCTTGCTAAGAAAGTAATAATAAATAGACAAGAACAAGCTACTCCGCACTCCATCAGAAATAGCAGGCTGCCTGATCCAGGCTCCAATTGAAATTCTGTCTGTTTGCGATAGCATCCTTAGCAACCAAAAATCACACAAGACAATTCATGTAGGTAAGGTGTATCCAAGCAGCCAACATTTCAAATGCAAGCTTTTCTCGTGGGCCTCAAAAGCTAATTTTTTCACAAAAATCTTGAATTTATTTAGAAGTCTTATCCAAGATATCTTTCTCTCACACAGATTTAGCATATCAATGTTCCTGGGAATTCATAATCATTGCTTTCATTCTATAGATTTCCTTGCCCTCTAACGACTCAGATTGTGTGTTGTCTCAACCATTCCCTTCAAGTCAGCTCTGACAGCTGAGTCAGGCCAGAAGAATGGTTGAATTAAGAAGCCTGACAATCCTCTACCCCTTACTCAGCCAATAACCTCATTTGTTCATTGATTGGAAATTAAGATGCTAGAAGTGCTTTTATTATTTTTGTGGGTGGTGATTTGGAACTCTTCTATTTTGTGCAAACCTCTCTATTACTCATTTAGGGCCAAATTACTGTGGAGGGAAAACAGGAAAACCCATGATAAAATACATCAAATATGTCAGAGAGGAATCAGTTTCAACCAGGCAGGTGTATCTGACTGGTTTTCACAGCCCAGCTGAAGGTTTGCACTGCAAAGTCCAGTGCTGTACTGTTCCTTTTCGAAGCAACACGCCAGAAGAAAGTTTGCAGGATGTTGTTTCTCCAGCAGTGGGAATTTAGCAGCTGCTTCACTGGTTACAGGGAAGCACTGTACTGCCTGGGGTGAAAATGAGTATGTCAGTCCTCCACTCTGCTAAAACTGGAGCTAGAGCCTGTGTTAGCCTCATTGTGTGTTCTGCTGATAGCTGAAATGTTCTCAGCGGTTCAAAATTCATATTTTTGCTCTCCTAATTACCCCTTAGCTTCGCTTCTGATATTGGAAAATTATCCTCTAATTCTCTTCCTTTAAACAGATGGTTTATATTTTTAAAAATTCTTGATTATACTCATTTTCATATCCCCACTTAAACATAGTTAGCATTTGCTGACCCCTATCCCCCGTTAAAACAGTGATGAATTGACTGCAGTCACTCCAGCTGTTCACTAAATATTTTCCACATTTCTGGAGTGGATTATTCATTCAATATGGGATTGCAACTTCAATATCTGAAAGACTCCTTTTCTAAATGCTCTTCACATTTATCCATCCGGGCTTTTGACATCTAAAATATTGCAATGGCAGATTTGAAGTACTTCTACACAACAAATCATTTCACAAACACTTATTTTCTGAAGGTGGGGCATGGAGCAGGCTGTGTTCTTACAGTCTACTCTGCAAATTATGGATGACTTCTGAACTGTATCTCAGAACATCTCTCTTCACCTCATGTCTTCTCCTCTTGTAAAAGATGAGTAGTTAAAATGCCTTGATCCAACCTTCAGAGAAGAATATCTCTGAATATATAAATGATTTTGTTTGCACTTGTTTGAGATCGTAATAACAACATTCTGACCTTTGGTAATGCCCATTATCCCTGAATCATACCCAAACTTTTGATGCTTATTTATCAGCCTTCTCTGGGAAACGTTCTTCTTAACTTATGGGGTATATTCAGTTCATGAAGTGTAAGACTCAATTCAGCACTTAAAAAGATCCAGAGAAATTACTGGCAAATTTGTCAGAAAAAGAGCTGAAGAGCAAAAAAAATCTAATATTATACAAGGCTAATTATTTTTCCAAGCAAAAACCTTTCTTCTAATTTACACAGTATTAGTTCTTTACCTGAGAAATCAGAGTTAAAAACATGTATTTGTGGCTCACAGACCACAAGGCATTTGAGCTATCTGGGTTCACATAGTCTTTCTTCACACCTTTTTTTGATAGTAAAGAGGGTATTAAAATACTGATATTAAGGAATAAGTCATGAAGGACTAAGAAGTGAAAAAAACCCCCAGCCACAAACTTCTGTTTATCACTGTCTCACTCTCAGACAAATATTTTCTTTCCTCCAAGGAGGACAAGAGCAGTATGTGGAAAAAAGTCTGCATAAACACTGAGGGCACTTCTTTGGAGTGCCAAATGGAAGTTAACCGACACAATGAAAAGATAAATTGCCCACAGGCACCCCAACTGTACTAATTGGCTGTGTAAGGGCCCAGAGGAGTCCTCTGATGCTGTGTGCTCATCGCCTCTCTGGCTGCTCTTCCCTGGGGTAACCAGCATGCCAGCACGGGGAGTGGGGGTGGGGGAGAAGTATTTTTTGACAAAAGAGCAGGTGCTCACAGGAACAGCCTCCAGTTGTAGGAACATTAACAAAAGAGCAGCCATGGGGTGGATGCAAAACTGGCCAGAAAGCTGTGCTAGGAAATTAGTTATCAATGGTCAATCATCAAACTAAAAGGACTTATTGAGAGGGGTTTCCCAGGAGTCTGTCCCATGTCTGGCACGATTCAATATTTGCACTATTAACTTGGATGATGGAATAGAGACTGTACTTTTGTAAATTTACATCTGACTCTAACTCAGAAGGAGCTGGAAGGGATTTGGAGGACAGGAGTTAGACTCTGAATAAGCTTTGAGAAACCAGAATTGTCTGAAGAAAAACCAAATGCAGAGTTCCACATTCATTTCTGCATTTCAGCTGCTTAAACACGGAGTAGGAAACTACCAAATACTTAAGAGCTTTGCAGGATCTGAGGTTGTCACAAGCTGAATGTCAGCCAAAGACGCGTGGCAGCAAAAAAAAAAAAAAGAAAAAAAAAATCCAAGGTGCTGTAATGTGTAAACAGGACGGTCATCTGTAAGACATACTAAGTAATCCTTCTGCTTTATTTGATGCTGATCAAGCATTGAGTCTGGTTACAGGGGCTGATTTGCACTGAAGTTGGAAAAAGTCTACAGGGAGCATGCCCCCTGATCAGGGCATAGCAAAAAGACTGAGGGTACTGATCAACAGTTTTCAAAAATGTAAAGACTGGGGCAATAAGGAAGGCAATAGATAGCTGTCATTCTCTCCTTGATGTATATGTTGTATACATCTTAAGGCAACTCTTTCTAGACCACGTGTTTGTCCTGTAGTCACTATGGCTCACAGATATGCAAAAGGCTCTAAAAAGTCACTGTTTAATTATTTTTGTACGTAAAATTCTGTGCTCCTTATATAATTTCAGGAAAAAGCCTTGATTAGAAAAGCAGATGTTATTTGTAGGACATTGATCACAAGTTCATCTTCTAGTTATTTCATTTTAGACTCGCTTCCTTTGTTCTTTCTCACAGACATCAACCACATTAACATCTTTCATCACATATTTTTATGCTTTCATGCCACAAACTCTCCTTCCTCTCCAATCCCTGAAATTCCTATTAATATAGCAACTAATTTCTGTTGCCTTGTACAAGCACCTAAGTTTCTGGAGCATGGTCTCTTTCCCAGAGTTTACCTCATGAGCACTTCAGTTAATAACTTGCATATGAGGGAGATACACAGTGGTGGAAATATGTAGTACTTGTGTTTCACTGGAATTACCTTTCTGTTTGGGATGGCATGAAAGATGCACAGAGCAATGAAAAATAAAATGTCTCCCATGTTCTCTTAGCATACACCATTCTGCCACAGATTACCATTTTCCCAGTTCTCATGGCACAACAGAGGTGGGCAGTCCTCTACCACGTCCTTAAGTCTCTCACGAAAACCTGTGTGCACCATTAGGCTACCAGCATTCACACTGAAGGACGTGGAGGAGAGCTCGTGATTCAGGTTTCTCCCTCTGCTCTGCAAGCATTAGTGCCAAGCAGACATGAGGCTTGAGGACCATAAGTGAACTTCAGCAGACATCTACTAAGTCAAAGTATGTCTCAGCACTCCACCTCCTCTGGTTTTCTAAGCATGCCTTGGGCTTCTTTCTGTCTCTCAAGAGGTCTTCACAGGACCTGAACATCAGTTTCATCAGGTATTTAAAGACCATCAAGAACTAATTCATTGCTTTATTATAAATGCTTTTACTGGACTAATTTTCCTGGTGTTCCCACTCAAGATTTATTCAGGAACACCTGTTCTTGAATTAATACAATTGAAATAACACCAGTTCTTGAAAAAGTCCCTAACAGACTGCAAGAATATCTACCCACTGAAAGACATACTTAGTTTTCCACAGAGACAGGGAGCAGCACAAGTGACAGGTTAATAACAGAGACAACCTGTGCACAGGGTAGTGCCAGACAGGAAAAAAAGGTGTTTCTTGAGGCTACACAGACTCAGTGATGGCTGTTGAGGTGGTAGAGGATACAAATGAATTTGCCTGCCCAGTTTGCTCCTGCTTGACCTTTGGACCCAGCGTCTGGCAACCCCAGGCAGAAATCTGTGTACCAAGTGGCTTGTACAAGTGCCTTTTTATGCACAATAGTGGGGATAGCCAGATGTGCTATGCAGCCTCCAGAGGTACTTCCATGTAGTCTCCAGCCACTGTTCACCCTTGTAGTAAAAGTTCTGGGCAGAAAAGATGGACCAAAACACAATCTTTCATGATTCCATAGGTCTTTTCTCAAAGCCCTTCAGTATTTCGTGTTAGGTAATACTGGTCCAGGCTGAATTCAGCCTTCCTACAATACATCTCACATGCTCTGGATATAATGGTATTTTCAAGTCAGCATTGCCAAGGGCACCCTGTTGGTGCTCCATCAGGACTGCAGCACATTGACTGCAAAGGTACAGAACTAAAATTTTTAAATTAAGCCAGTGTAAAACAAGACTGAAATATTTTATAAGAAAACTACATAGCTTTTATTTTTTTAACTTTAATTTTCATGAAAGACTCTAAATTTATGGATCTATGAATACAACTCTCTCTTCAGAACCTGTATATTATCTCGAGTTAAGTGATAAATACAAAACCCTTGTAAAAAGTGAAGCATTGTAGTAGACCAGCCATTTTGTGAAAGTTCAAAATTTAGCTTTATTTTACATTTCAGTACCTTCATAGTTATACTTCAGGCAGCAGTACATTACTAAATAGACCATTTCTCACTTTATATTTTTTAAATGGTTGTTCACAACATTTTAACACTGAGTATAATAAATATTTGTTGTAGGGAGCTCATTTCACTGGTTCTGATGGACTGGCATTGTCTGCAAGGTCTCATTTCAAAATTATTAGACTTTCATCCTTTTTGTCATGCCACAAGTTGTGGAGTCCAAAATATTTACCTTTCTGATTGTCAGTCTTTCCTTCACAGTGATGTCTTAGTGAAAACAAAATAGACAACTTGTTTTGTTGAATCAATAGAGGCATATTATCACAGCAAGATTATAATTCAGGTGTACAATACCTGTATTTTACAGCGTACAACAGTGAAACTGCCATGTGCTGTGTGTCACAGCAGGTAACTAATATCAACAAAGTACCAGAGTCTATGTTCAAATACTCTTGTATGGGTCTAACTTCAATCCACAAAAGCAAGGCAATTCAAAGTTAAGGCTTAAACTCTATCTATAATCCACTCTCTTCAGGAATTGCATTATGAATGCAGCTGAATTCTCATCTCAAGTCTTTGCAGATCCATCTTGCCACACAGACAGTGAGAGAAAGCAAACCCACTGTTACACTTACATGCATGTTCCTATTGATTGCTCTGTATCTGGCATTTGCCATACCGTCTACTGGCATTTGCATTTACTTGAGCTGGAGACCTGAGACTTTGGAGACAGGCTGTGATCATTGCAAAAGCTGTTTGGGAAGAATGGGTTTAGATGACTGCATTTTTCTCTTTGGTTTTTGGGGTATATTGGAGTTTTGCGATAGCAGAGGTAGGAAAACATCTATTTCGTGAACTTCTAGTGGCAACAAGAGCAGCCAGTCTGGTGTTGATTTCTACAACTTTTTGAACTGCAGTTACCAGGAGACAGGAAAAGGAGGGGATGTAAGTCCATACTGAAACCAAAATAAAATGGCATCCGAGGTTTTCAGTATTAAGAACCTTTCACTTCAGCCTGTCATTACAATCAAGCAAGGACACAGTGTAGGAAGAAAAACCATCTGTTTCTGGCTGAAGATACAGAGGGAAGCATAACTAACACAGCCATACCTGAGCTAAGAAATTTTTTCCTACAATGAAGATCAGATTTCAGACTTGGAAATAGAGGTTGTTTATGAAAACTGATCAACCCATCATAACTGTCTGTTAGTCCTACAACCAAAATTTTTTGCTGCTGCCAAAAGTAGCTGCTACCAGGGCCTTACTTCTGCCAGTGCTCAAGGACTGATTTCAGGAAATCAAATTTTGCCCTGGCCTGCTCCACTTCTCAGGAATATTAGTTATTTGCAGTTTTCTTTGGAGGGATGTCAGGTCTGGCACTGAGGTTTTGCGCTTGTCCACAGGTTTTGGGGCTAGCAGGAAGGAGAAGGCTCCCTGTTTTCCATGGGGTATAGCTGTGCCATGGAAACATGGGATGGGTGCACCCTGAGAACTGCATCCTCCTCCCCAGAGGCATCTTTCTATACGCAGTATTTAAAATAGTTTTGGGGGGGTTTAGTCCAGGTTTCAAAGCTCTGATTCCACAGTGGGGGGAAGGTGAACCAGTATGGAGAATCTGTAGCTGTAGAATGTGCCATATTAAAGAACTTCATAACCACCATTATAGCATTTTCAAACAGTAAGACATCTTCAATTTTTGACACTAAAATGACCTGACACCACAATTTCACAGCTCCTCCTGAGTTCCTATTCCTCTTTCAAGCAACCAATGACCAACAGTCTGGCTATTGCTGGAGAAAACGAAGTCATGATCAGAGGTGGGACAGAAGATATTGCAGCAGAACAAATAAAAACAGAGCTAGAACTCTGTACTGCAGAGGTATTCATCCTTTTTATTGCATCAAAGGACAAGCCTGATCTTCTAACCCAAGTAGATTAGTAAACAGTACATTCAGCTTTCAGAGATCTGCAAGTCTTCTGATGAAAAATAATATAAGAAAAGGAAATAAATGGAAATTTCAGTAAAAAGAGATACTGAAGCATTATAGCTACTTACTTTCTTACTGTTGTGAGGAAGATCAGAGAAGTGTCTTTCGTGTCAGTTTCATTTTGAACCTGTTTCACTGCTGAATATGGGAAAAGATTAGTCCGCTACTAATTGTGCCACTAGTTTTGTGATTCTATGAAAAACCCCGAAAAGTCTGCATGCAAAACCAATGAGGTAGAACATGTTTGACAAGCTTAGTTCCAACTTGACCAATGTAGCAGGAAAAGACTTTAAAATCATTGCCTCTCTTCAATCACAATAGTACATACAAGTGTTTACAAGAGGATTAAAAGCTGCTTTACCAAGTTGTATTAAAGATTCCTGTATCAGACAAGTTTTATTGAAAAACCTGTTGGAGCACTATGCAGCTAATCAGATGCTAACAGAAGCACGTTATGCTACTGAATTTATTTTACCTGCTTTAAAAGGATGCATGATGTATCTGTAAAATACACACCATGCTTACAATAAGCCATACCTATTGACAGCCTGCCCAATTACAACAACAGCAAAAAAAGCTCCACAAGCAACGACCCCTAGCACCTGGTAATTAAAATTGCTAATCACCAGCAATTATCTGGCACAGCTTTATAGCCAGGCAAAACAGTTTGACCCTTTGCCCATGGAAAGAAGAATGTTTGCTGTCTATTGATAAGTGCTTAGGCAAAGCCGTGTTCGGCTCACATCCATTAAGTGGCGACTAATAGGAAGTCAACAAAAGAGCTCTGACATCTGTAGTGGGCACTTCTAGCAGGCCAGGTTTGGGAGCACAGGTGTCCAGTGGGCTCCTGCCAAAGACCAGAGTACAGGACATGGGGACTTTTTCTTAAAAAGAAGACTTGAGCTGCCCGTGTTTCCCAATTGGTTCCTCCACAACCAAAGAGTAAATGCAGTAAGTTTCCAGGACAAAGATTAAAATAATTACTCTTGTCAGGAGTGGTGGCTTGTTTTCAAACTGTCTGCACACATTCAAATACAAAGAGGTAAGAAGTCCTGTAGGCTCAGTAATTTAGGTAAAGATTGTTCTTTGATCTATTTCTGTTCTTATTAAGTGTTGAGTTAAATATATATAAAAATGTCTCTCTAGTGCGTTTTTAAGTCTGAGATAAAGAGTTTGAGATAACAAAGACTTTTTTTCCCGTAGACACTATTATGCTCAAAGCTATAAAATACCCTTCCATTGTTAGAGCTCCAGGAAGATGCTGCTAGAGATTATTTGAACTACAATAAACAGCTCCATTAAAGCTTCTGATCTCACTGATGACTCTTACAAGGTCCTAGATAAAATGATCAGGTTTGGGGGTTTTTTGTTTCGTTTTGGTTTGGTGTTTTTTTTAGAAAGAAAGAAAGAGGGAGAGAGAGAGAGCCTGGCAAAACTCTTGCATGCTTCTAATAATGAAATTACCTACAAAACCTGAAGGACAAAGCATCCCTTAATCACTCAGAAATGCAAATTGCTCCAAGAACTGGCATCAGTGGAGATTACAAAGCCAGGATCTGCTGAGATACAGAACTAAACCTCAGTAGCCTCATCTCTTCGTTTATAAGGAGCTTATGGGAATCATGGCAAATTGTAGTTTCAGTGAAAAAGGAAATTTATAGACACAAGCAATTTGGGTGTGTTCTGACTTGCACACACCATGCCTTTTCCTATATAAGATCTCAAAGCTTCTTGATATACATCTTTGTACTGTGACATGTAAAATATGAACAGTTTTACAAATGTGAAGCCACACTGCTGTCATGATGCTCAATTACATCTCCTAATCCAAAATAATTAATGAAGTCATTCAAAGTGTTCCCTCCCTTCCTAGTTCTCTCTTAAGCCTACCTCCCAAGCTGCATCAAGTTATGGGGTTAGACAGCTTGAAAATAACATTATTATCCCATGAGTATGATGTGAATAACACAGCTACAACTTGAATCTCTGCACTATTTGCTTTGACAAAGCCACATCCTGGCTGGATACCTCTTGTCTGCAGATGGCATCTCGCAGAACTTGCTGTAGCTCCTCCTTAGCCCATTCATAAAAGTTGCCTTGCTAGAGAACAATGTTACAACAGGCACATACATCTCACTCCAACACAGAGTTAAAGCGTAGTTATAGTTTACATTTCAGCTTAGGAGCCTGGAAACACTTCTGAGTCATCCAGTTCGACTGTAGCCCAAGAGTTCTCAAACCACCTGTACTATTCACCAAAGCCAATCGAAACAATTTAAATAACATTTTAGATAAAATCATAAATAGTTTTAAAAACCACCAGCCTACCTCTGTATTCCACATAGATTTCTCCCTTTGTAGAAGATAATATATTTTGGCACATGCATGGATTATTGTCCACTGGATTCCAATTCTTGATTATTGGTATTACCGTGACATTGCTGGTTACTGTTGTTCATAAGATTCTGCCAGTGGGAAGGAGATGGATTTCACTTTGACAAATCTTTAGTGAAGTCAGAAATAAATGAATTCACTGGAGATAGACCTGCTTACAAGCTTGGGTTGTAAACTGCAAGCCAAGATGAAACAATAGATTATAAATTCTGGCATTGCCTGACATTCAGATTCTTCTACCTGCACATCTAATTCCATAATGATCCACAGAAGAAGAGCATGCTAGCAGATTTGTGTAGTCTGTCCATCAGAGAGTAAATTACACTGAATGACTCTTCTCTGGGCAAGCTGAAGTAATGAAAAATATGATGAAGAAGCAGAGGAATGGATTTTCTGACATTCTTTGCCATTTGGCATCCCTGAAATATCAGTGGATTTCAGAAGGTTCTATTCAAATTGGAACATCATGGTCACTTAGGTTATGAAAACATGTTTGTTGCCAACATTTATGTTGAAGAGTGATTTTTAACACCATTGTTCAAACCACAAACTAATGAAATGGCCATTGGGGATAAGACATTCAGCTGTTTTTGTTCCACTTTCAAGATGCCGAGTCTTTATGCGTGGTGGTAACATGGGTGAATGAATATAGGGAACAGCAAATTAATCCCATCTTTGAAAACTGTGGGTTCAAAACAAACAAGACAATGGAGGTTGGGAGCTAAAGTGCAGTTTGTATTACCAGTCATTCAATTTCTGTTTCATGTATAATACGTGCTTAACACAGAAAGGATGCACAAAGTTCACCAAACCACTGCTTCACAATGGTTTTCTCCTTTCTCTGTGTGTAATTTCAAAACAAAACCAGCTTGCCCATTTCTCCTTCAGGTGAAAGCCCGTCTGTGCCTCACAGGTCAGTGAACCCATTCTGGGCTTCCTCGGAAGAGAACTCCAGAGTCAAGAGTCTTCCACTGAAAGTATCTTACTAGAAACTGCTAGACAATTAAACCTGGGCAATCCCTGTTCAAGTGCCTGTTAACCTCTTCTGTCCTGGGGAGGAAGAAGAAATGAGGGAGGTAGATTTCAACCCATTTAACTACTGCACTCCATCAGGAGTGAGCTGTGCTAGCATAGTCACAGCCCTGGGAAATGCCCTGTCCCAGGATGGCACATCTCAGCTGGCATACCTTCTAGTGTCTTCCCTGATAGCTTGCCAGCCACAGGGATACACCCAGGAAGAAGAAATACATCACTCCAAAAATCAATAAGGCACTGCCTTTCTCACCACACCTCGCTCAAGATGGACATAGGGTAATAAACACACTCCTGTACTGCCGGTGCTTTGTGGAAAAATAGGCAAATACTCACTAAGAAATGAAATCTCTCTTTTCCCCGGGATGTACATGTTTCTGGAGATTCCTTCTGCAGCATCAGCTCTGTCTTGCTCAGATGAAACCTTAGTGAATTTGCTTTTACCTTCCTCTCAAAGAGATCTTCCTTTTGATGGACAACAATGATGCTCCTCCAGGAATGGACAAACAGCTGCTAAGCAGGACAATGTTGCCACGGTGGCCAAACTGTTTCAACGTCTCCTGTACCAGAAGCAGGGCACATGGAATCACAAAATAAAGAGCCAGATGGGAAAACCTGTATGTCTTATACATGGGATGATGACTTTTCCTGGTACATCTAGGGCTTTTGACCAGTCTGGGACACAGGCTTCCACAACAAATATAAAATAAAAAAGTGAAATGCTAAAAAAAGAAAATGAGAACATCTGTAATTTAAAAATGTTCATAAACTGACACACTTTACAAAGAACTTAAAACAAATTCAGAGGTAGTATTTTCTGCCTAGTTTATATCTTGCAATAGTAATGCTAAATCCCGATTCCAAACTTTGCAGCCATGTTATGTGAAGTTAAAATTACTTCAGATTCAGAAACTGTAGACCTTACCTCTATGGTAAATGCAGCAAGTCTCACCAATAAGTGGATAAGCAAAGAGGCAATAAGGGGCACAGAATGTTCATATTTGTTGGAATATTAAAGTTCTAACACTAAAAGCAGTCCCAGTCCCCTGAAGCACTG
Source organism: Oxyruncus cristatus (assembly GCA_013399855.1). NCBI lineage: Eukaryota > Metazoa > Chordata > Aves > Passeriformes > Cotingidae > Oxyruncus > Oxyruncus cristatus. The sequence goes on along the minus strand of VXAY01005038.1, from coordinate 187,435 downwards.
TAGATTTGCAGAAAAATAGGTGTTCCAACTAAAGGATAGCAACATTTTACTGGTAAGAGACAGAGGAGTGCTAAGTAGCTGAGGAATTACTGCACCAGAAATCAGAAATTTGAAGTCAAGATGCCCTTTCTGTATCATTCACTTTCAAACTCTGTTCAAGTGATGGACCTGTTCATCCCCAGAAACCTCCTGAATAAAACAGTCATGCAGAAAATTGCTGCTGTGCTGATAGTATTTATTCCTATTTAGCCACTATTTATTCTGTCTCGCCCACGTTTATCCCTTCTTTATTTATTGGGTGAGATGTCTGTGAGAGTATGGTAGCTTTTGGTTTCATGTACAAAACTCTATAGGAGCATTTTAAAGTGTTATGTGGATATTTATTCTGAGTACTTCAAAGAACTCAAAACTGAATAGCACAATATTTATTTCAGGGAAACCACACCAGGTTTCCTCACTGATTGTCAGATATTAGATTTCTGGCGTACTGTGGATTGTCCTTAGCCATCGCCCTGGCAGTGCTAAAAATTTTCCTAAAAACATGTATCTTTACCTTTTTCACATACATTTCAGTGGCAGTAAACCATAGGTTTGTTACCAGCTCAGTTACCTCCTGTTTTAGTGGCTTATGGTTGCTGAATGCGTATTGTACAACTCTTTCTACTTAGCTTGCTCCAGAATCTTCTCTTGACACCTCTTGATGTGTTTAACCTTTGCTATTTGAAGAGACAGAGAGGCACTGAATGAAAAGCCCCTTTGTTGCCTAGCGCTTCCAAGGCCTTTTCTAGCTGGAGGTGTGCACAGTGTGGCTCCTGACAGACCGGAGCAGATATGGGTTCATCTGTTTGGGGGGTAGGACTCGGATAACCAAGGTGATTTGTGGGCCCTAATCTCACGATAAGAGTGAATCAACACCAACAGCCTCTGTAATGCTGGTATTATGTGGACCCAGTGTTGGCCAGGCATCTGACCATCTGTAAGTCAGAGAGCCCCATGCCAGCCAGAGCAGGGATCTGGGACAGAAGGGTCACCTGACCTGTAAAAGTCTCTCTACTTTCCATCCTTGTAAATGTCGCCAAAGCACAAAAAGGTGGCTGAGCCAGACGAGTCACAAAGACAATGATTCTGTAGAGGACAGCAGCCTCCATGGTTACCACCTCTCAAGATAATTTCTATGAAGAAATGCTTGTCAGGCAGATGTCAGGATGAGATAGCCCCCAGTACACATGGCCCTCATATCTTTCCAGGTCTGTGCAACAAAGTCTTCCAGTTTACAGGGTTTCAAATCCCTATAGTTTCTTCTGGTAAATGGGTTCCTTGCCCATGAGGATATGGAACAAGACCCTAACAGATGATGGAGGTTAACCAGAGATAGGGGTGTAGATGTTGGACTGATCTGTGCCACCAACTCACTAAATCTGAAGGGAAACTGAACTAGACTTTTCAGACCAGTAGTACAAATACAAAAATATATTACCTGTGTGCCAGCTTGGCTGCAACATTTTCCCACTTACCCTGTTAGGAGGCAGAAAAGACCTCTACTAAATAAGAAGCCTAACATCTTATTTCTGTACAATGCAAACTAAATTCTTGGCGATAGAAGATCACTTTTAAGCTGAATACTGTGATAGACTCCATTTCAAAGCATTAGGACAGGGAGATCCTATGCCAGTGGATGAAAACACAAGATTTCTTTAGAGAGTTTAAATGGAACATTATTATTGAAACATGAAGCCTTTGCTGAGGGATGTTGTGAAGGAAACAGCTCCAGTAAACAGCAGAAAATACTGCAGGACATGCTAAAAAAAATTTACAAGTGTGGGAATAAGTTAAAAATAAAAATAAATAAAAAATAGGATGTGGAATGGAAAAGACAGCCAAGAAAAAATGTTAATAAAACGTATTGGATGGAAGCCCAGAATAGAAGTACAACAAATACAAACAACTAGCAAATGTACACATAACAGGGTGAAAATTAGGATCTGTCTTCCCCTTGCATGCAGAACTGAGCAAATAGAGTTACAGGCAATTTTGGAGAATAACAGCTCTGAAGCATCCGAAGTATAAACGTTTCTGTCAGGTCACCAGCCAGGGAGAGCTCAAAATGAACCAGTGAAGCACTGAGAAAGGAGATGATGTACAAAATGAAAATACAATTCAAATATTCCATGTGCCATTTTTGAAGATCTCTCAATATGGTTGTGTAATAAAATTCTGAGAATTAGCTGTCTGTCTCAGTTGTTATTACAATGATCCCAACCTAAAAAAATTTGTAAAGCATAAAAGGGCCTTTCCCCAAAGCAAGCAAAAGAGTATGAAAACTAGTTTCAAATGTTCTTTTGTATCTCATGGTCATGAGAAGTTAGAAGTTACTGGTTGCAAAACGAAGTCTATTTTTCTGTCCACTGAATATTTGCACTATTTCAGATTTATTTGAGATTTACAATCAATAAACATTGAATATTATTGTTTATATTTACTCTAAATCATTTGTGACATCTTTAATAAAATACTTCATATCCAGCAGTCAGAGTTGGAATTGTGAGTTTTAGTCTGAGCTGGGTCATAATGTTACAGCTATTTCCTGGCTTGATGAGCATCACTTCTGCAACTGTGAGAGATTTAACAAACCTCTGAAGGTAGGGTGTATTTATATAAGATTGAAAGATTTACATAATTGCAGTCCTTCTTCTCCAAGCTTAAACATGGCTTTTGCTAGTCAGGAGAGGTGTTCAATTAAGAAGATAATGTAGTTAAAAGCAAAATGCTGGTTTTAAAATCAGTTTTCTGATCCACACACACACAAAAAAATACATATATATATATATATATATATGCTGGTTCAGATCAACTTGTAAAGGATTTTTTATCCTTTTATTTCTTTGTCAGAGTTCAGGCTTAAATTTGGAAAGCTGCTTTCACTTTCAGGCCCATTAATATTGCTCTCACTTTATAAATCCTACTTTCAGGGCAAATACATGAACAAAAAGAATTGAAGTTTCTTATCCTCAAATATTAAGATGGGCATTCTTAGTAATGGGCATCAAGCCCATTAAGATGAGTATGAATAATTAAAAATTTAATCTTATTAAGTACTTTGAGACACTTAATATTAAGTAAACACACATATACGGAGGCAAATGCTCATATGTAATTGGAAATTGAATAATTTTAAGTGAAGATAGGTTCTTTTTTTTGCAATGTAAAATACATACATGTGAAATGGAAAAAGGAGGGATAAAAATGAAATAAAAATGGCTAAGGAAAAAGCCAAATAGGTAGTAAATACTACATCAAAAATTGAATTAAAAGATTGTGGCAGAAAAGAAGATGTGGAAATATTTTGGAGTCATTTCCTTTTATCTTAAGATTTTAAAAAATGGTGACATTGTTAAACAATTTTCTTGTTTCCAGCCTCCTTCAGGTGTGTCAAATCAGAGAAGCAAGATTTGAGACATGATGAGAGACTGGGCCCGTAACAGAAAGAACTTAAGTTCTTCCTATCTTGTTCTGATCCACGTGCACTCTCATAGGGCAACAAAACCCCCTCCTTACTCCCAGGTCATGTCTCACAACAAATTTCAAATGCCTTCTAAAAACCATGAAAATGGTGAAGATTTGTATAAAAAATTTGAAAGAGCTCACAAAAGCCTTTTCTAACTTGATTCACAGGAAGGTCTTGCCTCTCTTTACAAATACCCAAGAAATTCAGGGACTGGCAGAGCACAAGCAAAAAAATTTAATCTCAAATCACAGAAGCTTGACAGAATTATGGACAGAAGAAAACAACAGCACACAATGGAAAGGATTAGACAATCATAAGAGGTATTACAGACATCTCGACATCATTAAGTGAAATCTGGTCCAGAGATTGAACCAGTTCCCTTTCCAAACCAGTAGCCCTTTCCTAACCACCACTTTCCTTTTCAAGACAGTTTGCTTTAAAAGTAAAGGTCTTTTACATGTTTTTAGTCCTACCAAGTCCTAAATTCCCTTTCTTTCCAGTCAAGACAAACAAGAACTCCAGATCCTCCTGTCTCAGTATTAAACCACAGACCAATTGGTCTTTGCTTACTGAATAGAAGCAAAGTCCCAAATGTCCTTTCTGTTCCTCAAGCTGCATTCAGAGACCTGCCACTCTTCTTCTGGCTGTAAGAGAAGCTCCAGGCATCTTTTCTGAGGGTTTCAACAAACTCACAGGTGTCTCAGGAAAGTTCCTCTCCATGGATCTTTCATCCTCCTTCAAGAAGCCAAATAAATCCTGGTGCTGGGTACAGGAGTGTTCCTGTTAAAGAAAGTTTTGTACTGGCCTGATAAGCAATTCTGGGAGGCGTAAGCTCTGCTCTTTGAAAAGCCAAATGAATGTAGTGAGGCCTTGACCATCCATCAAGAAGATGGTCAGCCTTCGTTTTGCACAAGGCAATGCAAGTACATTTTAAAAGAAACAGAAGACTTTCATGGTGCTGCACAATGGGAAGCTCACTTTGAGAGTTACAGCGGTTCTCCAAGGACAGCTGTCGTTTCAAGTACGTCATAACAATGATGTACATGCTATGTATATAAAGTGCCTGGGTCCTAGAATCATCGGGTAAGGTCTACAATGAAGGCTCAGAGGCCTTTTAAGTAACTTTTTGTTGAAAGAAGTGAAGTTCAGACAGTACAGACTGAGAGGCTTAAAGAATTTTCCTAACAAGCCTTTCAGTAATTTGTTAAGGTAACACAATGTTCATCATTTTGTTACTGAAAGTGAAGTCAAAACTGCAGTTACAGAGTAGTTTAGCAGAACTTTAAGAACTCCAAGATGTGGAGGTATTTTAGAACTCACAGAGCCTTTACCACACTGTTACCCACCTTTATGAAGAGCTCTAGTGGCAGCTTTCAGAGAACTGTGTGTACCAATCCTGCTGGTATAAACTCCTCAGTTTGCTGATGATTTATCAAGCAATGTATGCAGGCTTAAAGAAAAAGCACCTCTTTTTACAAAAGGAGATCATGTGTGGGTGTCTAAAACCAAAAGGACTCTTGACAAACATTGGGAACAGATATTAACTGCTTAAATTTTCATACTACTTTAAGTTACTAGCCAGGTACAAAGAAAAGGATGGTGTTCAGGAGAAAAGATGGTGAGGATAAGAAGGTTGTCGCCCTTTTTACCCAAAGAATTACAGAAAATTAGTACCTAACAGAGCAGATTTCACATGACTGGAAAAAAATATAGAAGTGGAGATAGTTGGTTGGCATGCCCTACTCAAGTCAACAGCTCTGTGAAAGTGGTTTAAATCTATGCTGTTTAGATATTTGGTACTACTGGAACGAAATAAAAGCAACGAAAGTCTTAACACTCTTCTCTCCAGAAATATCATGCTTAGATTTTTCCTATAAAACATTAGTTCAGGTTTTACAAAGTAGGTAATTAAATGATTACAAATACACAGCCCTTATACCTGGAGTGGCAGCAACAGTGAGATTCCCTTTTAAATTATACTTGTGAGTAAGAACAGAATGTATTCAATTTGACCCCTCAGTACTGATATGAAAAAAGTTGTGCCGATTCAGTCTTTGCATGCAAGGCTCCACAATCAAAAATCTGACAAATCACAGAAAAAAAATCCTTATAAGGCTAACACATTTTATACTGTGGTAAATGAAACAGTATCTTCAGTTGCTCCCAATTTAAACTATTTATAAACTACCCTTTACCACAGTAATCTCCAGAGTGTTAAACTTCTGGTATGATTGCATGGATGTGTCAGGACACAAGTCTGTGGGGAGCTTCTCTGTAATCCTGTAACCCTCACCTCAAAAGAACAGCCCATTTGCACTTACTTCGTGTAAAAGCACTTAGGATACAGTGAGTAAAAATACAGTTACATTTGAAATCAAATCAGACCAAATAAGACACATTTCATTTTGTTTCATAAAAAATGGAGAACACATCACTCTTCTCCCTTTTGAAAATGTGAGATGTAGTTGTTCCACCCTTTTATTCACCCAGGACACGAATGATGTGCTTGAATTTCCTTCTTGGCAGTGAGGAAGCAAATCTGCGTGTGACAGAAGAGCTGCAAACTGATGTCTCTCCATAATCTAATCCAAGCACTAGTATGTCTCTATATCCTGGTGGCTAGAACAGTATTTTGACCTATGTTCCAAGGACTGTAACAGCCAAAGAACAAAATACAGATCCAGATTCATCTGTTAAGTTTATTGAATGGTGAAGTATGGGGAACAAACAGTAAAAAGTTTTCTCCTTGCCTGATCTTCATGGAGTCAGAAGTCTAATTCCTACTGACATTTCATTCTGACAGAATGTAGTTCTTTGGGTTGGGGGTTTTAGGGTGGGCCTTTTTTTTTTTGTTCTGAGCTTTTATTCTTTTCATTCTGACAACTCATGAGTAGACTTGTTTCTAAGAGACAAGACCAGAAATGGTCTCAGGAATGATTAGAAACCAAGTATACAGGTGTGATTGGTAGTGATGTCATTTCCCTGACGAATTCTAAAAACCAAAGAAAAATCCTGGTCATTCTTTGCATCTTTGCATCTTGCCTAGAGCTGGTTTAGATCCTTGTACAGGAATGACTGTTAGTGGTTGTGACTATTGCAGGTGTGGCTCACCATGACCAGCACCAGATTCAGTGGTGGTGTTCCTCAGTTTACAAGGTATCGATAACCGTTCTTTAACTTCTCCGGGCAGCTCATACTTCTAAGGAGCAATGACTTCTGTCCAGACAACTATAGAAAGGATTACTGTTTTCCTTAATTTTTTTGTCCAATCTGCTTTTAGGATCCCTTAATAGCTATCATTATTTGTTACACGTATTACTGTAGGCTTCCCACTTGTGCACTGACACCCTACCAGGAGTTCTGGCATATGAACCAAGTCCCCTGTGTCCATGCCTGAGGAAGCTGAATCATCCTGCCTTTCCACTGATTGTATCAACTAGACATAGTGACCACCAGGGAAGCCTGGGCTCCCAGTCCATATGTGGCACTTATATGCACATATCTAAGAGCAATTATCCTGTTCTGGAGCTGAGCTCCACCCAGCAAGTCTAGGAGAACGCGGTAGCCATGAAAAGGGGATGAGGAGAAGGTGGTGGTTTCTGCACAGTCTGAGAGATGGTGGTTTCAGTATACTGTCAAACTAATCATTTTAGGAATCTTTATAGATATAACAGAAGAAGAAAATGCTTATTTGAATGTTAAGTGAGTAATGAAGGTAGTTTTTCTAGAACTACCAAGTAAGGTGACATTTCTTACCATAGAAGAATTACCTAGCCTTAGAAGAAGGTGCAAGTCAGTGGGGGGACATCATGGTACAAGAGGCTGCCTTTTCAGCAGACTACATGCTAATCTTTGGGATCCTTGTCTTCAACAGCAAGGAAACACCTCATCTCTCGGTATCAAAACAGGATGTGAGGTTGAGGATGGGAATGACATGTAGGGTGATATTGAGAGATGGTTCCCATAGTGCACTGGAGCCCTTTGGAGAAAATATAGGAAAAGTCAGTAGAGAAGCACAGAAGCTGACCTGCTCTGGATTCCCCTGGAAGTACAGCTTGTGCAGCTTGGGCCACTGAGGCATCCATCCTCTTCAGATCTGTACTGGAATTTGTGTGGCCAGGTTTTGGTATCAGGGGGGCTACAGGCATGGCTTCTGTGAGAAGCTGCCAGAAGTTTCCCCTATGCCCAGTGGAGGCAGTGCCAGCCGGCTCCGGGATGGACCCGCTCCTGGCCAAACTGAGCCCATAAGGGATGACAGTAACACCTCTGTGATAACATATTTAAGAAGGATTTCATTTGCAGATGTGATTGCAGCCAGAGAAGAGCAGAGTGAGAACATGTGAACAACTCTTCAGACACCAAGGTCAGTGCAGAAGGAGGGGCAGGAGGTGCTCCAGGCACTGGAGCTGAGGCCCTGCAGCCCGTGGTGCAGACCATGGTGGGGCAGCTGTGCCCCTGCAGCCCATGGGGGACCATTGGGGTGCAGAGACCCACCTGCAGCCCATGGAGGAGACCCACACAGGAGCAGGTGGATACCTGAAGGAGGTTACGACCCCATGGGAGGCCCAAGCTGGAGCAGGGCCCTGGCAGGGACCTGCTGACCTGTGGAGAGAGGAGCCCATGCTGGAGCAGGTTTTACTGGTAGGATTTGTGACCCTGTGGGGGACCCACATTGGAGCAGCCTGTGCCTGAAGGACTGCACCCCGTGGAAAAGTGACCCATGTTGGAGCAGTTTGTGAAGAACTGTTTCCCATGGGAGGCACTCCATGCTGGAACAGAGGAAGGAATCCTCCCCCTGAGCAGCATCAGAAACAACCTGTGATGGTCTGACCGTAACGCTCATTCCCATCTCCCTGTACCACTGGGGGAGAGGAGGTAGAACTCGGGAAGGAGGGAGGGGTGGGAGGAAGGCATTTTTAAGGTGCATTTTCCTTCTCATTATCCTGCTTTGATTCTGTTACTAATAAATTGAATTAATATCCCCACTTCGAGTCTGTTTTGCCTATGACAGTGATTGGTGAGTGATTTTTCCCAGTCCTTCTCTCAGCTTAGGAACCCTTTCTTACCTTTCTCTCTCCAGCTGCAGAGGGGAGTCATAGAGCGGCTTTGGTGGTACCTGGTGTCCAGCCAGGGTCAATACACTACAAGATCATAGCCCAGAAAATTTCATTTGGGGCAACAACCCCCTGAGGGCATTATAGAAGTTTTAAGGGACTTTAGGGTGTACATTGGACCCTGTGAGCCCTCTCCTAGAAAAAGTGGGACCCTACAGGGATACAACACTACAGCAGGCTCTTCTCAGTGGTGCTAAGCAATAGGACAAGAGGCAATGGGCAGAAACTGATGCACAGGAAATCCTACCTGAATATTGAGAAAGAACATCTTTACTGTGCAGGTGACCAAGCACTGGAACAGATTGCCCAGAGAGGTTCTGGAATCTCCCAAACTGGAGATATTCAAGAACTGTCCGGGGAACCTGTTTGAGCAGGGAGGTGGGACCAGATGACCCACTGTTGTCTCCTCCAACCTAACACACTCCGTGATTCTGTGATTCTGTGAAGTGCAGATTAGCACTTCCCAGATAAGACTGTTCAGACTGTTCGCTCCACCATCACTCAAGATTGGGTTTCACATTCCTCATGCACATCATTCCAGGTGGCATTGTGGGGATCAAACCACATTGGATTATTTCCAGATGGGATTTACGAGGCACATTGCCATATCCGTGTAGTCACAGACAAACAGGTTCCATATGGATCAGCTCAGATGCAGAATCAATAACTTCCAGTGAACCCCCTGTTTTCGACACAGAACCAGCAGTTCATCCCATGTCTGAGGAGAGGCTGGCACAGTGAAGGAATGCCTTGCTGATGCTCAGCATCCTGTTATGGAGCAGCAGTCCTTCCATAGGCTGCTCTTGGTGGATGAGAAGGGTGCAATGCAAAGCTGGGGTCACTTAGAGGAAGGTACCAGGTAGGTGTTGTGGGGCTGATGAGCTGTTGCCAAAGCTCCCCTGGGGAGGGTTGCACCTGTCATTCATACAGGGGCAGTGTAACACACCTGTAGACGGGGTTGGAGCAGGAGTGAGGACACCATGCATGCCAAGAACAGCCTCAGGAGGACTCTGACCTGAACTGATGGTCCAGAGAAGAGCACTGCTCTCACTAGTTTTAAGAGAGCCTTTAGCTACTTAAATGAGGGTGACAACATCTTGCAAGATGGCTCTGAGCAGAGTCAGCAGTAAGTAGATCTATTCTGCAGTCACAGCAGCTTCAGGGACGCTGAAGTTTATTTTAGCCTGGTGCAAAATCCTGAGATGCAGTCCCTTGTCTTACTCGCTAACTATTCACCACCTTGCATTCCATGGTAATTTGTGTATACAGTGGTAATCTTGCTGAATATCCTGTGTCCCAGGTAAGTCAGGTTATTATTATGACACGTTAACCTTACAGCTTATAAATTCCTGTAGCCATTGTTTATATTTGCATCATCAAACCATTGTGCAATAACATAGAAAAGAAATGGTTTTAAGCGTGTCAAAATCCAGAATATTGTATTGCTTGCTATTTCAGGGTTTTTTTTGTTTCCTATATTTGTATGTTTATACAATGCTGCCCTATATATATATATGTATTTATCACTGTAATTTTATCAGGGCATGCAATATAATAAACAGATCTGTTAAAGCACCAGTGATGTCTCTATTGGCAGGCTTATAGAAGCGCTCGGTGACCTTGGTTAATTAGCCATGTAATAAACCAGAACTGAAAGAGCCTATTCCCACAAACCACAGCACAGCACCCCTCCACCCCCCGCCTGTCACAGGGGCTCTGAATGGGAAGTCAGCAGACGCTATGCAAAGTGCAGCCACTTAGCCCTAGAGCCCTTTGGAATATATGCAAAGATTCACAAAGACATTTCCTTCCAGCCACTGGTTTAAGAAACAGTCTTTAAAACAAAAAAAATAAGTTTTCTGAATAGTTATTTTATTGGCTAGTACTGCTTTAGTTATGTTTAGATAGATGTGTATTTTCTTGAAACCTCACAATACTTATATTGGAAAAAAAACCCCTTTAAACATTCTTCAATTTCAGTAATGTTTTCTGCAAATTCTCTGATTTGTTTTCATGTTTATTTCAGATATTCCAAACAGAAAAAAAACACCAACTCTAGTAATTGATAACAAATATCCAGCTCTTTGAATGCAATTTGTTTTGTATCCGTACAGTGCACCCCTCTTAAATTGTAAATCATGTTAAACAAATTATATGGAAATGAGTGTTACATGTATTTCTGTTACTCACTTGATTTGACTAAAAAGCACACCGAAAAATTCAGACCTATACTATAAAAGTAAAAGGGGTGGCCTTTTGTCTGGGGGCAGGAAGTAAAATCAATACAATTTTTTAGCAGTTTCTTTGACTTTATCCTATCAGACTCTTTAGAAATAAAAGCTTTTTTAAGTACAAGTGAGAATCACAGTTTTAAATTCACCCAAATGTCAGTTCATAACAAGCATAACGACAATCAGCCACACAGCCACAGAGTTAGTCTTTTCTTGTGCAAGTGCAATAGTTTTTCTGATTGCTGTAAGAGTTGGTTCTTTTTGAAGGAATTGTATGTGAAGTCCATGACTGCTATCCTTTCATGGCATGCCCCTGAGTTCTGGCACACCACAGAAAACAAACAAAAAAACCCAAATCCCTAAGAGAAACTAACACTTTTTTCTCTGTCATTTGCATACAAGATAGTGGTTTTCATTTCATAAAAAAAAAACCCCACCCAACCAAAATCAGCATCAACAGTTTATATAATTAAACTTATTTTTTCACTCCACAGTGCTTCTTATTTTCCTAGTGAACTTTACATTTACTGTATTCCTATGCAGTGAAACAAAGGAATATCACTCTGGTTTTAAATCCTATACAGCTGCTCATCCATTCAGATTGTTTTAGCCACAGTAATTTCTTTCAGTACTGCAGATCATAGTAAATCAACACGAACAGAGTTTCTCTGGGTCTGCCAAGGAGTCTCCACTATTCTGGGGAAATTTTAGAATATTAAGCACAACAACATCCTTGATAAATCTGGTTGATAGCGGAGTATCCAAGAACAAACTTTTTCCTAGACTGGACTACTCTTGTTTGTTGGATCCCAAAGTAAAGTGGGAGATATATTTTAGGCAAAACATATTTGCTGACTCATTCTCTGTATTTTCTAATGTGATCTAAGAGATCTCTGGAATATATCTGAAGGCTTAGGAAGCTACACAACTGCATAGCTCAGCAGCTCACTTGACAGACAATGTGTGTGTGTGTGTGTTTGTTCGCATTCATAATACTGAAATTTTGATCCACACTCCATAAATACAAATGTTAGTACTCACACAAGAACATGAGCAATGCCCATGACTTGCAATAAGAATATGTATAAACAGATCAGGATCAGACACTTCAGCTGAATTTTCCAGCCAGTGTTCAGCTTCTAGGGTGACCACAGCCATATCAAAAAAGCTTAACTAGGTAGGGAGAGGGGTAAGCACATGCTGATACAAGGAGCCATTATAGCTTAACATGAAATTGCAGAAAATTACAGCAAGCAGACAAAGAGGAAGGGAACAGGGAACTGTGAGTTAGTTGCTCTCAGATCTAGATACTCTGCAAGACAAACCAACAGGACCCTTCCCAGAAACAAATCTGGGCACAAGCTTAAAAGTTGGTAGGACTGGGACTCTTACAATTTAAAAATTTTATGCAACATAAGGTAAAATTTTTTGATGGTATGACAATCCCACAGAGAAGAGTCAGTAGATACTGAGCATAGAGATGTGAACTGAGATCTCCTCTGGCAGACCCTTGTCCTGCCATGCCCCAGATGTCAGTGCAACCAGACTAAGGGCTGAGGACCACAGCGCTACATCCTCAAATGTAGCACATCCTCTGCGATCTGGGGCGTGGGGGAGCTGGGCTGGAGGTGTCCCAGATCAGTCCAGTGTATGAATGGGGAAATGCCAAGGGCAGCAGTCCAGAAGCTGACTCACTTCCCATGGAGGGTTGCCACTGCTGCACAAGCATATACCCAGGGGTGTACTTTCCTGACTGCCAAAAGCGTTTGCTCCAGAAAAGTTTGGAAATATCAGCTGAAGGTATGCCACTCCTCTCCGATTTCCAGCTCCTTCGGGCTTGCAGTGGCTAAGGCTGGAGGAGGATGCCCTCCTCTGGCTATGCATTCCCTTTTCGTCAAGCCTCGGAGCCTGAAGAGAAATCACTTTGAACACTGAGGCGGGGAGCTGGAGGCAATTACTTGTGATTGATAGCACTAAATATGAAACCGCATGTACCTCATCCATGAAGCATGGAATCAGCAGCATATTGTTAGTGGGGGAGATGAATGGGGCTTGAGATAACCTTGGCAAATTAGGCATATGTTAGCATTAAGCTTTGTCAGTAAGCAGGCTATAAATTACAGACATATTGTAACTCCATAAACTCATCTAATGAATTGAATGACAGTGGTAATTTAAGGCAGAATGGAACTGTTTAACCCTTTTAAGAATTTAGCTGTATTTCTATATTACACAACAATCCAAACTGTATTAAAAGGTTCGTGTTTCATATATACTGCAAGATACCATAACAGGGAAACAATTCTTCCATGTTTCATGTACATTTTAACAAACAGCTGGCAACCTGTGACTAATTTCACTTATAAGTTGGTTAAAAAAATGGAAAAAGAATGGAATAGCTGGGAGGTTCTTTGCACATTTCCTTTATCATTATTTTTCTGTATGATCAAGCTAAATACATTGAAGTTATAAGACACAGCATGCTGTCATTTCTGGACTACTACTGAACACCTCAGGAGGTGTTATAAGACACGAAGCTAAAGGGCAGGTGACTTTAGTCATAAGAGAAGTGCAATAATCCCTTCAAAATGCATGGCCTGTAGTGTCTTATTGCTATTCTGAAATGGTGGTTATAAATAAATATAAGAGAAGAAAGTCAGTCTCCTGCATTTACTGGCTTCTATTGACAGACTTATGCCATCAGTGACAGCTAATGCAGGACTCTGATGCCATTTTCCATTTTACTGTGCATTTCAGCCAAAGTAACATTTGAAAATCACTGGCACACCAATGGTACAAAAGGGCTTAAAATCTAAACCAGAAAATTTAATGCAATATGTTATTAACAAAAATGTGTTGACATAATAAAAACTATTTTTACTTTTATTCAGTAGAGTAACTGAAGAAATTAGTATATTAATTATGCCATAGGTATAGTCCAATTCTGAGGAAAATTCAGGAAAGCACGTTTTTTCACACACTTCTAGGCTGTTGATTTTGACACTCATGCAAATCATGAAAAAAATACTTATCAAACCTTTGTAGAATATATGCCTTTATGCACATAGTTCCCTTTTGAAAAAAAGAAACTTCAAATGAATCAAACAGGAGCATTTATCTCTGTACAGAAATCAGGGGACAGTTTTGTGGAATGCAAGGTTGGGAGGGGGCCTTGGTAGAAGGACAGTAAACAGAAAGTGAAATCCTCAATATATGTAATTTTTTATTATGTAAAGAAGCATTATTTCCCATGCCCACCCAGGATAATAAGCTATATAAGAATTAAAATGATAGATTCAGTGATAGCTCAGTGTGAAAAAAGGAGAAAGAAGTATAGTAACAGATATTTGTTTCATGTGTGACACTTTGCAGTTAGTCCTTCACACATATTTCTATTTAGAAAAGAATTCTCTTTATCCCAACATCAGGAAACACAGGTGCTTTGTTCACCCTGTTTTGACTGATGAAGCAGCAGAGCCTCCAGAGGACTCACCTGGAGTTACGCAAGAAGTCTGCAAAAAAGCCAGGAGGAGGCCCAGTCCTCGTCAGTCCCCTTCTTTTAACGCATTGATGTTACCACCATGCCTGGCAATGGGTCTGAGATCAACGAGAGGCTTCTTGTTGCCAAGAGCTGCAATGTGGTAAATTTGGGAGTGCAAGCAAGATAACATGGGAAACTGCTTGCATAACATGGGAAATTCTCAGCCCATGCATGGAAGGAATCCCACTTTTCCATTTTCTGTTGAGCAATCCTATGTTTCACAGTTGATGTATATCAATGGAACTTTGCAAATGCTTAAATAATGATGTAGTGAGGGTGCTTTAGAGTTTTTGGTATAAATCTGACCTCTGAATAAAATTGGTTCTCCATTCCAGAAAAATTACTGTGACCTTTACTTCTCCATTTTCCTAATGGTTTCTTCACTACAATGACAAAATTGAATGACTATCTCAGCCATCTCTAAGATTTGGAATTGAATTTACCTAGTGCAAATCAATAAAGTGGAAATGAAAACTAAAAGCCTGGGGTTATTTTAGCAATACTCTATGTGTAATACAACTTCACATTTAACCTCTGGACTAAATGGTGACTCCATAACTAAGTCAGTTACTGAATGCATGCTTTACATACTTCAGTGCGATCAAACTGTTTAGATCAGCAATGATTAATAAGAAGATCTGCTAAAAATTATTTAGAGAAAGGATACCTAGTCAATCCTGTGAGTTTGTTATGCCATCTAGACAGAAAACCTACTCGAGATACCTGTAAAATGGTCCTTTCAATGGAAAACAGGGTGATTTTTTTTTTTTTTTTTGATTACATGGCCTATTTCTAGTGAGGGGACATTTGTGGTGGAAGGAATTCCCATCTCAGCAGTGCCAGGAGAAAGTACATTAAGACTGTAGCCATTTCCTCCTGTTCCAGCTGTGGGAATCTCACGGCTGTGGACTCAGGTCTTCTGATGTCAGCCAGCTTCTCAGCAGCACTCACAGGACCATCTGCATAAGAAACACCCTGTTCCCAGGGCTACCATTGGGCTGTTTATCAGCAGACTTTGGGGTAAGACCTGCAAGTATCTGACCTGGCAAGGTCTGTAGATGCAGGAGAAACTGAAATAATTCACCCAAAATAATGTCAGCAGGGAAGCAGTGTCACTGGGGGTTAAACCCCACTTTCCCAAGCTCTGCTGGAGGATCACAGCAAACAGATAAGCAGAGCCATCACCCAGTCTGTGGCACCAGCACTCCCTATCCCACTACTCCTTCCCAGTGATAAGAGGACCCCATTTACCTCAGGGAAATAAAGGTCAGGCCCAACAAATTCTAAAGGACCCCAGGGCATACTGAGAGGTACCACTTAAAGGATACCACTTATTATCTTACCTCAACAACCTGTCAGAAGGAGCCAGTCTGACATATCCATCTTCAGCCTAAGATTTGAGTGGATTGGTGGACACTCATCAGGAGTGAGGGCACACAGTCACTCCAGAAGTGATGCCTTGAATCCCATGACCTGCGATACCACATCCACCTCCTCAGCAGCTGACCCCAGCGCAAGCTGCGGCCCAGGCACCGTGGCAGGCAGGAGCAGAAAGGGGCTCACCCTTTCATGGTGCTGTGGGTGCCACACAAAACCTGTCTGTTCCCCAGCCTCGGGCTGCTTGCCTCCAGCTGCTGGTGCCAGCTCTGCTCTGGTTTTTCAGCAGCACAGACACGGTATGCAGGGAGGAAGCATCTGTGCTCCTGCTGCTGCAGCTGAGAGTCTCTCAAGGACTCTCATCAGCTCACAGGGGCTGGGATTGCTCCTTAGGCTGGGCAGATAATGGGCAACCAGCTTCATACAGGTCTTTCCCCACTACAGCACCAGTGTAATTAGTCAGTGTTTTGATGGAGGTAAATATTAATTAACTAAGATGAACCTTCTTTTTACCTTAGAATTTCAATTTAGTTTTTATTCTTGGATCCAGGATACACGTCATACAAGAATAACACATTAATGTATTAAAATTGAATATTAATGGGATGATGGCAGGATGAGAGGTATAATTAACGTTCAAATACCATACAATTGTAAGTAGGCAGTACGATAATATACATAACAAATAATAATAATAATATCACTGCTTAAGGTAAAAACACCTATTTTAATAATGGACACAATTAAGATGATTTCTAAATATGGTTTTTGAGAAGTGCTTGTTCATTCCAGCCTTGTCTGAGCCAGCTTCTACAGGAATGTTCATGTGATCTTAAGTGTCAATGTGACCATGTCCTGTGGTCACATAGGAAAGTCAGGGGTAAGACCTAAGCACAGTGTCCTCCTTCATCCTACCACCTTCACTTCGGTATCTCCTGAGACCACAATTCAGGAAACTGACTTGAAAAAAGCCACAGCTTTTGGATGAAAGTTATTCTGTTTATGAGTCCCTGTCTCACTTTAATAACAAGCTCAGCCTTACTCCTGCAAAATAATTTTTGTAGGTATGGTGATCTGTGGACCTCCTTAGGCACTGAATAGAGATAGAATAAGTGTTTTGAAGTTCGGGATGAAATCACCATTTGCCCTAACTGATACTGTAGTGTTAGTTTCTAAACCTGGTTAGATCGGGTGGAAATCCCAACAGGACTCCTGACTCCAGCTGCCTTACTGCAGATGGCAGCTTAAGCTGGCTGAGTTTGGCTTTTACCTCACTGTAAGTCTGGACTGATAACCAAAGGCAGGAAGTCTGGCCAGATCCCATGGGTAAGAAGTTAAGCCTTGGTTCTTCATACAACTTCCTAAAATCTTTCTTGCATGCACTTTAGGAGTTTGGTTGTGTCTGAGGTGACATTTTCTGTATGGACTCATGGTCCCTGTTGACTTTGGGGAGGTCGCATTTTCACAGTGAGTAGCAAAGTTAAGCCAAAACTCAGAAGGCACATTCTGAAAAGTGGAAACTGCCTGTCAATCTTGGACAAGGTGGATTTCAGATTACAAAGAGAGAAATCCTCTAATTCAAAGTTCATGTGCATTAAGAATGGTAAAGCATAAAAAAGAACAATATTAAGTAAGTGTTTGTATAGTTCCCAAGTGCTTCACAGACGTGAACTAATTAGCTGTAATATGAGTTAAAATACTAGATGTAAAACTGTTCATGGATTTCTTTAGGGCATAGATGTCATAAGAAGAAAGACTACAGGCAGAATAGCTTGCAGCAAGCTCTGACTCCACTGGAGCTTCAAAGGCATTAAAGGGGTCACATTTATTCCCATGCTGAACGGAAGGGAAGGCAAGGCAAGGCAAGGCAAGGCAGGGCAAAGCTATGCAAAGCAAAGGCAAAGGCAGAATAGCTTAAAAGCAACAGCTCTTTTGAACATCCCAACCAATTTGCAGCATTTATTTTCAAGGAGACAAGTAAAAAAAATATTGCAATTATTTTAAAGAGAAAGAGGAACAGATGCGGTTAATAACTTAGGAAACAATGATTCCTTAATTAAATTAAGCATCAGAGCTCTTGAAATAGCATGTGAGAAATAAAAAATTGGTCTGACAGATGAAATTAAATGTCAGACAATTAGGATCACATTTGACAGAACAGAGGTTTAGCAAAGAAACCTAAAGTTTATAAAGAATACTACAGTATCTTCTGGCAATGTCTGCATTTCAGTAGATTTTCTTAGGAAAGCAGATGGGGACAGAACTCTGTCAGCACAGGCAATTTTGAAATTCATACAAATTAATTTTACAGATTGTTTTAATCTTACTTCATTCAAACACTTCCCGTAACAACATACTGAACTTTGACCAACACAGAATCACAGAATATGCCAAGCTGGAAGGGACCCAGAAGGATCTTGGAGTCCAACTCCTGGCCTTGCACAGGACCATCCCCAAGAATCACA
The DNA here is from genome assembly GCA_013399855.1 of Oxyruncus cristatus. NCBI lineage: Eukaryota > Metazoa > Chordata > Aves > Passeriformes > Cotingidae > Oxyruncus > Oxyruncus cristatus. Next base: position 169,202 of record VXAY01005038.1, on the reverse strand, counting down.
CCATGGGCCCAGGAGTATTGCCCAAACTCTTCCTGAAATCTGTCAGGCTTGGTGCTGTGACCACTTCCCTGGGGAGCCTGTTCCAGTGCCCAACCACCCTCTGGGTGAAGAACCTCTTTCTAATATCCCTTCTAAACCTCTCCAGTATTCTCCCAGCAGGGTTATGGGCTCCTGGATCTGGTTCTGTACTGGTACACTGATCCTCCCCTGTTCTTGACAGCATTCCTGCAGCTGGTCTGTCCAGGACTGTCTCCACAAAACACCAGCTAAGGTAGGTTAGCTCCACAATCAGATTGCTCTGCTAGCACTTCCACCCATACAGGGTTAATCCACCACCAGGCTTCTATATTTCAGTCTTTGCTGGAACAATGCAGAGGAACATGTGTTTTCCCTGCCATAATATGTGTTCTCACATATTTTTAAAAATTTTATGGAAAGCTGATAAAAGCTCAAAGGTACCAGCTTGTAGCCGTGAGGCTAAGATTAATTCTTATAACATTAAAAAAAACAAACCTGATTTCTTACATGGCTAGCCTGCCCTAGTGACACTTCACAGGCCTTTGTACAAGACAAAACTAGAAAGGACAATTGCATAAACTGCACAAAGAAGAGAAATAGAAAGTAAGAAAAGCCAACAACAACATATCACAAACAGCTCAGTAAATAACAGTGCAATTTTCCTAGCTAATAGAATGGTTTAACACCTGAATACACTCACACGCTTGATTAAACATTAACAACGTAAACCCATGAAAGAAGATTATAAGTTGTAATATCTCTTTGCAAATAATAGCATATTAGCCACTGTTACATACTTCTTCAATTACATCCCTTTCATTCTTTTCATCTGGAAAACAGTTCACATTATAATAGTCAGCATCATTTGTGTTTTAAAACAAGCTATTACTTTGTATGTGGTGTATATTGCCAAATTGCAGGTCTCTTTCTTTATGTATTTAAGTATACCCTCAAAGTTAATAAAATCAGTAATTGGCAATGCATGTTATCTTTAACTTGGCTTTCTATGAAAAAAAATGCTTAAACTTCAATACACAGTCCTTGTCACACTGGACACTTTTCCCAGGCCTTCTTCCTTTTTCTTACTAGAGGTTGCCAGGAGCATGAATTGTACCTAACAGCAGCATCCCCACATTTACCAAAATGCATGAGCCTGCCCAGATCTACTTCCATAGAGCTCCATTTGGCTTCTGTTCAGTTGACTTGAAGCAAGTGTGGGTGCCTTGGAAAGAAACGTGGAAAGCCAAAGCCTGTGGTTTTGGTCACAACGATCTCTGTTCACTATCTTCTCTAAACAATCACTTCCATTCTTTTCTATTTTCCGTGCGCGTCCAGCTATGCAATTCACTGTCTCTTCTTGCTTGGACATTCAACAACTGTAATTCACTGATCTTCAGGCATTGCCTCCTGCTTGAATTACTTTGAAATCCCTGGTTAGCTTGGAAATCCTCCAAGTGAGGCAAAAGAAGAGAAGCCCTGGAGATTTAAGCCAGTAAACAAACTTTCCAACCCAAAAGCAGAACACTGGAAAGGTTCGACTCAGTGCACTGTAGCATTTGTACTGCTGGAGCTCTTTGAGGACAGGATAAACAAAAATTTCTCAGGAGCAGTTTGGGTATGCTTCATCGTGTTTTAATGCACTGGTGAGACTCCGTCACCGGCTGCATTTTCACGCTTCCTTCAGAGCACAGAGCTCTGTGGTAGATGAAGCCTGGTTCTGAGCCAGTACAGCAGTTTATGTGTTTCAGAGAATGTTCAAAGTGAGGAGGAAAATCAGCCCAGTCTTTTCAGAGCATATTTGAAAAGAGATGGTATCATTCAGAAAAGGTTGTCTAGATAACACATCTATTAAAAACAGAAGTAATCTACTTTGCAGATAATTACTTTCTATTTTCTTTTCAGTTTTGTATTCCAGCTGTTGAGGCATATAAAGTTGTGGTCATGATTTATTCACAGTCATACAGGGAGGATTGTATTTTAAGATTTCTCCATGTTCTTCTAAACCATCAAGTCTCAGCTATTTACTAAAACAGATATTTTGGAACTGTCCTCATAACACATACTGCTAATTTTAAGTTTCCTATCAAGAAAGCTCAAATTGGTTAAATTTTTTTCTTTCACTTTTTTGACTCCTAGAAATTTGCAGTTTGAAGTCTTTATTGACAACTCATCCACTAGTATGCCAGTGGGTTTCACAACAAGGTATTTTTAATCTGGTCCCATAACTGAACCATAATCAGAGCTTACATCCCTACTGTTTCCAGTCATCATCTTTCCTAGACTGTAAGCTCTCTTGAGGTGGATTATCCAATATTATTCTGATAGCATCCCACAACCCTCTTATCAAAGAACTCTTAGTGTGCTAAAAACTGTGGTGGACAAAGTTCCCTTGGAGATAAAGCTGACAAAAAAAAAAAGTAAAGGTTGGCAGATACACAAGTGAAGTAGCGTAGTTAGTATATTTTGGCGGCCTGTGAAATGGAACCAAACCTGACTCTAGTCCATTTCTACCACCTCTGCAGGAATGAGGATAACCATCAAAAGAGACAGACTAGCTAGATTTCCCCTCATTCTTACAGAATAACAGATAGTTACCACTATTTTATTTTACCTTCTCGCTTTCTTGTGCAAAACTATGGGTCTGTACAAAGATGGTGTTAGAATTGCAAAGCAGGTAACACAAAAAGAAAAAGAAAACAGAAAAAGTAGGAGAAGCCCTCAAAATAGTTGCTTGGTGTGACCTGACACCCAACACACCTCTCAAGAGTAACAATAGCTAACTGAGAGCTGACGCTGCCAGAAAGCTCATCTGCCACAGACTTTCAGATGATGTAGGTTAGTAGTTTTGCAGGGTCTTTTATTATTGTTGCTATTAAAATAGGCAGATACAAATATGAGATATTTATATCTATGGGACCCAATGAAAATGTAAATTTTGTTCACCTTTTGCTACCTGCTCAGCTGAGAACAGATTTAAGCTTCACTTTTCTCACAAAGGTTCTGGATGAATTTGTGTTAACTGCAACCACCTTAAAATCTGTCAGGGTAAGCACAGACAATGTACAGACTTCTGATTTAATGCCGTAAATGAGATCCGAGAGAAGGATGTTTCAGAAATACCAGTGTTTGGCTGGAAGATGCCTCAAAAAGTCATTTACTCCATTTCCCATGGACGGCTGTCAGGTCAATATTGGACTTCCAGGCAGACACTGATCAGATATAGTCAATGCATATACAAAAGAAGTGACAGCAGACAGGAGCTGGAGACCAAGTGACCTACACCACTCCAGAGTTCAACTCAGCTGTCATCTCCAGCAGGCCACAGCTTGCCAAGCTGGTCCCAGAAAATCAACTTGCCCAAATAATTTTAGTAATTTTGTCCTTACAATTAGGTTGCAAAGTTTTTATGGCAAATTACGCTGCTTGAAAACTTCCCACAGGACAGGACAGGATAACCAACTGTTCTCTTGTGTACTGCAAGACCTCTGTCATGGCCACAGTCCTCCTTGCTTACCTGTCTCTTGAAGTCTGGTGTGCAAAGCCAGTCAAGGGATTCCACTGCAAGCTTCACCAGCATTTTTCCAGGTCTTACATCTGGTGTTCCAAGGCAACCCAGAATTATGTGCTTCTGGAAGAGGATTGTGTCACCGGTTCAGATTAAGCTACTGGTCTCCTGGGAACCTGTGATGCTGACACTTGGAAAGGGAAATGCTCCACATCTGTGCACGGATTTCTTATTCTTGCATGTAGTGATGTGCACTTCGCATTCAATTTTTCCTTTTTTTTAATGTCAGGTCATATTTTTAATTTATCAAAATCATTCGGGATTATGAATCTATCCTCCAAAGTGCCAGACAGACTGTCCCAAATTTCTTCCTACTAAAATTTTATACTCTTATGTTATCTTACAATGTCAAGGCAGTTCTTGTAAAGGAGACTGAGAGGAGATCTCATCATGGTCTACAGCACCAAGCCTGACAGACTTCAAGCAGTGTTAAGACAACACTCCCAGGCTATGATGTGACTCTTGGGGCTGTTCTGTACAGGACCAGGAGCTGGACTTCAATGATCCTTGCTGGGTGTCTTCCAACTCAGGATGTTCTGTGACTCTATGATTCTAGGATTACATGCCTGTTGGGTGTGAATATAGTAACTGAAAAATCCGTGTATGACTTCAGCATAGGAAAGGCTACAATAAGTATCTGTCTGTATAGTTTGATATAGCAGTATGAAGCATTTAGTTGCCTGGACCATTTTCAATGAATTCTAGTACTTTTTGCCTTGCACTAGTTAGTAGTCACTGACATAAAGAAATGTGTGGGAACAACTTCCATAGGAAAAAATCACCAGGAAGTTAATATATAATAGCAGTGCAAAGGTTAAACTGCTCAGAAATCCTCAAGCATACTGTACATGCTGAGTATCTACATCTTAGTGATCTGATTTTATCTTATATCTGCAGCTGACTCAGGGCACCTCTGTGCCCTACAAGAAATCATTTTCTAAACAGGTCTAGTAAAACACTGCTGTCTCATGCACAGATATTTAAGGCTTGTTCAAAGCATGTTGTCATGGTTGTGGCTCAAATGGTTCCTGATGTCGCTGCTGAAGTTTTCCTCTGCATAATAACTAACTTTAAAAAATACATCTTTAGATGTATATCTTTTTGTTCTTGCCTCTTTGCTGCACTCACTTGCACTTGTGCCAACATTGCTGGCAGCCTGGATGAGCTCCAAGGCAGATGACTGAAATGACCTGCACTGAAAATAAATGAAGACACACCATCCCAGCGATCTTTATCAGGATGCTCTGGAGGGAATGGCAAGTACCTTTGCTCTGACACAGATATGGAAGAACGACAAAGCCACCAAAGCTTGCACTTGGTGCTGGAGCAAGTACCATTCACACTTGGTACTGGGGGAATAGAAATGCCAGTGAGAATAATGCTCCCAGTGGACTCCTAATAACCTTTGAAAAACAATGACATCAAGGCATGGGATCAGAAGGACCAAATACTGACTGAGCTGAAAAGTAGGAGAAACGATTTTTCATCTGGAAGCCATACTATAGGGGTACACTTGGGATGCAACCAGAGCATATGTCTCTGCAGAAA
>VXAY01005038.1:57012-164031 GCA_013399855.1 Oxyruncus cristatus | reverse complement strand
AAAGAAAAAAGAAAAAAAAAGAGCAGTGTTTTGCCTGGAACAGTTGCTCCATGGGAGTTACCCTGAGTATATGTCAGTGGGAAGAGTCAGGAAACAGACCCATTTTGTCTGAACTGAACCACTCAACATCAATTCACTAAAACAGAAAGCCTCCTGTCATGTTAGCAACTTCAGTTTTATTCAACTCATTCCTAAGCTTTGGTATAATGATCTAAAAAAGGAAATATATGTATATATACTTTATTTTTCATAGATATATGTTATGCTTCCCTACTCTGGAGGTGGATACCAAGGGAAGACAAAAAGGAAAGAGCAAAAACGTAAGTAATCGCTATTTACTCACTGAAAATTGAGCAGACAGATTCAAACAGCTAGAATCTCTTGAAGTGAATTGGGGTGGTTGCACACTAGAAGACTGCCTTGCCAGCCACTTAGGAAGGCAGTGGTCCAGCCTACAAACTCTTCTGTGAGCCCTGCTTTCTGCAGCTGTTGGATGCAACATCAGAGCCCTAGTGGCAAAGCAGCTGCACAAGGTGTTCGTGTCCTTCCGGTTCACTTATTAATATTTTTTTTTCTCTAGGCTTTATATTCCTGCATTCTGTTTACCCTCCTGCACTGCAGCCGTGTGGCTGGCGGGGATGCGTTTCAGGAGTCCTTTCTGTGCAGGCAGGCAGGGAGGGCTCCTTGCAATCCCCGCTTGCCCTGCTGTCCCTGCCCAGGGATGCCCTGGGAGCAGCCAGCCGGGAGCACCTGGTGGATGCCGTAGCAGTCGGTGTGGAGCCAATGCGGGGCTCGGGCCGCACCACACTGCTTCGGGCCATCCGCTCGCTGAAAAGTAGAAGTGTGTTACAGTGGCTGCTCGCTGCTTGCCTCACAGTGCTCCTGTTGTAATTACGGAAAAGGCACGGAGTGAAAACAGTGTGTCTAACAAAGTGCTCGTGTGATGCAGCTGTATCCGCTCTTAATCCTTCATTAATGCCTCATCAAAAGAGTACTGTACTTTTCATTTGTTTCATTTGCCGAAGGTCAGCATACTTGGAAGCTATTGTCATACAGCATTGCAGACTTTTTACATATTTCTCTGGTATTGTTCCGAGCTATTGTATACGCAAATGAGTCAATTGGTATGCAGATTGTCTATCATTAAAACCATTTCAAAATCAGCTTTGTCATTGGTTTAGCTTTGGAGCACGTATACCCTTCCTGAATGTAATTCGTTGTTCTGCATTGGTGCAGTGAGGTGGTTGTGCCACCCTCTCATGGGACCAGTCCTGGTCTTCATATTGGTAGAATTTGCAGTGAAATCGGAGGAAATTCTCCCTGGGAACAGGCCTGCAAGCTGACACCTCTGCTTACACCGCCTTCACTTTGCAAACCAAGTAGGCTGCCTGTGGCCCTATCAGTGCCTGTGCCTTTCCCTCCCCTCCTCCTCTATTCGCTGGGTTGTATTTCGCCTCAGTGTGAGTTCGTTGAATAGGCTGCAAAACTTTTTCCCAGCCACCTTGGAAGAGGTGTCAACCCCAGAGCTGGTCGTACCTTTCCAGCAGGCAGCACAGTAGCTGCAGTTACTCGCACTGCCTGCACCAGTATCTGCTTTACTGCCCATGGCACTGAAACCTCATCATCATCCCAACACATCCAAAATTCACACACACCCATGGCAGAGTCATCTGATTTGTGTTTACTGTTGTTTCAGCTTTGAGTGAGAAACAGTGCTTCAGAAAATGAAGGCCACTTGCCTTTTCTATCTATTATCTTCACAGTTATTTACTGTTTCCTCTGGGGGTGGGGGGTTAGTAGTTCATGTTCAGGTATCACAAGCTCTTGGTGCAGAACCTGGATTCGTTTGTCCACAAAAACTATTTTATTTGCAGCTGCCTTGTAGATATGTCAAGTGGCACCGAAGTCTTCTCTTTTTAACAAGTGAACTACGTAACCATAAGCAGAAAAAAATGAAAGTTAAAGTTAAAAAATACATTTGCATAAAAAGAGTTGGTGACAGGAAATGTTCATTCTAACAATGTGCACTTTATTAGGAGGTTTGGAAGAACAGGAAATGTAGATATGCAATTCTTATCAAAAGTGGAGGAGAGCTGAATTAGGGACCACCTGTAGAAACCCAGTATTTACAAGTGGGTTGGATAAGATGCAGATGAAGGAGTTAAAAGCGTTGGCTGACCCTATTGCAATGGTATTTTCTTTGAAAGATCATCTTTGAAAGATCATGCAGGCCAGGGAACCCTGAACGAGTAGGAAAAGTCTAATGTTATGGTCATCTACAAAAACAAAGTTCTGGAAAAACTACACACCAGTCAGGCTCACATGTTTCCCTGGCAAAGCTGTGTTTTGAGCCCTCATGGAAGGCATTTCCAGGCAAATTAAGATCAACAAGGGTGACTGAGAAAAGCCATATCGGTTGATAGACTTGATGATGAAACAATTTCCTTGATAGATGAGTGGAGAACTGAGGAGAGCACTACCTCGATTTTAGTAAGGCATTTGACAGTACCTCCAAAAAAATCCTGTTGAAAAGCTGGAAAGTTTTACCAAGCACAGAATTATAGCAGCTCTTGACTACTGAAATCTACTGCCAAGAAGTCATATTTTTCCAAAGACCATGGCTTCCAAAGACCAAATTTAAAATAATAAACACCAAGAAATTTTCCATTACTTTCAACTATTTTTTTTTCAAGATTTACTGATGCAAGTCAGCCATTCATATCATATGATTTATCAATGGTCTTTTTTTTTGTCACATCTGACGACATCTGTTAAAATAGATCCCCAATCCATATCATACTAAAACATTGGCTCTCAGCTGCAGCGAGACCACCTCCCTCACTCGTCACTGTCTGGGGGAGAGATGTCACTCTTTGACATCACTGTTTGTGGGTACAGGTGGTACAGACCAAAGTTAAAATATTCCTATTTTAACTTTACTAGCAAAAATTTAAATGTAACTAAAAAGGTGGTGCAGTAAAAATACTTCTTTTTCCCATAGAAGTCATCAAAAGAGTTTTTGCGGACAAATGAATCTGAGTTCTGCACAAAGAGTTGTGATACCTGAATACACACTGCTAAAAAAACCCTTGAGAAGACACTAAATAGGTGCATGAAGTTAATAGATAAAATGCCTTGTCTATTTAAAAGTAAAGTTTAGTTCAGTCTTGAAACACGATTTGTGATTTACTTCAGCTACATGGACTGGTGGTTATTTATGCCCATTTGTGTTGGATTTAGGAGCCACTTGTGTTTTCTGAACTGACTGAATACTACACACTTGTTTAAAAGGGTATTTGCAGAAGCAACATATTTTGCACAAGTGATTCTCTGCCTTTTGATTTGAGTTTTGAAGCATCATTGCACAAAGGAAAATTATGATTCACATTCTGAAAGCACTCTCTGCCCTAGTGTCAGGTAAATTAGTGCCAGGCAAAATATGTCCAAATGCACCTACCCAGCAGAGAAAATGACAGTAAGATGCACATGGGCATGTGACACCTAATGGTGCCCTTCTCTGATGGAAAAAGGAGGAGAAAGAACTAGAGCAATCTACTCTTTCTTTTTCATTCCCCCCTGATAGGCCTGAGATGAGAGATCTATCCTCTGGTTCTCCAAGCAATTTAAACAGGGAGAACTCTTCTGTTGTCCACCAGCATCATCTACCTTCCTGTGGCAGGGTGAAGAGATGGGCTGCCTAGTCCTAAATAAAAGCAATCACTCAGGTCACTTCAATGCAAGTAACAATAGCACCCAAACACACACAAACCCAATTTATGATTTTCAATTCCAACACAGCAACCCAGCATAATGGAGCCCTAGCATAATGGTAGGCACCTGCTTCTCATCATCCTCTCTTGTCCACTGTGGTGTCCAAACCCATTTCAGGTTTTCAGCAGCATTATCCAAGCTAAGTGGTCACCAGAGACACCATTCAGTCAATGCGTGAATGAGTGGCAGGGTAGGAGTGTGGTTGTTAGCCATGGTTATCCCAGCATGTTTGGCTTTTGCACTGGAATTAGTGCAAACAGACCTCCAAAATTTTTTTTGTGAGGTGGTATTAATGTTTCAACTTCCATACACAAGGATTATTTCTGAGGATTCCTAATTCATCAGGGAAGACCCTGCAGCAAAGTGAGTACTTTAGGTTTGTGTTGTAGCAAACTCTTAAGGATAGTACTTACTCTTTAAGAAACACATCAGCACAAGAAATGGAGTAGTGTAAGGTCTCTCACTTCTTTCATTTTTAAAAACTGTTGAAAAGGGAAGAGAAGGCAATAGCAAAATAACAGATGGCACAGAAAGAAACCAGAAAGCAGGAGTTAACTTCTTTATGTGTAAAGGAGGGAACTTGTCACTGTAGTCTACAGATTTGCAAAGCAAGGGTAGTGCTGGGTTGAAGGAATAGAAGTTCTACCAAACTAGATAGGAAAAGAAAGAGATTTCCTTATTTAAAACTGTCCAAAAAATGTTTAAGGGCCAAACATTAGTCGAGGGCAACGGTGGCTTTGTGTGGTCCTGTGTGAACACAAGGAGCGAGGAACAGAAACATATCCTTCATGATAGGAACATATACTTGTAGGTTGCCCATGGAAAAACTTCTTTTAACAGTTGTGATATGTAACCATTAAATATTCAATGGCAGTTGAGTCTTGTAGTGGCATCAGTGGGAAGAAACAGCATTCACTGCTCTGAGAGGCAAGCTCATAGAACATAGAATATCTCAAGTCGGAAAGGGCCTGTTAGAATCATCAAGTCCAATTTCCTGCTCCTCACAGGACTACATAAAACTAAAACATACGACTAAGAGCATCCTCCAGATGGCCCTTGAACTCTGAGTCCACTGAGGGAACAAGATTCTTTAACACAACAGTAGCAATAGGCTGAATGCACCAACAGCTCTTCTCAAGGTCTGTCCTCCTAGAGCCTCCCAATCTAGATGATAAGGTCCCCTTAATGGTAGCAGCTTTGAGCCCAGAACTGCACTCCAGAGCCCAGACTGCATATGCAGACATAAAAAGAACATTAAATACAACAGCAAATTTAAACTATTAGCAAAGCTTGGCAAGTATCCCTTGAATGTTGAAATTACAGCTCTCCAAATCAGTGCCTATTAAAGGCCCAGTTCCACACTGTTTAGCAGGAAAGATTTGAGCATCTGACATATGAACAAGGTATGTAAGAAGACACCAGTGATTTCCCTCCTGTTTGACCCTCTCTGTAACTGCATGGATTGGATCTGAGGGCAAGAGGGAATGCGGCTGTGTCTCACTGAATCAGTTAATTAAAACAGTCAGAAGTGCCACAGCCATAAAAGCAGTTCTAGACACAGCCTGCAGAGATACTCCACAGCATATTAATTCACAATGACTTGGAAGTTCCCTTTGTTGCTACTGAAATCAAGAAAATGTTGCTGCTGCAGGATTTTCACTCATTCAGAGACACTAACAAAGTAAAAAAGAAAACTTCCTGTCAACGTCAAGACAGATTACCCAAGATTGCACAAGAATGTCAAACACTCTGTGAGATTATCAGCAATGCACCATCTCCCCCTCTAACATATGGATTGCATGATTCCCTCCAGACAGAAGGAGCACAAAGGCTGCAGATATGTATGAAATACCATATAATAGTCTCTGGGGCAGTCTCTGGTTTCATATGGGTTGTGGTGTAGTTGTTGACTTCAGTAGTTACTTCAGTGATGGAGAAAACAGCTGATCCGCTCCACCACCCACCAAATAATTCTTTATTGGATGGTTGATATTAGCAATGAAGTGTTTGCAGTATTCACCGCTGCAACTGGAGTATGACATCAGCTGGTAACTTCTCTCTACTAAATTCTTTGCTGTAATTTTATTTTAATTGGTTTCTTAACTCATGTCAGTGAGTATCATAGAATCATCATGGATGGAAAAGACCTCTAAGACCATCAGGTCCAATTGTTGTCCTTTTCTGAAACATTTTTACTATTGCAAAGAAGGAATATTAACTAATACTGACACTGTCTGTAAAAGAAAAGAATCAAAATCAGAAGAACACAGACAAAACTCAGGAAGATAAGCAAAAAGACTATGTGATATCTATACAAATTAAAAATCGCAACAATAGTTGCAGTCAACCATCCATGACTTTCAGAAGAGAAATCCTAGGGCACTGGTATGGACTCAGCAGCTTCAGAAGAGCAGACTTTCATGAGACATCCTACACTAACTCAGCAACAAAAGCAAATGGTGAGAAGACCAGAATTTCTGCAATTCTACTGTACCCCAAAATCATAAGCAGCTGTCACAAATACCTGTTATCCACAGCTGCTGTTTAGAAATGAAAACTTACAAGAACCAGAGTGCCTGCCTCACGATAGCGAAGTTGGTCATTTTAGTACTGGTCATAGTACTAGTTTAGTACAGTCAAACATGCAGTACAGTCAAACAGACTCTTTAGTACAGTCAAAGAGACTGGCAGTGTGAATTGCAGGTTCTATTATCCAGATGCTTCAGATGAAAAATGCAGGGCACATTATTTAGGAGCTGGGAGGAGGCAAAACAGCATCTTTGCCTCAACTATAGAATTTGTGAAGTCTTGATGAGCAAATTTGTTTTTTGATTTAAAAGGCTTCCTCTAGAGAGTGATATATCTAATTGTCCAGAAAGAAAATTTCATCAAAGCTGAATCCCCCCCTTCCTTGGTCTCTGTCACTCCCCTTCCCTGGACTGTCTCAGTACCTGAACATTAGCTCTTCTCTACAGTTCCACTCCTCTTACATCACCAGTGCAGCTGGAAGGTCTGTGTCCATCCCACCTGGGAAAAGCAGGTTAACCTGCAGGATAACCTACTGGGAAGCACTGCTTCCACCATCAGCAGTGTCTGGATGCCCAGAGGACAAATCTCTTACTCTGGACCTGCAGGTTTGAAGCATCATACTCGTGAGAGTTCATCATGAGTCAGAGCAGCTTCGCCTACATGGCCTGGAAGGTGCCTCTGCTTCCCAGAGGTTCGAGCAGAGTAAGGGCAAAAAGCAAAAAAGGTAACAGGCATGGTTCATTTGAGAGCAATTTATAATTATGAATTCCACACAACTGTAGCTACAGTTTATAATGGTACCAAAGTCTTGTAATGGCTTTGTTTGCTAGAGAGATCTGCAAACCACTTGCATGCTGAAGTGGAGACTTCTCCCTGCTTACCATGCTCAAAAAGTTAGTGTCTTTCCCTTGCAAAAGGCAAAACAAGCGTTTGAAGGATAACTGTTTCTTTTTCTAACACTCAGAAACTACAGTTTCCTTTGACACTACTGAGGTTTTAACTATAGTTCTTAGGATATTTCATATGCAATAAGGTCACTTCTGATCTGCTTCTACAGTTTGCTCCTGTACAGTAACCATAGTATTTCCGTACTAAATGACTGTTATCTGTAATATTAACCTTGAAAACAAACACAGAAAGAAACTGAAGTATGAAAGTTTGTCAGAAATATATCACAGTATTGAAAATGAGCATAACAGCGTGCTTTATATAGTTTTGTAAGATGAACATTAAGCCTGAGTCCAAAACTCTTGGCTCAAATCAAAGTGATTTCAAATAGAACAAGCATAAATATATAAAAAAATATATATTTTCTTGCTAAAAAGGGAAATTATGCTTTCTGTAAAGAACATGTGATTTTCTGGACACAGACCCAAGTTACAGTGCAGAGAGCTCAGAAAGCTTCAAATAAAATTGGCATTTATTTAAAAGGATGATTTAACAAGTTGGCTGGATGAGGTTCAATCAGCCCATTTAGTCTGGTAATTCTAGAAACATCAGTGTAAAAAACCCTACTTTTTTTTAATGCTTTCTGCTATAGAGTGTTACACAATCACATGACAGAAAACATGTTGTCTGCAGCAATGGTAGACACCGACCACAAACGATTTGGTTGCATTATATCAACACTGATTGCTGTGTCCAACAAGAGGTTCAACATCCTTTGGATACCGAGGTGCAGTCCTCAGCAGCCGCTTCACATGTGTGAGCTTCGCCTGCCTCTGGTGCCCAGCGACACCCGCAGCCTGGGCTCTCTTGCCTTATAGTGTTCGTTGAAGTCCAGTCTGAAGCTGAGGAACCGAAGGCTTTCGTCAGAACTCGTTGTCAGCCGTTTGATCTTCCATTGCCTGCCATGGATGTCAGAGTCGCCAGTGCAAACAACTCAGTCTCTTAAAATGAGTTGCCCCCTTGCCACTGCCTTGGGACTGCATTCAGGACCCAACCTCTGCCAACAGGAGACCTCACCTTGTTTCCGTGTCACATGTACAACGTTGGCCAGGTCAGCACTGGAGCACTGCTTGCTTCTGACATACCTATTTGATGTAGGCTGTACAATACACGTGGCACACCAAAACAGCTGAGACTCTGCCCATCTGCCCCAGCCAGCTTCAGTCAATTTCAAGCAAAACCTAACTACTGTCTAATTATTGCTAGCAGCTCTCCAAAAATTTGACTCTATCTTTCCAAGGGAGGGAGATGTTCAACATTTTGACCCAAATGGCAAATTTCTCACAAATTTAAGGCTCCCACACCACAGGCCAGGATTACCACAGCCTCCAGAAAGGGTCACCAGTATTTTTTATCTGAGGACACTGCTGACTTTTCCATTAGACCTCAACATGAAGCACTGAGTTTCTTTTGACAATGCAGCTGGTCTTTTAGCAAGGCCACAGTATAGCCAGGTGGGAAGTGGAATTCTTAATGATAGAAAAGGCCACAACATAATTAAAAATATATGGCTGTTACAAGACTTATCCTGGAAAACCATAGTTCATAAACAGCACACATCAATGCTTTGTCTGCACTTGGAATCACAACTCATAATTCATATAAAAACCGAGGGATCCTGGACTATAAGGCCAGAGCTCAAAATGCATCATTTGCAATTCTCCGCTGTCCTCTAAAGGCTGCTTCAGGAATTTCAGTCTCTGAGTTTGAAAAGCGAAGTGCTTCTGCTCTGTGTCCATGTACTAGAATGCAGGCCAGCAGGTCCAGGAAAAGTGAGAGGTTTATGCAGAACTTCAGGTGCAGCCCTGCAAGCTGCTGCAAGAGACTGGTCTGACCAGAGACACAGAGAGCACTTCTGTGAGGTGTGTGATGCTGCACTGGCAGCATTGCTGGCTCTAGCAAGGGATGGGATCAGTGGGATTTCTATTATTCTGCACCCTGATACAGTTCATTCTGCTGGTGAGGCTTGGAAGTCCCTCAGCATGTCCAGGTGCCTGCTACAAATAGTACTGTGCGTCCGTATCAGTTTGTCAAAACTGACCTGAAAAATTTGATCTTGTCTGGTACCTTCCTACCCCTTTCAAAGTGATTTTGAGTTCTTTATTTATAAAGGAGAAAGGTCAAGCTTAAAATAGGCCTGTAATTATATAATTGCCCATTAAGAAACCCTACAGTTTAAGTCACAAGCGCCTGTAAACTTCTTCTATGCAGCTATTTTTTCTGAGACACAGTATTGCCCTTTAATGATCTTAGTTAAGGAAATGGTAACATTATTTGCTTTTGCTTCCTGGCTACCATCAAATTACTCTTTTTCGTAATTATTTCCTATTTTGTTATTAATGTGTGTTTTGCTCTTTTCATTGCAGATTTCCGAAACTTTTTGCCTGTGAAATGCTGGAACCTGTGCATACATTCTGGGATAAGTCTGGGTCTGATTCTGGTTTTGTCTTAAACTTTAGTTGTGTTAATAAAGTTGCAATGAGTGGAAGTTCTGCTTTTCTGATTTATTAAATACCATTTGGACCCCACATTTTATGTTCTCTTTATGCTTTCTGTTCACCACTAAATGGTGCAATTGCTTGTTTTCTAAAGCATGTTGGTTTCTTCCTTTTCTACCCATTATAATACGCTCCAATTCTTATTTTTGCACACCAGGTTGCTAAAGGAAAACTCCCATTTGCCTTTTTAATTACTGTTGTAAGCATGTCTGTAATTTCCCTCTGTTTCTTTACACTCTTCAGCACCCTCAACAGAAACAAGAAGTAAAACTCAGTACAAATATCTCTTTTAGGGAGTGAATGCAGTGCCTTTGAGAAAGCAAGGCAGAAGACTGTGTTCTTTGCCTCTCTCGTGGTAATTTTTGAAAAAACATTAAGGAATGATGAAGTGGCCTTGAGTATCTTTGGAAATGTTCCCATTGTAGAAGTGAGAGGCATCCTAGATGCCTAACTACCCTGTTCCTGTGGCACGTATCTCAAATGCAAATAATTGGTTTTCATTTTCTGTGGCAGTTGAAGATTTCATACACGGGGTAATCACCTGGTGACAGGTTTTTGCTATCATATCTTTTAATATTCAGACTGATGGTAATAATCACTCCAATTGCATTTTCTATACCCTAATGTTTAGCTAACTTAATTGCTGTTCTGATAACTTCTGGAGGAAAACATTTAACATAATTTGCTCCACAAAGAGCTAAGTAAATTAACTGCACAGTGACAGGAATTTCACCTCCTACACTCCTCAGATTTTTCTTGGTATGTTTTGCTTTCTCTACTCTTTCCTCACCATCTCTTTGGTCACCGTTTGCTGCCTTTCAGGTTCCCTGCTCTCTTCTCCTCTGTCTCTCTCTCCGTTTCTGAGTGAATATCCATCACTTTGGTTTCTTTAACTTTCCTGCCCTCTGTGTTGACTCTGACCCCATACACCTCTGGTCAGCTTTGTCGTTTCACCTGTACTTGAGTCTCTATTTCCACTCATGTGGCACTCAGGTTTTAGCCCAACGATGCCATGAGAGAATGTACAATTTTGGGTAGTCAAAGGGTATTACCAAAAAGCTAACTTTGGAACAAAAAGAAAATAAATACTGACCGAGGCACCTTTGTTACTCACGTGGGGAAGGAGCGTAAGCATCAAGTTAATTCTTATGAGTGATTTCGATGCCTTAAAGATTGCACTGGACCAAGCTAACAGAAAATAGTTAAAATACTACATCAGGGAGCCTGTTCCTTTAGAGAGTCTGAGTGATCGATACCTTAAATTCATAGTATTCCTTGTCAATATAAAAATGACATGCTTTCATTTTATTTTAAAACTGGTTCAGCAAGCTCTCAGAATGAAATATGACTTGTTAAATCAATGGCTGTAGAAACTTTTCACTCTGAACAATTGCAGACTAAGAAAGAGAGCATTTTACTTTCGACTGTTTATTGTTATCCTTGGTACTGTAATTTTGTTTTGTTAAACAAGGTAGAGGAGGTGATCGTCACAGTGCCCTTGTGGAAACCAGACAGAATTATTTCCTCTGACTTCTGAAACAGCAGGTTCTTTTCTCTGTCCTTGCTCTGCTTGCCAATATTTGCACATCTCTTCCAGCTCTCCCAACTCTTCTGCCTCTCTGCAGTTACCAGAATCATATTAGAGGTTAAAGTGGTATTATAGGTCTCAAGTAGCCATAAGGTGATTTCCAAAATTAATTAGGCACTTTGGAGAAGTCCCTAAGCACCTTCATGTGAGTGTGAAATATGTTCTGTCATCTCTGAGGTTGCTCATTCAGGTGAAAATCAAAATGAGTACAGACGTGCACACTCACAGCTCGTTCCCAAGGTCAGCATTAGAAACACTAATGCGAGGTCACAGAGGACTCCAATCTTCAAGTCTAGAAGTTTTACAAAAAGCCCCAATTTTCTGTCCAAATACCCCCCTTTTTTTTCAATCATTCATTACCTTTCAACTATCAGTGTGTTTAAAAATTTGCATGTGAACCTAAAGAGTGTCCTCAATATTGAAAATCATTGTTAGATGTAGCATACTGGAAGTTGAACACACTAACCAAAGATAATTGGCCATTCTTGATAGGAATATTATTTTAAAAGTCTGAAAAAGTTCTTATCCAAAACATAGACAGGATATGTCACATGTACATATGACAGGAGGAAGACAGAATCCCTCCACAACTAATTTTAACAAAATAAATCAAGTAGATTTAGGCTTTTTAAATAAATACTATGCTCCTGTGTAGAGCTGAGAGACCTTGGCATTTATTCACAGCATCTGGTCTAAGAAAAGAAAATCCACAGGGCCTTGACAGAATAATTGAATAACTAGAATAAAAATGGATTATGACTATATTCTGTCCTTGATCTCCTACCCTAAGCCTGTAACTAATTCACTGAAAAATACATTATATCATGAGCTTCTGCATTACCTAGTGAGTGCTTCTAAGATACTAAATTGCATCATACTGCACTGCGAGGCAGTCGAGCTGCTGTAACTTACAGGGGGAGATAAAACTTTCAGGGACTGGTTTTTAACTTCTTCAGAGTGCATATTGGTCAAGACGTATTTTCTCTGTCAGTCAGCAATAAAAATATCCCTTGTAGTTTAAAGGAATAAACCAGAAATACTTTGCAGTTCTTTTCCTTTTAAACTACTTAGGATATTAGTAGCACCACATGGGCAGCCCTTCACCCCAAAAGAGTGTTGCACATTGTGCAACGTCCAAAGATGGGTGGTAGTTTTATTCTCAGTTTCTGTATTTCTACTTTTACTGCAGCTTCTCCAAAATGTCTTTAGGCCTTGGCAACCCTGAAAAGGAGGGGGCTGAGCATGCAGGGTCAGTTAGCTGCGGCGGTGATTGGGAATATGGGGGCACCACAGGTTTGGGTTATGAGCCCATTACCTGGAGGATGAATGCTCCCCCCTGCCCCCCTTCCACCTGGTCCCAGGGAGCCCAGGCAAGGACTCACGCAGACCAGAGCAGAGAGACGAGCAAGAGAGAGAGATTTATTATGGGTAGGGGTCTATATAGGTTTTAGGGGGATCAGAAAAACACCAATAGAAATCTCTGGAGGTTTACAGAAACCAATAACAAGTAAGGGTTAACATCCAATAGGAAAGGGTTAACAAAGGCCAATAGGAAAACTTGTAGATATCTTCCCAGCACATTCCTGAGTAAAGATGACAGTTTTCGAGGGGGTTTTGGGAAGAAGAACTACGACTTAGCAAAAACTTACAAAAAAGCCATTTTGAAACATGTTTAAACAACATTAAAAACTCCTGATTTTACAGCATTTAGGCTGTTTTCTTCATTCTCTTCACAAGTCCATTTCTGACAGGACTTTTTCCATCCTACATATGGCATGTCAGCTTCCACACTTAGCAACGGCCCTGGGACAGGATACAGAAAAGAGAAACTGGGCTTTCTTCAGCCTGGAAACATGGCTGGAGATATAGACCCTGAGCTCTATTTGTATTTTCAGACACTGTAGCTCTAACAGCAAAACACTGAAATTACCAGCCAGAAGGGTGCGTTACATAACTAACAAAATAAAAAACAGCCCTGTATAGTAAATGTGTTGCTAGGAATTATTCTTGAACATTGATTTTAGTATTTAAGCATTTCAGTGTTAAAAAATAAAGTAAAAAGGTAAAAATCTCACGTTTCTATTAAAAAATGTACCTGAATGGTGCTGCTGCCACCCACTGCAAGGAAAGCCACTTGTGCAGTCACAGCAGAAGAACACTTATCAACTTGTACTCTGAGTACACACATTTATGTAGAATTCAATATTGGTCTTCAGGCACAAAGTAAGATCATTTGTCTCACTTCTATCAGGAATTGCTGAATCCAGCAGCCTGACAGAGGTGAGGCTGTCACAGTTTCATGGCCTCAGGTCCAACCAGTCACAAGGCTCAGGATGCACCTCCCACAGATAGGCACATGCACACAGAGCAGATGTACACACCACATATGTATTTACACACTGCTGGCAACACTGGTCAACACAGACCAACACACAGAGCACTCACATGAACACAGGCAGCACCAACAGCCTCATCCCGCTCAGCTGGATGGAGGACCATTAGTGGGAGATACAGATATGTTAGTGGGAGATCTGTACATCTGTGTATCTCACTAATATGTAATGCATGTCTGTATATATATATTACTTATAAAAATAAGTTGTTTTGCAACAGGTCAGTGAGAGAGTGAGGGCGCAGGGTTCTTTCTGGATCCCAATAATAAAGGCCTGACAAAAAAACCACTTACCAAAATAGTTGGTTTAGCATGGCAGAATAAAACCAGGAATATAAATAGGATAAAAAGAGGAATACAGGTAGTAAGTAAAATTTGCTTCAGATGCTGCACCCTGCCTTTGTGCAGCACCAGATAGAGCCTGGATAGATTTTCCAGTGATGCACTACACAGGTCCCATCCCATGGAAGGTTGCTTCTTCCCATGACCTGGTGGGCTGGCACAGGGCTCTCCATCAGGTTCCTGTAGAGCAGCTGCTCATGCTGACACTCAGGCTGCTCAGGCACCAAGCACAAGGCTCTGTAGAGCAGACACATCTGTCCAATATCGCTAATTCCTTGAACACACCATCTTCTGCTAGGTTCACCTTCTGCAAAGGTGGATCTCTCCAGCAGCCAGGCCTACAGGCAGCCCAGCCAGCAGCTGATCCCTGCACCCTCTCATCTCCGGATTCATCCATTCTCTCACTGCAGTATCTGCAGTTGCTGGCACCACAGGCACACTTCCCACCCACAATTCCACTCCAGTTCCTGCACTCAGACTCCCATTACGAACACAGAGGAAAAGGGGAAAGGGATTTAGTAAGGAGACAGGACAGGCTACATGATCAGATGAAGGGCAAAGACAGAAAAACATACTTAACAGCATCCTATTTACAAACAACCAGCCCTTTTTATCTGCTTATCCCACTATTTTCCCATGCTTCGTCCTTCCAAAATCACTTTTGGGCCACTTGGATAAATCACGGAAGAGAAAAAGGTGAGCTGGTTTTCCCAACATTCTTGGTTGCATGGCTGTTCTGCGCAGTGAAGCATTTATATGAACAGCACAGCTAGCAGTGGGCAGCTCTGAAGCATCTCTGTTGTGAGAGCTTTGTAAAATCAGTGTCCTCCATCACACACAGGAAGATTCTTACAGGAAAGCCATGCTTTGTGTCGCAGAGAAGCAGCACTAGGTAATGCTCACAATGCCCCAAGGAGAGAAAACCCAGCTGCAGCTGAAACAAACAAATAAACAAACAAAACCACATCCCAAAAAAACCCTGGGGGAAAAAAAACCACAAAACCAAAAAAAACAAACCCCCAAATAAACAAACAAACAGACAACCACACACACACACACCCCCCAACACCCCCCCCCCCCCCCAAAAAAAAAGGTAAAACTGCCATAAAAATCAAAGATGGCATCGTTAGCTCCTATTCACTTCCAGGGGATCTTTCAGCAGAGCTGGTCCAGTTACTTGACGCCAGGGATTCAGAATCTTCCCCCCAGCCCAGCAATCCGAGAGCATCTGAGTCTGGCAATGGCTCTTCCAACACCTACAGGTGTGTGGGAAAAGCAATCTCTGAGAAGGAGAATTGATGCCACAGCCTGAGAAATTGAAAATCCCAGGAACAGTTCCCATCCAGTTCCAGAAGATTTTCCTGCAGAGGTGGAACAGATTATTCTATGACTGTATTTATTGATGCATCAAGTCACAATTTTCTGCTTATTTGAGGTTTTAGTGCTCTTGTATAACGTATTATGACAAGGCTATTAACATAGTTATTTCCAAGCCCAAAGGAAGATCCAAGTATTTATTACTCAACTTTTGATCCACCCAACAGTACAAAGCCAACACATGCTCAAAAGGTTCACCTTTTTTGTCTGCATAATTTTTTCATTGCTTCATCTTCCTTGAAAGGGGAACATTGGTTTCCCCAAGCTATCCTTGTTACACCACAACTGACCAGTTCCAACTGTAAGATTGGAAGATACAAAAAACTCATGTAGATTGAAATAAATGTGACAGCTGCCAGGTTGGGGGACTAGAGGCTGGTCTCCACCCACAAAGGAGCATGAGGACAATGGCAGGTCCCCATTGGTCCCTTTAGCCTGGCAGTCAGAGCAACTCCTGCACCAGTGAGAACTCTTCCCAGATTAACAGGTGCCTGCAGAATCACCTCAGAATGATTATTCCCAGCACAGCCACTACTGTGGGTTTCCTAGTGTATTGCATGTCCAGGTTTTGGTAGTAGGGTACTACAGAGGTGGCTTCTGTGAGAAGCTGCCAGAAGCATCCTCCATGTCCTGCAGAGTCAATGCCAGCCAGCTTCAGGAGGGACTTGCCTCTGGCCAAGGCCAAGCCAACCAGGAATGATAGTAAATGCCTCTGTGATAACATATTTAAGAAGGAAAAATAAAGTTATGGGGCAGATGAAAGTTGCAGCCAGTGAAGAGCAGAGTGAGAACATGTGAACAACTCTTCAGACACCAAGGTCAGTGCAGGAGGAGGGGGAGGTGCAGCCCATGGAGGATGCAGAGATCCACCTGCAGCCCATGGAAGGGATCCACACTGGAGCAGGTGGATGCCCAAAGGAGGCTGTGACCCCATGGGAGGCCCAAGCTGGAGCAGGGTCCTGCTGACCCATGAAAAGAGAAGCTGATGATGGAGCAGGTTTTCCTGGTAGGACTTGTGGCCCTGTGAGGGATCCACACTGGAGCAGCCTGTGCCTGAAGGACTGTACCCCGTGCAAAAGTGACCTACATTGCAGCAGTTTGTGAAGAACTGTTTCTGTGGCATGGACTCACGCTGAAGAAGTTCATGAAGGACTGTCTCCCATGCGAGGGGCCTCACCGCGGAGAGGGGGAAGGACTCCTCTTGTTGAGCAGCAGCAGAAACTGACTGTAACCCCATTCCCTGTTTCCTTCCACCACAGGGGGAAGGAAGCAGAACTTGTGGAGAAGGGAGGGATAGGAGGAAATTTAAGATTTATTTTACTTCTCATTCTCCTGCTCTAATTCTGTTACTTTTAATTAGTGTCCCCAACTGCAGTCTGTTTTGCCCGTGACATGAATCGATGAGTGATCTCTCCCAGTCCTTAACTCACAAACCCTACGTTGTATTTTCTCTCCTCTCTTCAGTTGCAGAGGAGTGACAGAGAGGATTTGGTGGGTACCTGATGTCCAGCCAGGGTTACCTACCACACCTAGGAACTGGTGGATTCATTTTGGTCCTCTAGTTCCAACACTGGTACTGCCTCTCTGGCCTGTGGACTGTCTAACGATAACATGGGATCATGGAACACATCTCTCAATGCAGTGGCCAAGAGTGCCCATGCAGCTAATTGTTTTTCCTAACAGTTTTGGCCAAAACACAATCACAATACCAAACACCCACAAAAATGGAGTACTCCTGCTTTTCACATGATTTGTGACCTTGTGATGCCAAGCTCAGCATCCTTCAGCTTTCCTTTGGCACACCAAAGGTCACAGGCTTCAGAGTCCATACTTGCTTACAGCTGAAATGCTGCCTGCAAGTACACCCAATGAGAGCAGCTGCACCAGCAGGTCCTCTAAGGGCACAGGGACTAAAGCCTTACATGTTTTAACAAAAGCAAGGATTCTAAGGCCTGCACAACAAAGGGAATCCTGCCGTCCACAGGGCAAAACAGGTAGTCCAGGGCTGCAAGTCAGTGCATCATCCCCATAAGAGTTCGCTTCCATCATAGTCACAGCAGCCTTACCTGCATGGCCTGGCAGGTGCCTCTGCTTCCCAGGGGTTCAAGCAGACCAAGGGTAAACAGCAAAAAATTGTTAGTGAATTGCACACAACTCTTGGGGTATATAAGACTAGTACCAAAATCCTGTAATGAGTAGGGATCTGTAAGCTTCCCCTTTCTTACCCTGGAAAAAAAAATCAAAAACTTCCAATTGCAAAAAGCAACAAGTTTGAAAGATAATTGTGGTTTTATTTTTCTAAGCTTGCACTTGTGGAACATAATAAATGACCTGATATAATGACAACTTTGCAAAAGAATATTCCCCCTTTCCCCAACTTCTGGGCAGCAATATATAAATATTTACAGTGAAAAAATAGGAAAGAGAATGAAGTCAACATTAGCCATGTCAGTTTGTTTCTACATATCTGATTTTGAACATTAATTATTCAACCTTAACCAATACTTTCCTTCACAGTACTGAGGCTTTAACTTCATTTTTTTAGACCTTATGTGCAACAGAAACACTCCTGACTCTGCTTCTATAGTTTGCTCCTGTACAGTAACCATAGAATTTCCCTACTAAATTTTTATTCCAGGTTTTTAACTTTGAAAAACAACAAAAAAATTAAATATAAGTTTATGTCTCCTGATACAAAGTTTCTTACACAGTCAAACACATCACAACATTGAAAATCAGCATAATGAAATGCTGTATAGCTTCTTAACAAGGACAATAGGTCTGGGTCCTGATCTGTTGGCTTTAACAAAAGCTCTCTTCAAATAGAACTAGTACATATAGAAAAAATAACCTTCTTATTTTCTTGTTAAAAAAGGAAATGATGCTTTCTATAAACACAAGATGCGATTTCCTTGACACAGATATAAGTTACAGTGGAAAGAGCTCAGAAAGCTTCAAATAAAGTTGGCATTTGTTTAAAAGGATGATTTAACAAGTTGATTGGATGAGGTTCTACCAGCCCATTTAGTCTGGTAATTCTAGAAACATCAGTGTAAAAAACCCTACTATTTTTTTATGCTTTCTGCTATAGAGTGTCACACAATCACATGACAGAAAACATGTTGTCTGCAGCAATGGTAGACACCGACCACAAACGATTTGGTTGCATTATATCAACACTGATTGCTGTGTCCAACAAGAGGTTCAACATCCTTTGGATACCGAGGTGCAGTCCTCAGCAGCCGCTTCACATGTGTGAGCTTCGCCTGCCTCTGGTGCCCAGCGACACCCGCAGCCTGGGCTCTCTTGCCTTATAGTGTTCGTTGAAGTCCAGTCTGAAGCTGAGGAACCGAAGGCTTTCGTCAGAACTCGTTGTCAGCAGGACCAAGAACTGCTGGACGATTCCCTGGAGGAGAAAGAAAAATCCAAGAGACAGCTAAGGAAACATCCCTGGTGTGTTTTGCACAAGAATGCTAGGTGGAGCCTAGACCTAGTAAGGAGGCAGAGGGAATACAGGAAAAGGCAAGCACAAGGGTTCATATCCAATTGTTAACAAATAAGTTATGCTGGATGCATTCTTTCTGCAAAAATCCAGAGCTTCACTTTATCTTCCAATACCCACCATGCACATCAGAAACTCAGTGCAAACAGCTCAGTCTTTTGAAGCATGTCCTCCCCTCCCCGTGCCCTGCTGGCACCCTCCATCTGCCCGAAGGCTCTCAGGCTGCAGAGGAGATGCCTCTGTGTCACTGTCCTGAAACACCATTCAGGACCCAACCTGTGCCAGTGGGAGACCTCACCTTGTTTCCATGACACATGCACAGTGCTGGAGCACTGCTTGCTTCAAACACATCTATTTGATGTAGGTTGTACAGCACAAGTGGCACCCCAGAACAGCCCATTAGGGCAGACAGTAGTACAGACCCAATGACTGGACTATGTATTTGGAGTGGTTTTTATGGAGGACTTGCACTCTGCATGTGCGAGGGCACACTTCTGGATCCCACCTTCCCTTTTGGCTCTAGCCAAGGGACTGCACAAGCCCCACAGCATACAGGAAGGCAAAGGACTTAAGGAGGATGAGAAGACTCACTTGAAGAGCTCATTCTTGGTCTCTACCTAAATACTCATGTGGACATGCCCATAACTAGAGCACTCCATTACTTCCAAAGACGACCAAGGCTAGCCAGGGAAGCCCTGCATGGAAAATCCATAGTAGGGCTCAGCAGGAATACAGTCCCCAGGCAGGCAGAATCCACATTGCCAACTGGTAATAACCCTGTAGAGTACATAAACTACAATTTATTTACAGCCTACACTTCAACACTTTGCCTCTACTTCCTTCAGAAGGTGGGGGTGGGAGCAGGGAAAACTGCAATATTTGGACCCAGCAGCAAATTCCTTCCAAATCTAAGCTCACATCAAAGCTCAGGATCTCTACAGCCTTCAACAAAAGCCACTGCTATTTTATAATCTACGTGTACTGCTCTGTTTTGCTTCAAACTCCCATGTGAACCAAAGTCTTTTGACAATGCAGCACTCCATCCAGGTCACCTAAAGCTTGGCAAAGCTATAAGCAATACAGAATAGATTTAATGCAAAACACCAGACAGAAGGACTAGGAAGAGCTCTGCACATGCTGTACAGCTGCAAAGTATCAGCTAAAACTGCTAGAAACAATCAGTTGTCCACTCATGAGGTAAAATGAACATATTGGTAACAACCCAGCAAAATCACTTCTAACTCATTCATTTAACGAGAAAAACAGTGTGTATTTGTTTAAATGTGTATTTATGCATATAAAAAACAAGAAAGATGTAAGAAATACCAGCAGCAACAAGGAAAAATGCAGGCCCTACAGCTTCAAGTCAAATTCGGTATCAGAATTTAAAAAAAAAAAAAAAATCTTAACTTCAGGCATGCCAAAGGAGATAAATAAGAGAGGTGAAAAGGTACATCCCATCATGAGTATCTCATGTGTCAAAGTCAGGAAATTATTTGGGATAGGGTTTGGTTTTCAGCTGACCTGAAAGGCTGCTGCGGCACAGAGTGCTGTGTCCCTCACATCACTTTCTGAAATGCTTTTCCTGAAATCTAACAGCTGATTTTTCTGGGGAATGGGACCTTTAGCTTCAGATATAACAAATTAAGACAAAGCCAGACCAAATTAACATTAAAGAAGATAGCCTGTGCATGTTTCCCCAACAAGCTTATCGGTGAGCTGAAAACTAAGTGTTAGGCCTTTAACAAGAAACTGTCTGCAGTCTTTAACAGCAATGACTTGCTAAGACAGTGAGAAAAAATGGAATGCAGAAGGAATTCTATTTTTTTCCCCTCAGATTACACCAGACGACAGCTATTACTTCCACTACTAGAGGAAAAAAGGAGACTTACATGAAAAGACTCCTCCTTTGTGAGGTGAACACAAATGATCATAAAACCTTTAACTACTAAAGAACAGTGAATAGAGGCTTCTAAGTAGAGAAGAAAAAAATTACAGCCTAGATCCACAAACTGCACACATGAATACATAAGTAACACCTACTCAGTATTTGAAATTCATTTCCACATATCGAAGTTCAGCACATTTAAAAAAAATATAATCTAAGAGGCACCTGGTAAAAGTGAGTGAGTATTCGCAGCTGTGAGCACATTTTAGGTATCGAGTCTTGAAATTCTTTCATCCTCTTGCTCTCTTCTTCCTCTTCAGATGCAGTTACACCCCACTTGCCCTACAGAGAGACCAAATGAGTTAAGAGGTCAAGCATCAGATGATGCAAGTTGCTGAATGGGCCACCTTCTGTCCTGCTAAACCACCATGCTTATAAAAATCAACCCTTGCCAAAGAAGGACAAAGATGGAGCCTCCAATATTAAAACTATTAAAAGCCCTGGTGGTTGCACAGCACATGAAAGACATCACTGCACCTCAAGCTCACGCTGTTTTTTCCTCTCTTCAAATTGCAACCTCAGCTGCAACTCCTCCAGAGCAGCTCTGTACATTGCATCTTGGGCATTCTGGAGCTCAATGATCTGATCAAAAACTGCTCGAAGCTGGTTGAGAAGTACCTGTGAGACAGTCAGACAACAAAATAATTAAACAATTGTACAGCAAGAGTTTTAAGTTACTACCATTCTCCAGAATATGAGTAAATAAAAAAATCTTTTGTACACATAGCTGGAGACTGTTTTGCAAAGCCCTAAGTCAGTGGTTGCATAATCACACAGCTTGTTAGGACCAAAAACAACTGGCCCACACTGTAGCAAGTTTTATTATCAACATGTGTCACCATGTCTGGGCAGCAGGTATAGAACTTAACATTATAAAACCTTTCATCAAAAAATTACTTTTCTCTTTCCTCCTACAGTGTAAGAGAAGGTGGTTCCTAACACTTAAGCCAAGATCACAATTGAACGCAAAGGAGAAGACTTACCCTGGAATCACTATCCAGCAAGCACCGAGCTATGATTGTGTCCAGAAAAACTTCATGAGCTGCAATGATGTGATCCAAGTCCTGTGCTTGTTGGACCTTGTTCCAGAGTTCATCCCATGAACATTCAAGCACCTGGAGCAACGATTCAGAATTGGGCTGTTTTGATTTGCTAACTGACAAGCTCTTTGAAATTTAAGAGACACAACACATACAGAATATTAAAAGTACTTAATTTTTAAGTAACTAATCCCGTGGATAAAGTATACCTCAAATGTAATGTAATACTGCATTTGATGAATGAAATGGACCATTTCTGATGCCAGAACGTGACACTGATGCAGCACCCCAGAAAGTTCTGTAAAAAACTCAAAAAGATGGCACGTTAAAGACTGTAAGGATAAGCACAACCATATATCAGCTTGGTAAATTTTTTTCTACCAGACTGAATACTTCATAAAACAGCCTCTAATCTTAGATGGTAGCAGCCATACTGGCTGGCAACAGATGAGCAAAGAACATTGCAGCTATTTTTTACTGAAAAAATGTAGATTGATTAGAAAAAATTTTCAAGACTGAGCCATTACAGATGCTGATAAATATGACATTCTCTGCTGAGAAACAGGATCAAAAAGTCCCAGTCCATTAAATATACACCAGAGCCACTACACTTAAGAATTTTCCCACTTCTTCTCAAACATCTTTCTCTTCTTAGCTTCTTCTGTTCTTAGCTAAACAAAAGCAAAGGGAATGAATGAAAGTAAAACTAGTAAAATTCCAAAGTGTGCATATATGAGACTTACTAGTCAACAGACAGCACAAGAGAGAGGGAGACACAGGGTACAAACAGGAAGGCATCAAAGAAGATGAATAAAAAGGGATAGAAGAGTAAACAAAAAGGTATAGAAAAGTGAATAAAAAGGGATAGAAGAGTTACAGTCTCACAACTGAGGCAGCATAAAGATACCTATATTAGTGCAACTTTTCAATTCAGTGACCAAGCACTAACAACAAACAGGAAACTTCCACTTACAATAATGTTATTTTACCTTCATCATCATTCATCAAACAGCCGGTCAAGAGGAGGGAAATACAAAATTCATCTGTCCCAACAGACATTTTTTCCTCCCCTTAATACACAGTTTAAAATAAGATGCAGTAGTCTAAACCAATTCTCCAAGTATGTCATCCAGTTGGGCCCCTCTCACCTGGCATACTTTTCAGAAGCTTTGCATTGCACATGTGCCCTTTCCATATATCAGTAAGGATATACTCCATTCTCTTCGCTCTCCAAAGGAAATTAAATACTCTTAGATAGTGGCTCATGCACTCACGTGTAAACACCTATAAAACAAAAAGTGTCAGTACAAATTTACTAGACATAGCATATGTTCTGAAGTACAAAGAACCTCTTCACAGTCCATCTTATCTGATCCATGCAGTTTATTGGTAAATCTTGTAAAAAAAAAAAGAAAACCCCGGAAACCCCAAAGCTTTTGGAAAGATCCTTCCTTGAGGGCTGAGCAGTTTCCTAACCATCAAGGAGGCAGAGGGCACTGCTGGAAGTGTAAGAAGGGGTGAAGATGACAAAGCCTAAACACTTAGCTCTTAAAACTACATATGAAGATTCCTTCTGCTTGTCAGACTCACATTTTGTTCTACTTAAAAAAAGAAGTTCTTAGTAAGTTCTTTAGAGAGGCTAAATGCATTCTGATCAACAGTGCAACTGACTTCTCTGTAGTTCTGGTGAACACTACCTATCAAATGCCATTTAGACAACATAAATACATTCTCTTCAAATATATTCTCTCCTCAAATATATCCTTGTAAATTCTCCCAAGTTAGCATAAGTGGACTAGTAACAATGAAAGAAGAGCACTCCATTCATTAAGCACTTGCTAAACAAATTACTGATTTTCATTAATGGTTGCTTTAAATGCAGTTTTTCAGCACTCAGTTAACTTATAAGAATTGGCTTAACTGTTTTTGCAAGGGGTGCATCCTAGATGAAAAAAAAATTAAAAATATCTGATCTCACACTGCAGAACAAAAAGAGATTATTTCAGTAAAAAGATTCAACACCCAAGACACACTCACAGCCAGCAGTGTATGACATTACCGTTGCTATTGGCCCATCAACATGATAGTCCAAGCTGAAGACATCCCATCCAGTGTCCCCAGGAGATACCTGTAATAAAAAGATATGCTACTTCAAGCACATATTCAGAACATACTAGTGCTGAAGATCAACTCTTGCTTAGTCTTTCATCAAAGGCCTATGAGAAAACAAGCATCCACATCAATAAGATACAGAAGTTCTTTGTTGAAGTAGTAGATTAAGCAAAATTAATCAGAGTTTGATACAAGATGAATCTCACCCAAATGCTGATGTTTGTAATGTCAATGTTTCTCCTTCAAAGCTTGTAATGGAAAATGAAGGGAAGGAAAAACTTCTTGGGCAGGACTATAGACTTATTTCAGATGCTACAGCTCTTCACTCAACTCCCACCTCTGGGACTGGAGCTTTCTCATTAATTCCAGTTTCTTACCAGAGGTCTCTTTCACCAGCTGTGCTTTTGCGGCTTCCCTCTTTGTAACTACAGGCAGACACACACACTCCAACCAGCCCCTCCCCATCCCAATTCTTGTAAGAGCAACAGCAGTAAGAGCTGCTTGCTGAACCTCAAATCTGGGCATCAAATCCTGTTAGGCCCCAAATACTCAACTTCATATTGTCAATGGCTGTAAACCCACAGCTTGAAACACAAACAGACAATAGACAGGAAACAGGAAAAGAAGACTTATTTCATGAGGTTTATATCATTTGAAGTAAACTTCAATGGAAAGGGGGGGGGAATATTTGTTTATATATACAAATGAAAGTTTTGTTTCATATAGATGACTGCATGTACACACACACATACACACACACACAAAGGTATGTTTCAGGTCAGAGTCACCATTATGGAACAGACCTCCAGAAGTCGAACATCCAATCGTTTGAGAATTTCAGGATTATCAAACTGGGCATTCGTTGCCCTCACTGCTGTTTCAAGGATTCCAGTTAGGTTATGCTGATATAAGGTTGTAGCTGGTCGTGCAAGCTCTGGCCTGGTGGTTATGAAACAAACAGTCACAGCGTATTACTGAAGTATTCTGCAGCAACAGTTCAGTAGTAACTGCAGCACATAGCAAAACACTTTTCTGATAGACACTCAAAACCTCTCATATTACTCTTTCGGTCTTATTCATGAAGAAAATCAACAGGCAAAATATTTGCACGGAGTATGAACAGAATTCGTCTATTCATATGCAGTTATACTCCTGAACATCATCATGAGGAGTAACTTCATCCTCAGTTTAATGCCAGTAATTTGAAGTTCGCAGGATTGCCAGCTTAGCTATTCTGTAATTTGAGTTGCATTCCTATCTAAAATGAGGCAGATTACATCATTAACACATCAAACCAGTAATTCCATTTCAGTTTTGAGAAACTTACCAATAGCTTGGGCTTAGAAGTGCTGACACCACACAAACCCACCCCCGCTATGTAACTTAAACTATTCAAAGAGTTGCAACATGCAACTCCTGCACTCTCCTTCCCCCTCAGGATAGTACTGAAAGGCCTCTCACTACTTTTGCCTCAAAGCTAATACTGACTCCACAAACCAACTCTATTCTGCCTAACATCAATTTTCACTTTAAAAAGCATGGTCACATACAAATCATCACCAGACGATTTTGATTTACAAACAAGTTAAATGAAGCTCTATTACAAAGCTTGCCAAAGGAAAGCTTTGGAAACAACATTTTTGATGGACTAAGTTTCATTAGTAGCATCAGCACGTAAAGCAGTGAGCTTGCAAATACACTTTAAGATCTGAAACCAATACTTGTGGGTGCACCTGAGCCCTTAAAACAGAGGGTAGTGAGGCATCAATTAAATTTTTAAAATTGCATTAAGGGGTTTTGACAACGTTTTGGACCAAACAACTCCAAAATACAGAGGCTTAACATTCACAGCAATGCTAATTAATGGCATCAAGAGCACCAGAAATTGTCTGCTTAAACTTGCTCTGAGAAGAGCAAGAGAAATGCTAACATCCTTGAGGCTGTCTGTCACAGGGCCAGAATAAAGATAACTGTATTAGAGCAACTTTTCAAGACATTGTGAAATGGTACTGTATATACCTCTTATCAAAAAGGAAGAACAAAGTTTGAGCCTCAAGGTCAAAGAAATTAAACTGAAAATAGAATTTAAAAGTTATTACTCAAAGGTTTAATTGAACAAGATACTTGAAGGGTCCTCTTCCAAAAGCAAAGCAGTTTCTGTGCTGATCATGCACATTTGGAGGCTTTAGAAATTCAACATAATTACTCTCCCAATTCTTCTTACTTGAGCAAGTCCATTAAATGCCTGATAAAGTCTCCTTGACCAAGTAGTAAGTAGCGCCTCATGGCCTGCATGTGTTCCAGTAAATTGTACTTCTTATTGAGAACATCCAGCAGGTATTTGCTTGTCTCAAAATAAGCTGCATCAATTTTCTCTTGAAAGGCATTTTCCAGATCTGTGAACAAATAAGCAGCTTAAAAAAAAAAAAAAAAAAAGATAGATTAGAATTACATTAGTAGTTTTTCAAAACTGTGGCAAACAAGCTTTGGAGTTGAAACACACAAACAGAAAAACTATTTCTTCTGATCCACTGTATTATACATTCACCATAGCCAAAGTGAAAGCAAGTCTAAAGTAGCCTATACTTCAACAGTATTACTTTTAATTAGTGCCCAGTTTGTACTTTCCAAGAAGAGCTCATACTTTTACACTGAGTCATCACTTTTACACAAAAAAATTGGGGTTTTCTAAGCTTGCTGAAGAACTGCAATTTACAAAACCAAATAATTTCAAGGAGATCTAAAAGCTCAGAGTTAGGGAAAAGCTTTGTTGGGGGAATCTAAATCAGAAGCCACTTCTACGGCAGGGGACTGGGGGAATAAATCAAAGAATCAGAATGTCAGAACACTGAACAGAAAAGAGTTCCCATATATAAGAGAGAATGAGAGAAAACAGAATATGCTTCTGTTACCTGCAGGACAGCCACCAACCTGATATTTTCTTCTCCACCTTTAATGCATGGCAATTTGGGGACAGAAAGTAGGATATCGTCCTTTAGTAGGAAGCTTATTTCACTGTTTTCTACAACTATAAGCTTATTAAGAAAAGGATTGCAATAAAGCTGTCATGAGATAGCAAGAAATGTGGCCTCTTCAGGCAACATGGAGCAATACTCCAAAGAGTGGATTTCAAACTACCATAAGATTCAGACCTTCCACAGTGTTAAAGGATTTACTCCCACTTTCAATGATTTTTAACTACACAACTATTTCTTTAAAGGTAAAAAAACAAAGATCCAGATACCAAATTAATGTAGGACAGCACACTGCCTGCTCCAGGATTAGTCTCAACCTGTACTGCAGAAAGGAAAAATTAAAAACCAAGTTTTGTGTTGTTCTGATGACATTCCAACACAATTAATAAAATGCTTATAAATTGAAGAAATAAACAGTGGTTCTAATGAAAAGTCACTCTTTAATGAGGAACAATTCACGATGTCTGGCTCAATGACATTCCCTGAGGTTTCGAAGTTCTCATTCAGTAACCAGTAAAGCTCTCCATAAGACAAAAAAAGTGCAAGAATATGCAGAGATGTCAAAGAGATGACAGTTTTCATAATACTTTGCTATGCTCAAAATCCCTACACTGGGAATAGTACATAGTCAAGTAACACACATCAAACTTAGGGATGTGAGAATTAATACAGTCTGTAGTCAGGAATCCTCAAAGTCCCCTTTCCAGTAAGTGACAGCAAACCAAGACAGTTCACCAAGATCTCTGCTTACTCTGGCAAGCAGAGATCTGGTGTGATCTAACAAAGCAATTCTTGTATGCTCAGGCAGGAAACATGCAGCAGTGTTCCCACTGTTGGGAAAAATGGAAAAACATCAGTTCATAAAAACGCATTTGTGTCACCGGTACAGGACAACAGGAGAGTGAGAGTCTCCAGTCAATTCTTTCATTTGGTCTTTCCCAGTCAGCAGATCCCATCCACTTGACTGCTCTCTTCAAAAGATGGATCCAAGCATGGCTGCTTGAGTGCACAGTGGCACCAGCCAGCTGATCCGCCACATGGCTTCACTGCTGGCTTTGGAGGAAGAAGGAAGAACTTCCAGAAAGGGGAAAAAAAACCCCAGAGTTTCATAGAACACAGTAAGCTACAACACCCCAATGATATTTTGCAAGCCTCTTTCCTCAAGAAGTGAGCCTAGCAGGCAAAACAGGAGACAACAAGCCAATCCAAAAAGAGTTACAAGCTAACACCTTCAGCTACTAGACACAAAGGTTAGGTCTAGGACTGGTTCAAGGCACAGGCAAAACTAACAGGCAGCAGGCAATTTCCTAGCTTGCCTGTGCCAAGCCTCCCATGTCACACATGCTGGTTGTACCTCCACTCAAGTAGGAGTGAGCACATATAAGGCAGTACCTATGGTTGAGGACACATGGATGAAGTCTCAACCTCTTACTGTCCCAAGCAGAAGAAAAAGCCTTTCCCCCTCTCCTTAGTACTGCTCCCTTGCCTTGAAGGAAGTGACCTGGTCACGGCCCTTCATCTCAGACTAGAAAATTCAATTTTACACAGATACCTGTAATGTACCATCTCTGTATACACACATACCAGCATAGAGAATGCAACATCCCTGTCTGACATGCAAAACTGCTAAAAAGGTTGTTTGCATCAACAAACAAGAGGCCTAGGCACAAGTTTTGAAAACTGCAAAGTGATATTAGCACACTGAAAA
Source organism: Oxyruncus cristatus (assembly GCA_013399855.1). NCBI lineage: Eukaryota > Metazoa > Chordata > Aves > Passeriformes > Cotingidae > Oxyruncus > Oxyruncus cristatus. Next base: position 135,301 of record VXAY01005038.1, on the reverse strand, counting down.
GCCAGAAACAGGTAAAAAAAGGTCAGACTAGCAGCACTGACAGACAGGTCCATGAGTTGCTACTGAATGTAGTGTGTAGTCCATTTAGAAGTTCCCAAACTGTGGACAGCTATATGTGGGAGCTGGGGTCACTTTATCTGCCTCTTTTACTATCCCTATTCCCCAAGTGCTACAATTCCCTGTCAGGCAAGATGACCAACTTGTACACAGTTTTTTTACCTCTGACTTCCTGTTTTAACAAATGTTCAGACCGCTTTCTACACCATGATTACTTCAGTATCAAAAGGAAACCAGGGAAACACGAGAGCTAAGGTTCCAAAGCAAATGAAAGAAATAAAAAAATACAGCCAAACCTGTGAAATGTTCAGATTTAAAAAGAGAAAAAGCATCCAGAACTTGGGCTGGCATCCTAGCTTTTGATGATCTTATAATCAGTAATGACCTGAAGGGATGCTCAGATGGCACAGACAAGCAAGAAAGGAAGCATTTCCAACACCACTGACACACAATGTTCTTTCAAGATTAAATGGGTAAAGTGCCCTAAACACAAGGCAGTTTCATGCAGAATAAAAGCAGTGCAACACCATTCAGGCTGCAGACCATACGTTCAGCACACTGCAATAGTAATACCTATTTCTAAAACCACACTTCTGTCTCAGTTATTCTCAGCACTTAAGATAATGTACTTGCTTTGAAGCTCTCATCCCCTAAATAACAGGAAACGTATATTTGTGCACATCTCCCATTGAACCAAGGAGAGAGAAACATGTGGAAATTGAAAAAAAATATTGGAAAAGCATGGCCATAAATGCTACATAAAGTAGTGAAAGTAGTGTCGCCAAAGAATGTTTTTTCCTTTTTTCAGGAGTAGCTGGCAAGATGATTGTTCAAATGCATTTACAGCCCTTATTCACTTAACCCTGACCCCTCTCTGCACTTTAACTACATCTTTGACTAGGCAAGTGCTGCACACGGTACAAAAATCACATTATTAGATGACATTCTCCCAGACATGAATGGGATTTTATTATTAGAACATCTTTCATGGAGGTATTCATGCTAGAAGTCCATGCTGTGAAGACTTAACATAAAAATTAATCCAAGATTAATATAGAGGGGGGGAAAAAAAAGACAATCCCACAAAACCAAGCTTCAAAGTCATATATAATAAAGTTATATTTGAGTACAGGACTAACAGAAAATACATGGTACAAGCTGTCAAAGTTCAAAGAAGCATGTTCTTAGCAAACAAGAACTTGACTGAAAACCAAATATTTAGATGAGAGAAATTATCCCAGTGAGCCACACCTTAACAATTAAACTACCTCTGGTATATTAAACAAGTTACCAAAAGAAGTGATAATAGCAAAATACCACTTTCATCAGAAGGCAGCGAGTTGTCCTTTCTTCTAGATGTAGCAGCATCCTACACATTCTTTGCTTAGTTTACACATAAAATCTCCTTGGTTTAGATGTTTATGATTTTCTGTCTTTCATCATAACAATGCTAATTTCATTGCAATAAATATGCCACCAAAAAATAACCTCAAATAGTATGTAAGTTCTCACTAATTAAAACTGGAATCTGTTCTACATAAAACAAAATAACCTGAAGGAATTCTAATAGTTAAATTTTGGGTTAATATTCAACAGCTAGCAACCCCAATTTTAAGTAATCTTCAAAAAGAATTTTACTAACCTTCCATATACTCAATTTTCCTTGGACACACTGGTATAATGCATTTACAGACAGGTTTCTGTCTTGTTTTTATTGCTCATTCTCTTATTTACAACCAATTAAGTATGTTATTTTTCAATCACAGAATCAATTCAGTATTATTATGGAATTGTATGATGGAGTATATTTGGTGACAAGTCAAACACACCAATTCTTATTGCAGTACTCCAAAATATCCCTGCTCCCACCCCAGCTCTCCCAACAAAAGTCAGCTGAAGGCAGAGTGGTTTCTGAATGGTTTCATTCAGAAATTCAGTACATTAACAACTATCCAGCAAACCTATCAAATTAAAAAATTCCAGAACATGCGTCATCATACATCTTTTCTAAATAGCAAGTACCCATTAAAATATCTATATTTTAGGGCAGATGGGACTTTTGTACTTCTCTCCAACCCACTATTTAAACAGTCAGGTTACAGTCTAAACCACGTAATGAGCAGAGCTCAGTTCAAAGGGAAGACACTGAATAACATTAATACTCTACCATCTTTTGAGGACTCTGTGGATTTTGTCACAGCGATCACCTTCGTGGATGGAGTTTGATCATGACAAACTTGATGTAAGAAGTTTATGGATTTTCCTATTAGGAGGACCTGAACAAAAAAGGATTTTTTAGAAAAATTATTTCCATATAAGGAAAAAAAAACCTAAACAAAATAGCCACCCACAGCCACCAGGACAACAAGATATTTTCTTATCTTTCTATGTTCTCAGTTTCACAATCCCAAACACAGCAATCCAGAACTTCAACTCTAACACAAAAAAGTTTTAAACACAAACTTCTCTTCCCCCCCCTCTTTGAATCTCCTTAAACAAAGTTTTAACAATTAGAGAATGGAAAGGAGAAACAGTCTTACAGTCTTCCTCAGCAAACAATCCTAAAATTCCTAAGACGAATATTTAGTGTTAAATTTGGCCTCTGTTTTCCTAATGAAAATCTAAGCAGCAGCACAGAGCAAACAAATCAGAAGATTAACTTTTGGATTCATACCTTTTTTGATTGTTCCATTGTAATAAAAGAAGGAATCATTGATTTCCTCAGTGTGTATTTGTCATGCCACAACCGATCTGTTTTAACTGTAGGATCTGAAGCTACAAAAAACTGAAGATTGAAAAAATATTAAAACCAAAAGATTAACGTAAACTCTCTACCCTACAGTTCAGCTTCTGTATTCAGAAAACTGTAAAAATATTTTGAGTTAGTTTTTATACTTGCACAGCTAACATACAGAGCTATCCTGGCAATGGATATGTAAATTGTATGTTGACCAACATGAACTCTGAAGGAAAAAGTTAGAACAGCTCACACAGTTTAATCTACTCTATATGTTATGAAACTTTGACTACCTCAGGTTAAAGTGGACCACCTGTAAAACATCCACTATATGAAATACAGAAGAATGTAGCATTTTTCCAACAATTAGTTATACAGTTAAGGTAGGAGATGAAGTTCAACATAGAATATGCTTTTACTTCGCTGGTTCTATTTTTACTCCTATTATTTCTCCTATTCTAACAGATGCAGAATTGCAGGGGAGGAGGGGGGGGGAAAAATCTTGCAATTGAACTGGTGATCAAATGCTACAGTCTCTCAACTCCATACAACAGAATACTCTGATTTGTAAGACACTAAAACTACTTCATTAGTTTTGTTAAAGTGACTTTTGGATGGATCCTGTCCTCATCCTGTCAGACAAGAAAATGAATATCTTGTTAAGAACTTTTTTCACTGCCAGCAAGAATGGCCAATTGTCTTTGTTCACAAACTGTGTCTATGGTATGAAAATTGTGGTTTTCAGTACAACACATCCAACAGTGATCTTCAGTATTAAGAACACTAACATGTAAATTTTTAAACAGAGTTGAAATCTAAACGTAAGACCCAAAACCAATAACACTTCACATGTCTGAAGAATAGCTGGGAACTACTACAACACTAGAAAAGGATTCGTAGACATTTCACACAAGTCTCCCAATGCTGACCTTAAAGATCAGCTGTGGCTCAAATTTGTACTAATTTTTGACCAAAAGAAGGACAGAAACAGACAGCGTATCTCACTCCCAAGTAAAATCGTTCAGATGCGTCTCAGAAGTGCTCAACTAATTTTAAAAAATGATTCTTTGGCTTCTTGAAACCCACGAAAAAAAGAGTCACTTTAAAAAAAAAAAACTTCGCTGATAGGAGACAAAAATGCTGGGAGAGCGTAAAAAAGCATAAGAACATTCATAAGAAGAAAAAGGACAATTGCTGGAACTTGCTGTTACAGAAGCTACAACAAATAACTGAGTTTCTGCAGCAACTCCGGAACCATAAACCTCTTCTACCCAATTTTACAGACTAGAAGTTATTTATCAAGCTGAGGATTATAGTAAACAGTCAAAGTAAAACATTCTGATATTCATTCCAAACATAAGGCCTGCATTCTAAACAGTTACAAAGAACTCCACATACATTATTAGTTACACTAAGCATGAAAACTTAGAGAAATGACTTTGTCCCTCTTCAGAAGCAAGCACCTATTGTCAGTCCATCATTCTGACTCTACTAGACAAGACCCAGGATACGCTTTATTGAAGACAATATTTATTGCATCATTGCAACCTGCAAATATCAAACTGACTGAAACCATGAATTCAAGAGATATTTCATATTGTTATTGTATGTATTGCTTACTCATATATTATAGACTTCCATCACTGTCTACTTTTCAAATTCTCCTCTAGGCTTCCCACAGATACCTCAAAGAAAACAGAGATAAAATATTTACCACAGCACATACGTTACCTCGTGGTATGTGTCCTCCAGCTCTCCATCATATATCCAGCGATAAAGGAAATTCAGTACAGGATGGGATACGAGGCCAAGAATGTGCTGAACCAGAGACCTCATGTAGGGATCTCCTGTTTTAGTATAGGCATGAACTGCTGAGGCTAGTTCACCACCTTTTCTCCCTGTAAGATCATAGGGAAGGGGAACAGAAATATATGAAGGAAAACCATTTAAATTCAGCAGCCATTGATTTTAGTTAGTCATGTGTCACTCAGACCATGCTGAACAGCAATTCTAAAATGTAGCAAAAGTACATTTTTTAACGTTAACAGGGAATTCTCCTAGGTTTTAAGGCATGAATTATTAATCTCACTAAAGCATTAAGCAGAATTCTCTGTCTGCTTTATGGTAGCTTGGGGGAATGCAAATTTCAAGGCATCAGATAACACACAAAGGTGGATGTTATGCTTCTTTTCCCTCCCACTGTCCCCACCAGAAAAGCATTAAAGAAGCCTCAGTATGTTTTCCTTCCCTCCTGTACTTGATGCTCTCAGATGTCCTGTGTGCATACATGCACACAAACACCTCTCCTGCTTCTTGGTTACAGTTCCCACCATAGCTCTGTTAGGTAATACCTCCTGTTTCCTCGCAATTGAAAGGTAAGAGGCTGTCAAAAAAAACCCCACCAAAAACAGAACAAATATTTGCTCTGCTGTTACGCTGCATAGCTTAAAGGTTCCTTGCAGCAGAGACTGTAGAATTCAAAGTTTTCATTAACATCTTAAAAAGTAAAGCCCACTTTTTTTTCAGATTTGTTACAAAATCCCATAATCAAGCAGATGTTGTAGGGTTTTTTTTGTTAAGATGCTCTTCCTAAAGAGCCACATCTCACAAATCTGAAGTACCCTCAGAGAAAAGCATAGACTATGGGCCAGTTACTGGCCAAAGTTTTGGTCAACTCCAGCAGAACTCCTCAGCACTTTCTTGTGGACTACCAACAGTCACGCAATATTTGCAGATTTGTAAAGTTTTGTTGTCTGCAGATTATTGTGAAGCAAGTTGCAAATGATTTCTATATACCTCTATATAGAGGAATTGTGCAATACTCATGCATAGTAAAGAGACTAAGCCAAAAATTTCATAATGTATTAGCAGGATTCTTTAAGTATGACATTCTCTGAAAGATGATTAAATTGAGTAATTGAAAACAGCATGAAAAATGCATGCTTAAAATTGGAAGGATCTCTTGAGCACATTCTCGTTTCAAAAAAGCAAGAAAGATGGGTGTACCAAAACAGCACTACAATTTGCCACGTTTTGTTTAAACTAATAGAGAGCAAATCCTCTGGATTAGCTACTCAAAATTAAAAAAAACACCAAACCAAACAAACAAAAAACCCAAACAACCAAAAACAAACAAACAAACAAACCAACCAAAAAAAACCAAAAACCAAACTAGAAGTAATATTATTGATATCCACTTGTGGCATGCACAACTACTCAGAGTTACATAACTTCCCCAGAAAGAGTAATGTTAAACAGACCTTGACAGTGATCAACAAGTGCTGCAAGGGTCTTTAACCTTATTTTAGGATCATATGTCCAGACCAGAAGGCGGCGAAGAGTTAAACTGCTCTCAAGTCCCAAATTCACACCCTGATCATCTTCCAGTTGCAACTGAAATCAAAGACAAAGACATGTCATGAACTGATGATTCATAGTTTGTGTTCGAACATCAGATTTTTACTAATAAACCTGAAATACCCAGTGTTACGTGCTCTCTCATTAAATCACTGGGCCAAAACCTGAGAGCTGATCTAGTGAAAATAAAGAATCAAGCGCAGGTGAAAGAACAGCAACAAGCAGAAGTGTAATAAAGCAGACAAAGTAAAAATGACAAGAAAATTAAGGTGATAGACAGTCACAAAAGGAGAGAAGAGCAAAGGAAAAGAGCAGAGATCCTGAAAGACAGGAAATACTGGTCAGAGATGCTCAGAAAAGAGTAAAGAAAAACATCTAAAGGAAAGGCAGAGCATAGGAGGTGAACTTTTTATCACTGCACACCCAGCTTAGTTTAGTTCAACATGGGATAAATTCTGTTCAATGTCTTCCTCCAGAAGCCATCAGAACTCAAGATAACCATATAGCCAGATTATTGAATTACTATCATTGGAAAGAAAAAATTTAAAAGATACAATACGGAAAATCTGTCACAAAGTGACAATCTTCCAACACCATGGGAAATAAAAGTATTTGCATCTGAGGTGCAAATGCACGTCTTGTATAAGTACAAATGGGATAAACAAGAACACAACCTCAGAATACAGAAGCAAGTTCTTAGAGCAGTCCAAGCAGATTAACTCTTAAAAAAGATGCTGTTTCCTGTATATGATAGCCCCCTGTACTTTCATATTTAGCTTTTTTTTTTTGTTCAAATACAACGTATCAGTTAAACTTCAGACCAGTGTCATCCACATCAAGCTCAGCCTTAAAGTCAGTTAAATACATTAGTTTCTGGATGCTCTCGGGTCCATGGTTGGATTTTTTATTTTGGAAATTGGCAATGATAAGAGAGACACATGAGCAAAACCCATCCTTTGACTTTAGGTAAGAGATGGTACATCATCATGGAACTACACTTTTAAATGAGTTGACAACGTGAAAACAGTCTGCAAGGGAAAAACCTGAAAAGCTTATGGAACAGTACACAGTGCACTCAGAATTACTCTTTCAGAGGCAGAGACATGTTTGGGGGAAGCTGTGAAGACATAAGAAAAAGTTAGAGAGAAAGGCAGTACAGAACCCAGTACAGAACCCTGCCAGTACAGAACAAGATTCTTGTTGTTTTTTGCCTGAACTGCAAACTGGAACTTCAGCTAATAACTCTTAAGTTGGCAGACAGTATGATCTCCTGAATCTAAGAATGCAGCATACACTCAATATCAAGTCACAATTTTCTACATGTTTTCAACTGAAATGTAGAGCAAAGGCTGGAATTCCCCCATCCTGCAGTGTGATCCTGAAGCCTTCCCAGCCTTCAACTCACAAAAGAATCTCTCCTCCACTGCTGGACCTTTCCTTTCCTTTCTTTCACAGCCTTTGGGGAGGAATGTTGCCAGGGGCTTCTTGAAAATCCAAACACAACATGACCCTGGGAGTCCCTTCAGTTAGGTGCTTAGGGACTTAGATTCCCCAGAAACTCCAGCACGCTACTGCAGCAAAACTGTACATTACAGACACTGTACTGACTGTTCCCTATGAGAACACACTAAATCCATGGGCTCAATATGCTCAGGAACTCTAACACTGGAGATGAATCTGGCAAAGAACATGAAGGCCAAACAAGAACAGCAGTAAAAATAAGACTGAGAAAAACATGTGTCCAACTACTGAATTGTGCTGGGAAAGCAGTGACAAGAAAAATGGAAAATGCTGAGGTACTTAATGCCTTTCATGCCCTGATATTTTGGAATTATTTGCTGTTGGGGATACCAGACGTCACCTGAGAACAGAAGGGAAGTCTGGAACAAGGGAGACTGAGTAGAGAAGGATCAAGTTAGAGAACACTGAAAAAATGGATATGCGCAAGTCTATGGGACCTAATGGAATGCATCCACAAGTGCTGGGGAGGGAGCTGGCCAATGCCACTGCAAGGCCACTCCCAATTATCTCTGCAACACAGTAATTAGAGGAGGTTTCTGATGACTGGGAAAAAGCAAATTCACTGCCCTCTTCAAGAAGGAGCCATAAAACTACACACTGGTGAGGCTCACTTCATTCCCCAGGATGCTGACAGAGCACTTCATCCTGGAAACCATTTCCAAGCATATGGAGAACAAAAAGCTTTCTCAGGAAGAAAAGTTCAGAGAAAGGAGGAGGAAGTAGGAACATTTGTGGTAATGGAGTTTGTCTTCCCAAGCAAGTGTTAAGTGTCCTGATGCTCTGCTTGCCAGGAAGCAGCTGGACATCTGCCTGCTGATGGGAAGTAGTGAATAAACTCCTTACTTTGCTTTCCTTGCACACACAGCTTTTGCTTTCCCTTCTAAACTGTCACTAACTTGATTGACTTGTCTTTTTGTCTTCCTTTTAATTTTCTCCCCATTCCTGAACAGGCAGGGGTGAGTGAGTGGCTGGGTGGGTGCTTGGCTGCTGGCCAGGGGCAAACCACCACAAAGGCAAACACAGTTTGAAAATAAGTGATCCTAGAACTTTCATTTCCTCCTTACAGGCTTCCCCTCCCACCATACTCATCTCTTCTTTTGAAAGGTTTTAATGGAGCAGGAAAGGTAGAGGAAGCTGCATTTCAAGGAATTTGTAAATATTTTCATGGCCAAGGAGTTTTAAAAGTTAGAAAAAAAATCAAAGCTCCAGCAAATCAGGAGAGCAAACGTATTTTAGACAGAGCAGGAAATAATTACAAAAAGAATATAGCAGCCTGGATAGCAGCCAGGAAAAATAAGAAAAGGTATTCCAAAGGTATTCCAAAAGTTAGGAACGTTAAAGAACTGCGAGTCAAAAGGAACAGATGCCTTAAAAACATTTACAAAAGCCTATAACTTAAACCACACAGATTTTTAGAAGCTAGAGTTTTAAAAACCAGTTTAATTTAACTTTAGATCAATTCTCAGAATAAATTTTTCTCTATTACAAGTAATAAACTCCTTGAAAGCCCTACATAAAAAAAAAAAAAAGGCAAGCAGAAGAAAAAAAAAGTATTTTATTTTAAAGCTAGCATCTAGGTGCACACACTATAAACATTTGTGGACAAACTGCAAGATTATCAGTACTGAGTTGGTCTATATGTTATAGAAAATAGTAAAACACTGAAACATCTGCAAAACAGATGTTTTTACTCTTAATAACTGAAGGGACATGAAAAATGCACAAACTGCCCCAGACAGAAGAAAACATTGGAACTGTTATTACTAGCTGCTGAACCATGCATTGATTGAAATATCATTCCCCCCCCCCCCAAAGATGTGTCACTGTTTGGGATTTGAATGATAACGATATTATGCAAGATGAAACTCTCAAAAAGGATGCAAGCCAGGGACAGAGGTTTAGAAATACATATCATATTCCTTGCTTATGTAACACATCAAATACCAGTGAATTTCTAAGAGAAAAATATTCACGGGTACATACATCCAAATAGTAAGAAATGTACAAGTTCGAGAATTGTGTCCACTGTCAAGAGAAACTCTGTACACCCTTCACATTCTGATGGAATATGCAGGTATATCTTTTAGGAGGTATTTAGGTAACGTAGAGCAAAACAAGAGAGTTGAATTAGAACCACTTAACTTACCTGAGAATGTAAAACAGACAGAAGTCGGTAGTATTCTTTAAGTTCCTGATGTAAGGCTGCACAAAAACTCTGTAAGAGGAGGAGGGGAAAAAAAAGGGAAAAACAGTTAGGAAAAATCTTTCTGGTTTAATCTAGAATAGTCTTAATTCTATCACCACACTTCCAAGGTAGTCAGAAATTTCCTCAAGGAAATCAACCAACAAGTTTCAGCAAAAAAGCCAACTCTTCGAAAACTGGCCAAAGTATAAATGGTGTCCTAAGAGATGCACGTATCTTTTCCAGAAGTATATATACATTGTCAAGTTACTTTGTTCCTTGCTCTCTTAACTCTATGAACAGATTAAACTATGACAAGTGTAACTCTTCAAATAGATAGATCATCTCAATAACAGCATTAATAATTAGCACAGAGATGAGTAAATTATAACATGACCCAGCTGAAGTTCTTTCTTAATAACTATGTAAAATACAGTATGTAGTAAAGTAATAGAGCTTCAATTTCAGGAAGACCTCTAACAACAGAACACAGAAGTTAGGCAACCATCATTATATTTACAGTATAGACTATATGACATGAATAAGAAAACACAATGCTCAAAAAAATAGTTCCAGTAAGTGCTGCTGGATCAGGTAAATTTTTGTCCTTTTATCAAGTCGCAGTTGTGCGTGATTCTTCACTTGACATGGAAGAAATGCATAACACAAAGCGTATCTTCAGGCCTGAATTAAAGCAAAGCTTCTGTGTAAAACAATTCTAGGCACAGCTACTCTGGGTTGTTTAAAAATAAATAAATGTAGATTTAAAAAAAAAAAAAAATCTGGAAAGAGTACTTGTTTAGTAACAAAGAGTTTTCCATAGTTTCGGGTATTGGGGTTTTCCTTTGTTTTTGTAATGGTCTTAACCCAATATACAGACTAAGAAAATTCCTGCAACAGATTTCCCAAAACGGAATTAAAAATATGGCTCATTAATCTTGGACTGAGTTGAAAACTTTGGACTTTAAAACCCCCAAAAGTGTGCTTAACGTTTTTTTTATATGTTTGGTTTCTTGGAAGCATACTTCTACGTCGACACACACATTCAGGACTGATTTCTAAGCAATTCTCAGCTAACAACTTTGATATCTATTTTAATTTTTTTTTTTTAACTGGGAAATTTCCCAGGACTTTCCCTTCAACATCTTTTAAACTCACAGTCAAAATAATTTGGAAAAAATAAGGAAAACTTCCCAGAAAGGACCTTAGAGCTTGAAGAAAAATATTCACTAGAGTATTTAAAAAGGAGAATCATTTCTACAAACACAAAGAGAAAATAAATCTTCTTTCCTGCTAAGCAGCTAAGCCTTGGAAAAAAAAAAAGTCATTAATCTTGCCATTGTATCCTTTATAGGGAAAGGAGGTTCCTTTCTTCAACTCAACATTATAAATTACAAGGAAATTTGACATTCATTCTATTCCAGAGGATACTGAAGGGCAAAAAGAAATCCCTTTACGTGTAACTCCACTTTTCATTTCTTCTCACTTGCTTCTTCAGTACATTTTTGAACCTATTAAAGTAGCACTTGCCAAGACAGAGGGCAGAGCAGAGCCTCCAAGAAAACACTCAGAGGAACTACACATCTGCTCAAAACAGCAGAACAGTAATCACTGACTTTAGTGATTCAGGAGCCAAAAGGATTTAGGATCTACTAGCCACCAATTTTTCAGAGAAGCTTTACAAGTTAAAATTTACATCCAGTGCCAATTCCTGCATCACAGACTACAGTTTTTTGTTTCCCAAACTGTTACAGAAAAACTGGACATTATCCTAGAATTCTAATTTGGTCTGCAGCAAAAGAGAATTCAGGAAGAAAACAGAATGCTTGTTCATAAGAAAAAAATTAAAATGCCCACTACCTCAATTGGATCTAAATGGGCAAAATGTCAAAACACAAGACAAGTTGTTGTCGATTATTCTTTCTGCTTTCTGAGGACAAAGCGGAACTTGCATACTAAGCAGCAAAGGTAGAAAAATATAAAGTGTAATACATTGTTCTATCTCTACTCCTAACAAACTGTCAATGCCTGACATTTTGTGGAATAAAAACAGTCACCAGAATCATAATAAAAGAGGTGACAGACATCTTCTCCTACACGTGATTTAAATAAGCACTCTTTTAAAACATTGGCAAAAGATGTTTTGTAATACAATATATATTCTTGTGCCAAATTCCTTAATGCACAGTGTGCAGCACCTGAAATTCTCAGCTATAACAGCTATGAAGATCAACAGTATATACTCTTTGTGGCCAGATACTGATAGCAGGAGCAGAATATATGGTTTTATTTGTATGCTTATGTCCTAGAAATATATACAAGTGCTTGCCTCAAGCAAAATTAACAGCATTAGAGCTATGCAGATTCAGCTAACTAACTGCACAGCCTTCTGCACAGGATCTGAAACCTGCATATGGAAGGTAGGATACTCCACATTTAAATTCACTGAAGAATTACAGTTCTCCCCTTGCTGTAAACTTGAAGATTAAAGCCAGAGAAAGTAAAAATAAGCATAATCTCGAAGCTACTAGATAAAGAATAAGAAACTTCACCCAGATATAAGGGGGAGAGTCTGAAGAAAATGCATATACAGTAGCACTACCACATAAAACCTGGAAATCAGAATTGGATCACTAGAAAAATAGTTATTTATACGTAACTAAAAAGATTACTTAGAATAAGAGACAGAAGGGCACAGAATAAAACATTAGAAAAGTAGGAAGCACTACAGTGTCTCTACTGACCTCTTAAGAAAAATTAGATTGAAGGGAGAAGCACTTCAATTTCTTGGCAGATTAGGTAGGATGTTATGGCTAGAGGCAAGGATAACATTTCTGTCGACTCAGAAGGGATAATATCCAGTTTTACAGAGGGAGCAAGTGAGAGGAAACGGGAATGCCTTAGCAGTAAATGTGGTTTTGGGTATTACAGCAGCAGTCAAGTTACTGTAGACTATAAATCATGATGATGAAACCTATGAAAACAAAAATTAATATTCTTTTGATGCTGTATTCCAAAGAAAGGGCAGAAGATCATGGGGTATTTCCATTTTACGTAAGTCAGTGCAGTCCTAACAGATAAACATCAACAACAACTGACAAGAATGTCTCCTGCACAGGTCACTAACAACTGAGTTGGTGATTAATCAGCTCAGGGATGCCACCACCCCATTTAAGCAATGTTTTTCTTTATAAATATGCATGATAATTTAAATTTTTTTTAAAGAAGATTAAGAAAAAGAATCTATGCAGGAGACTTTCTGGCTACAAATGACAGGGGCAAATCCTTAAGACCAGCAAGAGCAAATGCCTTTTCCTTGCCTTCAGTCTAAGACTCATATCAAAAGCAGTAGTCCATAAAGGAAGTAAATCAAATGATGAATGATCCAAGCGCCAAAGTTTATGCATAATTCTAGTATTTTGTTTACTCAGTAGTTTCTTGGGCAAACGTGACCAATGTGTTGTAGCTAAATTAGTTTTTTAGCTGACCTACCTGTCCCACAAGTCCAAATGCACGATCCAAACTCCTTTGGTCTGTATATTTTCTTATTTTATTATGTAGCCATCCCAGCTCTGCAAGTCTACTTGTGGTATCTCTCAGAGATTTGGACAAGCTCACCTACACAGTTCACAGAAACAATAACTTGCAATTAAGTTAAATCTACCACGCCAATACCTTTCTTCAAAGTCCCTCTTTCTCATAAAACAAGCCAGTTCAAGAAACAAAACTTCCACATTCTACAGCAGAGACAGTGTCAAAAAAAAGCAGACAATCATGTAATCAGCATTAAATTTTTTACACACATGCACTGAAAAGACAGCAGCAACAAACTACTGGCCACTTCAAGACCTTTCCTTTTGGAAATCTTATTAGTATTTGGAAAACTTGTAAGTATTCATCCACTCTTTTTGTATTAGGCAATTATGGCAGTAACAAAAAGGTCTTCAGAAGAAAGCAAGAAATCTGTAATTTCATGTTGTAGAATCAGACTTCATCTTATCCTGATAACCAACAAAACTGAAGATATTAGAGTTCTAGAAGAGGAGTCAATCACTGAAACTAATGGAGAAACACTCAGAAAATAATTAGTTACTGCTACATATGAAACAGACCTTTAATAGAAAATAAACCATCAGGTACTAGGCCAGACTAGGTATCAGAAACGTAAGCTTGCAGAATCCAACTTCCAAGTTTCAGTTAGATCCACCAGTAACAGCTTTTATAAGCTATTTAATCTTGTGTCCCTCTGAGTTCTTCTACTCTGTTCCTGTATTTCTTCTGCTATCTCACTCTGCAAGCCTGCTTTAGTCCCAAAACCCTACTACTACTATTTTCACCTGAATCAGCACCTTTCTTCCTTTAAATGAGCACTGTTTCTACCCAATTTTTTTTTCTACTGTATCTTATCACATTACCCAACCACACAATCATCAAGTTTTCAAAATTTCACTGAATTAAAGACCCCAAGCAGTCAGACGGACAAAACAGGCCAAGAGGCAGAAGTTGACTGTTGTCCATAGCCACTGGGCCTACCCCACCTCTACAGACAATTTGGAGAGCCAGCTGGAACAGTTCAAACCAAAGCAAGGAAGTGCTCTAACAAGCTAAGCAGATTGCCAAAGAACTAGAAATCAATCTCATTCATTAAACCTTTTAGTTAGCAGTACAGCATTCTCCAAGATAACAACCAGTGTCAGAGTGTGTTAGCCACACCACTGTGGCCTTACAACCAAATGCTGCTGGCTGGTGCAAGATCAGAGTTCAGTCCCTGGCCCTCTTGTTTAGCCACACAGGCACAGCTTTAACTTCTTGAACAACTTCTGTAGGATAAACTCCAGCCCAAGCAAGCATAATTGGACACAATTAGAAACTGCTCACAGCTAAAACCAAAGAGATAGCAAAAGAACTATTTAGAATTCTGCAACTACAGAGTACTTGGCAAGCAGTGAGTACAATACACGTCCACTGGAATTAAAAGAGGAACAAAAAAATTGGCTTAGTGTTATTACATTTGTATCTCCTAGATCAAATCAGAACCTGCTAGCTTATCCAGTGATGAATGTCACCATCAGATCTAATATTAACACTGACATTGGAAAACATTCAGGTAAGAATATCAGCTCGGAAAGTGTGTTTCTAGAAAAAACAGACTGTGTACAATGACATTTTCTTTGTAAGGTTGAGGGAGAACTACGTGCTTTAACTTCTATTTTGCCTGACATGCAGTCAATACAACTGGAGGAAGCATCATCTTGGTCCTCCTTGTTTGTCAGAAAAAGCTCCAGGTTCAGCTCTAGCCAGTCAAATAATTCCATCTTCCCTGGGTCCAGCAGCTCAGTAAAAGTGCCAGCAAGGATGGATGGAAAACAACTGACTTCACAAAAATAACTGAATACAAAGTTCTCAGGCAAAAGCATTATTCAGGTGGTTTGTGGTCAGTAATTAACTCCCTGTATTAACAGAATTATGAATTCAAACTAAAACAGCTTTCTCCCTCAAATTAGCCTACTTGATATGATAGTTAAACAGAACATCAATGAAACCTATAGTGCCAATTATGCAATCATTGATTAATTTTTTCAACATTCCTCTAGAAAAATCTATTCTGCTACCTTTTCTTTGCCATATATAATCTAAATTATATATAGAACATAATTAACTCAGTGCAGGTGTTGAGGAATTACAAACTTTGCCGCTTCTACAGGTAACAAAGATCTGCTTATCAAGAATCTGTTTATAAACAAGATTTAATTGATTTAACAAGAGGTAAGTTTTTCATTTACTCTCCACTAAGCAGCCCTAAATGTCATTGTAAAGTAACGGGAAACAATTACACATTTCACTTTTTGCTACTATGGAGGAATAAAGGATATTAGCTCTGTTACCACCACGTCCACTGCGCTCTTGGCGTATGAAATGGCCCAAAAATCATTTCCAACATTTTAGGATAATGTAATATAGTAGTAGAATGTTCTTATACAAGTAAAAATCAGAAGCATTGTCTTTCCATTTGAACATGAAAGCCAATTAGCAAGCAGGAACGGAACTCTGAGGCAGGACTGACTGAACACTGAATGAGAAGATGCCAAGGAAATTAGTGCCATACTTTTGTTCTTTGTTCTGGCTGATCCAATCTCACCCTTGGGGTGTTTTTGCAGACATCTCACCACCTTAAAGCAAAATCTGTCTCTCAGGCATTTCTGCTGTTCTTTTGTCCCCTGTTTGACACCTCCATTCAAATTCATGTCAGCACTTTCTTCTGTTCTATCACCAGTCCCTTCTTGTGTAATCTGCATGAACCCATCTAGATGATCACTTCTACATCGTATTCAAGACCATGACATCAAGTGACCTGCATCTATTCCACATCTCAGGCTGTTAAATTTATTCCAATAATAATGTGGTCAAATGTCTACATCTGCTTTGTATTTTACACACTGGAGGTGGAAATTATTACAAAAATCCTCAAATTAAGCCATAACTTAGGAGTCTTTCTACTGGATTAATAGTTGGGAGTCTAGTCCCATCTTGTGAAATGCTACCGTTTCTTTCTGGAACCTAATCTGCCCAAATGATTTTAAACTACTTCTATTAAAACTACTTTTTTGCATTTAAAAAAAGAAACAACAAAACAAAAACCACACACTGTTTACCAAAACCAAAACAAAATAAAACCTGGGGGAAGGAATAAAGATTTGTAATAATATTTCAACTTTTTTACATGTTTTTCACAGCTGTTTTTCCCCTACATACATCTCTGCTCACACAGGAAATACAAGTCACCATACAGTACCTTTCCCTCTACTTTGTAGCAATTTTCAGAATTGCACATTTTGATGTTTTTGCCATCTATTCCCTGGAAGACATATAAAACATCTCTTACGAGATTTGCTTCAGTTATTTCAACAGAGCCTAGAAAGATAAGGAAAAAAAAACAAAAACAAAACAGTATTTAGATAGAGAGAATTAGTTTTGATTACAACTTCTAAAAGCCATTTAGAAGCATAACCAAAATAAAAAGGAATTATAAAGCCTGTGTTTATAACCCATAATGTTTTAGGTACTCTTAACAATCAGACAGGAAAGCCAAAGATTCCCTTTGCCTGCCTCTAATGCTATCTGTGATGCTCCCAGAGCACTCAGCTTATACAACACAGGGCATGTTATATTTTAACCAACACATCTGTTGGTTTAACACACATTAAACCTTTTATTTTTTCTGATCCAACCATCAGTGCAATTTCTAAGGCAAGCATTGTAATAACTAACTTTTTTCGAACAAACAGCTGAAGTTGTTAAGCAGGACTTGCAGAATAATCTCTTTATATTCACCTAGGAAAAAAACAGCTAATCCAGAAGAAAGAGCTGCTTGTTTAATACTGGCTTTCAATCATATATGCCACTGCTTGGTGATCAAAACCAGACTGCCAGATGCATAACACCTATGGAGCTGGCAAACAGTGAAGTGTAAATACTGTTTCTGAAGACAGATACACATTTGGTTTTGTAAAGCATTGTTACTGTAGCATACAGCTTGCTTCTGCTTATTATCACTAGTTAGAGGTTAGACTATGACTGAGATTTAGGATATTTATTAATTTAAAGGAAACAGAAAAATAAAACAAAGGTGCTGCGCAGGCCATTGAAACTACCCCCATCTTTTCTGAGCAAAACAGCACCATTTGCTTTTGTAACTTCATTTAGGATATCAAGAACGAAACAATTTTAACCACAACTATCCAGAAATCAAGATGCTACAACATGCTTCTCCCAGTTTTGACAGCACTCCTACTGTCATCAACTTGCCTACCCAAAACTACTCTTGCCCAGAAACAAAACAATACAAAATAAATTCTATTCTTATTTGGCAAAACTAGCCCTCACCTCAAGATGCTGTATTAAACTCAGTCTCTCCTCATAACATTAAGATGTGCATAAAAGTAGCTTGCCCTTTTTAGCAACTCTTAATGAAATGGTGGAAGATGCAAGTGCATGTTTCTTCACTTGGTAAATAATACAACAGGTATTATTAACATCAGCCCGACAATGTGTCTGATTATACTCTGTGTAGGTGTAATAATAACAAAACTCCAAATAAAAGCAAGCAGCTTTAGAAGACAGAAAAAAATTAACTAATGATACAAGAATTTCGTATTCATACAAATATATCTTCTTGGCATTAGCCTTCTACATTCTGAATGCAGTCCTATTTCTACATCAGCAATTGACTACATTTAAGACAACTGACAGTCCTTCTACCCACCCCACATAAGAACCAAAACGTCACAGCTGCTGGTTGACTCAACAGAAATACTGCCTTCTATACCAATCAGTATAACAAATTAAGAGGCAGTGCTAGATTTTATATATTTTTCTCTATATTAAATCTAAAACATATATACATATTTCCATTTTATATATAATACATACAGACACATCCTCTTACACATCAACAATCTTGTTAATTAGGTTCTAAACACCAAATGCTGCCCTTAGATACACCAGTACAGCCCTGTCTGTTCTATAAGCTGCTGCTTTGTACATTGCTACTCAAAGATGTCTGGCAGACAGGCTATAATTCAAATTCTAAATATTCACCACTTATTTGTTTAGGAGTTATTTAAAAAAATAAAAAAACTCACAAACAAAAACCTGCATCTCTTATCTTTCTTTGCCAGAGAGTAACAGCACTGTAGGATGACAACATCTGCCATTAGCTCTCTTATTCAGAAAAGTCTCCCACTTTTACAGTAAAAGTAGAGTGGGTTGAATCTTAGAATTGTCACAGAGATCACCTGTTAACCAATTTCTCCTTAGTTATTGTGTAAATTCAACATAGATCCTCTAGGCACTAGCTACAAGTTTATAGCCACTTAATCATGGAAACAAATTAGCAATATTAGGAATTTAGGAAGAAATTCTTTACTGTGAGGCTGGTGAGACACTGGAACAGGTTGCCCAGAGAAGTTGTGGATGCCTCATCCCTGGAAGTGCTCAAGGCCAGGTTGGATGGGGCTCTGAGCAACCTGGTCTAGTGGAAGGTGTCCCTGCCTATGGCAGGAGGGTTGGAACAAGATGATCTTTAAAGTCCAGTCCAACTCAAATCGTTCTGTGATTCTATGATTCTATATTTATCTATTTCTTTGTTTATTGAAAATACTTTTTGTCACTTGCTCTAAATACAACCACCGCAAACTGTGCTAATTTAAAGAAGAAAGAGCTTTAAGATCTCTATATTCCAGTGCATATTTCCAAGTTTTAAAAGACACATAATCACAAATGGATGAGTCTATTTCAACAAATTCTATTCACTGAGCTCTCTGACTCTAAAAGCATCTTCTGATCATCAAAAGAATGATCATTGTTCACAAGTCACAATCACTTGACTGACAATCACTGGAATAAAGTCAGTCTTTTAAGAGGACCAGAACACATTATCAAGCCAACCACTGCAAAAACAAATTAACAATCAGCCAGAGAGATTGTAGCCAAATATACTAGTCTTGCATATTTCCTTCTATCCTTCTATTAAATAGATTGTAGAAAAACACTCCTCAAAAAAATCAATATGGTATAAAACGATTCCAAAAGAATTTTAAAAAATTATCTTCAACAAATACATCTTTGCTCACCACTTGTATCCCCTTCTCGCCTAGACCTTGGCACACCACGAGACACAGCATTTGAAAAGCCTTTTGAGGTAGTGCTTTGTAAAGAAGGCTGGCTTGCAGTTAAAGTCCATGCGAGGCGTGATCCCAATTGCTGACGGAGGCAGTCTCCAACACCTGGAGCTTGATAGGATTGTCTAAAAAGGATAAAAGGAAGAAACATCTTCAAAAACCTTGATTCCATACCCATTACATGGTATGGAGTCGTGCAAATTTTGAAAATGCCTCAAGTTTGAGTTTGCTTTTTTGTGAAAGTTTTGTTTTTGTTTTTTTTCTTTTATAATAAAGGGACCTTAAAAAAGACTACAGAACATACAAGTAACTTATTGCTTCCTACAGGCCTACACTTAAAAAAAAAGAACAAGAAAAGGGAGGTACAAATTTGAAAAATATGATTTCATATCAAAAACTGACTTTAATGAAAACTTTAATTATACTGAAATGGATTAAAAGTGAGGGTACTATAAGAATAATAAACAACAGTCATAATAAAAATCATAAATACTTAAGTTTGTTATTACCTGAAACCGTAGTTACATGTCAAAGAACTAAAGGAAAACAGAGAAAGAGGAGAAAGTTGACATTCCTGCTACTCTACTCTTTCAGATAGTTTGTATCAAATGCCTGAAGATGATCAAGGAGGGAGTATCTAGACAAGCTCTGATTTCCCTTCCTTTCAAACTTGTCAATTTCTCTCACAAAGAAAATCTTAATCATGAAAAAAATGTTAAGACTATAAGTTAGCTTTCTGAGTATTTCTGCATCATGATGAAAAATAAAGCTGCAAAATATCTGCAAGGGATTCTTGCTGCTGATCATTCCTCCCCCTCCCCCAGCTGAATGCAAATATTTTGAAATATACCTATCTTTGAAAAAAACCTCAAAACACTAATTCCACAAGGCTGTGAAAGCATTTGCATGGAGAGATGGAATAGGTTTGCAAAATAAATGTCCATTTAAAAAACTTGAGGAATGTCTTTCCTCTCTCAACCACATCATTAACTCATGGGATGGTCAGCAAGAACACACTCTACAAGACAGATCAACTCAGAATCACAGAATCAATGAGGCTGGAAAACACCTCTAAGATCATCAAGTCCAACCTCTGACTTAATACCACAATTGTGAACTAGACCTTGGCACTAAGTGCCATGTCCAGTCTTCAACACCTCCAGGGATGGTGACTCCACCACCTCCCCAGGCAGCCCATTCCAGTATCTTATCACCCTTCATGTGAAGATATTCTTCCTAATGACCAATGTAAACTTCCCCTGGCACAGCATAAGACTATGTCCTCTCATCCTGTCACTAGTTGCCCAGGAGAAGAGACCAACCCCCACCTGGCTACAACCTCCTGTCAGGTAGTTGTAGAGAGTGATAATGTCCTCCTTGAGCCTCCTTTTCTCCAGGCTAAACAACCCCAGCTGCCTCAGCCATTCCTCATAAGACTTGTGCTCCAGACCCTTCACCATCTTCATTGCCCTTCTCTGGACACACTCCACCTTCTCCATGTCCTTCCTGAATTAAGGGGCCCAGAATGGGACACAGTATACAAGATGTGGCCTCACCAGTACTGAGTACCGGAGAAGAATCACTTCCCTGGTCCTGCTGGCCACAATGTTCCTGACACAACTGATACAGTCCAGGGTGCCACTGGCCTTCTTGGCCACGTGGGCACACTGCTGGCTCATGTTTCACCACTGCTGACCAGCACTCCCAGGTCCTTCTCCACTGGGCCACTTTCCAGCTACTCTTCCCTCAGCCCCTAACACTGCAGAGGGTTGTTGTGGCCAAAGTGGCACTTGGCCTTGTTCAATCGCATCCCGTTGGTCTCAGCCAGTTGATCCAGCCTGTCCAGGTCTCTCTGAAGAGCCTTCCTACCATCCAGCAGATCAACACTCCCACCCAACTTGGTGCTGTCCATGAGTTTGCTAATGGTAGATTCGATCTCCCAATCCAGATGATCAATAAATATATTAAACAGAACTGGGCCCAACCCTGATCCCTGGGGGACACCACTGGTGACCGGCCGCCAACTGGATGCAGCCCCGTTCACCACCACTCTCTGGGCCCGGCCCTCCAGCCAGTTCCTAACCCAGCACAGAGTGCCCCTGTCCAAGCCGTGGGCTGCAGCTTTTCCAGGAGTGTGCTGTGGGAGACAGTGGCAAAGGCTTTGCTGAAGTCCAGACAGACACATCCACAGCCTTCCCCTCATCCACCAGGTGGGTCACATGGTCATAAAAAGGGGATGAGGTTGGTCAGACAGGACCTGCCCTTCCTAAATCTGTGCTGGCTGGGTCTGATCCCTTGGTTGTCCTGTATCTGCCATGTGATCACACTCAAGATGATCTGCTCTCTAACCTTGCTGGGCACCGAGATCCAGCTGACTGGCCTGTAGTTACCAAAATCCTCATTTTGGCCCTTCTTGTGGATGGGAGTCACACTGGCCAACCTCCAGTTGCCTAGGCCCTCCCCAATTAGCCAGGACCCATGATAAATCATGATGAGCAGCTTAACGAGCTCTTCTGCCAGCTCTGTCATCACCCTAGGATGGGTCCCATAGACTTGTGAGCATTTATGTGGCTCAGCAGATCATTAACTGCCTCCTCCTGGATTACAGGGGTTCCATTCTGCTCCCTGTCTACCAGCTCAGGAGACTAGTTGCCCTGGTCTTACTTGCAAAGACTGGGCTCTGCTGTTCTTAGCACTTGTAACATGTCAAATAGAGAACAACACTGAATTTAGGCTGTTCAGAAGAATGTATTCTAGAAAAAAGGAAAACAGGTATAAAGAGAAGTTCAGGAGGAACGAAGCTCACAGAAAGATCTAATCTGGGTTGTTCAGCTCACAGATTACAAGACTAAAGAGTGCAGTGAAATTGCTGTAAAATGGAACAGTCTGAACAGGTCAGACCAAGAATGTGCCAGAAACAGGGTAGATTCTGCTGATATTTTTAAGCAAGCAGATACATGAAATAATGTCATTGACATAACTTTCTATATTATATCAGGATTATACAACAGTTGAGGTTGGAAGGGACCTCTGGAGACCACCTCCTCCAAGTCTCTTGCTCAAAGCAGGATCAACTAGAGAAGGTTACCTGGTGCACTGTCCAAGACATATTTTTAATATATTTAAGCATGGACATTATACAACCTCTCTGGGCAACCCATTTCAGTGTTTCACAAAATCCCCACTGCCCTCAAACCCACACCCACGCTACTGCAAAAGTTCTCTGCCTTTATGTTTACCTGACTGTGATTCACACTTACAAATTTTGCCAGTTACCTCTTCTTTTTCTGGGCACTACCTCTGCAATACTGTGATACAAACTATCCCACATTGTTTGTGCAACCCCAGTGAGATCACAGCCTAGTACTGCACACACCACAAATCCTCCTCTGTTGCCCACACTGCATGTGTCAGTGTGTAAGCACTCCAGCAAAGCTGTGTTGATGTTCCAGAAAAAGTATTAGAAATTTTCCATATAAGGCTTCCTCTCCACATTCCTCATTTCCGTGCATACAGTTGGATGGACTCCCTTCTGCCCTGCTCTGTTGGTTTCAAGGTATCTCTTGCCCCCATCACCCTGCATCTTTTGCTTACTAACCTGGTCAGTCACTTCCTCACTCAGTTGTGGGGCTCAGTCCTCCCTGTTGCTCCTAGTTTAAAGGCATCCTCTACCCATGTATTCAAGATACACAACATAAACCTAGCACTGACAAAGTCAAGTAAGTATTTGAATTCTAGAGCCTATTAATAACAATAAAAACCAGTACTGTCAGCACTAGTTATTATTTCCATACTACGAATCCAATAACATGCCAAAACCAGTTTTTCAATAGAGTGTATCTTCAACCCAGAAAAAAAACTTGGTCCTTTCTAAAAAATGCATCTACTGTAGTTTTGTGTTTGTTTCACAAATCTTGGGGGTGGGAAGGTAAATTAAGAGACAAGAAGATGGTGGTTAAGAACAGATACATTTGGGCAACCATTTATGGCTTCATATGATCACATGCCAGTACCTGATATTCAGAACTGTTCAGCTACAGCGGAATTTCCAACGGCATAAAAATGGCGGGGGGGGGGGGGGGGAAAAAAAAAAAAAAAGGCAAAGAAAAAAAGCAGCAGATCATTTCAATTCTTCACCAAACCTATCCGTAAGGTAAAATTTACCCTGGAACAAGTGATTGTGGAGTTGGTGTTGGCCCATTTAGGGCATACAGGCTGATGCTGCTGATCCCACTGCTCCCCATGCTGCAGGAACTCTGGGCAGACTGAGCACTGCGGTCTTGGTAGTTCAATGGAAGGGTCTGAGGCCTGGCATAGTAATAAGGGGTTGAGTGAGCATCCCGTGGCAATGCTTGAGCAAAAAGCGTGGCATAACTTGACACCTGAAAAGGATTTGAAAAGGGAATAATAATAAAAAAAATATTAAAAAAAAAAGATGCGGGAGTTGCTTTAAGTCATATCTTTAGTTAACAGGAGTGCAATATCTAGAACACAAAAAATATCTGAAGACCACATTCATGCAAAGAAAAATTTGCTGATGCAATTATAATGACAAAAAAGTCCCTTATGGTGAGCAAAAGTACTTCTAGCAATATAGTTTCTTTTTGCCTGGAAACTGTCATTAGCAATAGCTGCAAAAAGCACTTGGGTGTAAGCAGAGCTGCAACTGAAGGAGCAGTTTTGCTCTCCCTACTCCATTTAAAACTCATTAGCACATTAGCAGACATTACACCACCAAGCAAAAGCAAACATAAAAACTACCCACCTAATACAGTCACAACTTCAGCTACAAATGTTGGACAGCTCCGATTTTTACATGAACTTAGTGAAAGAAAATGACACTAAATATTGCAGATACTTAAGTGTGTTCTTCCTTTCAGCCTCACACACAACTCCCACAAACACAATGTGAGGTGTTGGTTACTTCTGGACAGTGATCATTAATGACATCTAAAGTAAGTGACACACATTTATTATTCCTCAGAAGTAACAAAGGTCTACCTTGTTAGATTGTTTACGTGGATCTTCACTAAGGCTAAGCAGGAGGTAGAGTATTGACCATTTGTTTTTCAAAACGCCCTTTAAAAAGATGAAGACAAACAGAAATGAGTTTAGCTCCTGACAATAATAGATAATTTTCCATTATCCAGCCTAATATATGTACATATAAATAAGTTTTCCAGATAAATAAGACTAACACATTTTGAATAAACTGAGAGTGTGCAGTGCAGCCTCTGTATTGCTAATTTTATGAATTTTCTCCACTGTGTTCAAATCATGAACTTTTACCTGCTCTGAGATTAGCAAGTAAGCTCAATTTAAAATTTATAGCTACTAAGAGGTTTACACAGAGCCGAACTTTTACCAGCATTCCCACATATTCTCACCATTTAAAACACCTCAGGTGTGGATGTTAATTTAACCTCACTGTGAGGAAGGAATATCATGGTAAAATTTTAAGCAAAGAACTGTCTTTTCTCCACTTTCCCCTTTACTCTCCTTTACAAGGAGGCTTCAAAAGCAAGCTTTTCAATTTTTGTTACTTTAAATGCATAGTAGTATTATCCTGTTAGACTCGGGTTTTCTATACACTAACATCTGTTGTCAGAATATCAGCATACAGTATTCTTTGATTAATACTGGTGTTGGAACAATCAAAGTCAACAAATCCTTAACTTTCAACATTACAGACTAGAAGCACTTAAATTCAGAAGCATGAGAACCCTAGATTATTAAAATTACTGCAAGGAATTTATGTAAAATAAATTATAAGAAAATTAATCAGTTTTACATATAAAATGAATACTTCTATTTTTATAGAGTTCCTTTCTTCATATGAAGTGCCCCTTCATATAACTGGACTCGAATACTAAAATCACATCCTTCATTCTCCTCCGATTTACAATTAAATAGAAAAAAAAAGAACTTGTAAACTTTTTCACAAAAGCCACAAAATAGTTAGTGTTGAAAGACATCAGTGAAGATTGTCTAGTCCAGTTCCTCTGCTCAAAGCAGGTTGCCTGTCTGCCACTCAGTGTTTGACTGTCTCCAAGGATAGAGACACTGGAACTTTCCTGGGTAAGCTGTTCCAGTATTTAACTATCTTTTCAGAAAAAAATATTGCTCATGACCTGAGCACTCTCCAAAACAACTCTAAGATCAGAGAGATGCATATTATGTGCTTTCAGTTTTTTTTACTCTTTACACATTTCTTACGTTACCTGTGAACCAAGTTTTCTGTAGAGTTCTGAAAACAAAGCAGCATCTGCTTCCCTTCTTTGTCGCACAACTATTAAAAGAAAAAGAAATATAGATTTAAAATTTTAAAGTATAATAGTTATGTCTAACACTATATACTTGTGGTAAATTAGAAAGTCTACCCCAGAAAGCTTTGTGATGCTGAACAGTTTCGTTCTATTTCTCAAATATTTTGCCTGTTTTCACGTTACCTGCATTCCAGCCCTGAAAATTCTTGCATCAGAAGTGATTCAATGTAAGTACCTGTGTTCCTTAGAGCAATCAAAATATACACTTTCTAAATAAGTGCCCTTTTGAAGTCTAGTCTGCCATACAGTAGGTTTAGGGACTTAAGGTACATAACCAAAAGCATATATGTGTTAAAGAATGCTGTAAGAACTATGTGTAATTGCTCACAAAACTAAGTATAATTGCATCTATTTTAGGCAATAAAAGCAGGACACAAAATTAATAATGCAACTCACTTCAAGTCAAGCAGAATTCCAAGGTCACACAATTCATATATTACAAAAAATAATAGTCTCAATCAATGCCAGTTACATAACACAAGTATTTTCTCAGGAGAAAACCATCTTCAAACTAAGATTTCTTCAGAAAAGCTACTTTACATCAGAAGAGCCACATTAAGAAAAACAAGAAGATAAAAACACCTGAAGAAACTTTAGTGATAAGAAAAATAGCTGTTAAATGTTAGACATGTTAATTAGCATCAAAAGCCACTGCTACGTACACTTTGCCAACTAAGTAATTTCCTGTATGGTATCTCCAAAACAAATGTAAAGTTAGAAGGATACATCTAGTCACTTGTTACATGACCACTTCCAACAGCCTATAAGCTGAAGATGGGGAGAAGGAAGATGAGGGAGATAGCCCTGTTCAAAACTCCTGGCAATAGGCCCAAAGAAAATGTGCTGGTCTGTTCTGTCTAGAACTAACCAAAACACATAGGAACTCATCAGGCAGGAAGTGTATATTGCAGATTCCAGTGTTGCGGAGTTGTAGCTAGAGGAATTCTGATGGGTTCCTTTGCCTATCAGCAAGTCACAGAAGCTCTGCGTTAGCAAAAACTACACATGGACCTTAAAAACAGTTATAACCACTGACGTCAGTTACCCTAATTCAATTCAATCTCCCTGACTGAATATTCAAAGCCCAAACATGAAGCTTTAATTTAATTAGCAGACTTCAAGTAATTGTTTCTGGACATGCTACTGTACAGCAGACAACGTGCTGAAAGCAGTATTTGTCTTTTCAAGAAGAATGCATCACACACCCTTTGGATTCACACAGTGTGACACTTGACTTGGAGCAGTGCAGAGCACAAAGGAATGGAACCACAACACAACTTATGAAATCATAGTCTATTATTTTGGTTTTGAGGAGGTGGTTGCAGAAAA
This sequence comes from Oxyruncus cristatus, assembly GCA_013399855.1. NCBI lineage: Eukaryota > Metazoa > Chordata > Aves > Passeriformes > Cotingidae > Oxyruncus > Oxyruncus cristatus. The sequence continues at coordinate 108,112 of VXAY01005038.1, read as the reverse complement.
CTTATACAGAAATTGAAGTCAAGAAATACCAGGTAAGTCACAAACAACCCCATCAAGTCCCAGGACGCTTATTTAGCAAGTTTCATGCAGGTGTTCATGAAGTTAATTATGCCAACATGTAATATTTCTTAAGTGCACATCTCAAAAATATCTTCTAAAAAGAACTATTAAATCATAAATTCTGAGTACTATTAAAGTGAAAGGAGCGCAATATTAATTGTTTTTTATTACCATAGTGGCTGAGATTCAAAGTAAATGGCAAGTCTAAGCTGAGCATTCAGAAGAACCTAAGCTGTACATACAAACAACCATCCAGGAATATTCACTAGGGTATTACTGGAATTTGCATCACGACATTTTCAGGAGGTAAGCATTAATAAACAGATTAGATGGCTATCTGTGAAGCAGAGCTGTCCCATTTTCAGAGAAATAAACTGATCAAATAACTTCATGAAGAACTTCCTATTTCTAAGAAAGGAACAAAGACGCACTTACGTTCTTTCTTGATTTTCTCCGCTACAAGAAATTCATCACGCTCCACGGTGGGAGCAAAATTGCTTCCAATAACTCTCACTGCATACTGAAACTGCTGGGCTGCATCAGCTGAAAGAAAAAATGAAAACTCCTTCAGTTAAGCAGAACAGTGAAGTTTTGTTAAAACTAATAAATAAAAAAGTTAAGACATGAGATCACATTGCTATGTCTGAATCCAGCATAAATGTACCTCACTTAGATGTAATAATGTTATACTGTAATTCCTAGACACACTTCTAACCAGGGGGCAGTAAAACCCAGTTTAGCATAGTATCAACGCTATACTTCAAACACAGTTAAATGTACACACTCCACAAAATAACTGCACTGAAATTTGTGAATAAGCCTTTCCTATTCTGTGCTGATGGAAGAGACACTTAGGCCTACCCAGTTTTTTAGAGAGCATTTGCATACTTGAGCTGGCTCTGCCCATCCCCACAGACAGAAATGCTGTGGGACTTGACACAGAGTTACACAATACAGCTTACATACAGGAGGAATACAGACGTGTTCACTACGCACATTCTCTCCCCAAGCAGCAAAACTGGATTATCCTACCTGTGGATCTTCACTCTGATAACCACAACAGTGCTTTTACCAGACTGCATCTTGGTTTTAGGTTTGGCTTTGTTTATAAAACAATTTGCACTGTTTCACCCTTAGGTTCAAAGCCAGCTCAGAGATATCAGCATCACATCCCAACACATAATGTGGACACTAATGCAAAGGTCACAAGTTAGTGACCTCCCTCCACTGCTCCTTCCTCATGCAATAATTCTGATTTTAATATTGTTGCTGAGCAGTACAGTTTAAGTGCAAGTATCTTTCTTTCCAGGAAGATTAACACTCTGGTAACACAAAGATAGGGCCAGCTCAGTATTACTGTCTTCACAGTGTAGCCACATTCCCATTTATTGACCTGAAAAAGCAAACAAGCAAACAACCCTACAGACATGTCAAATGCCCTTACAAAATGTCAGATAGATTTCTACTCCTTATACTGAAGCAACTGTAATAACACGAGGGGGAAAGGTACATAAGAAATGTAGAAGTGAGTCTGTCAGCCACCTGAATCCTTTTACTTCAGAAAAAAAAAAAAAAATCTAAGCAATTCTGCATATTGTCTGTTCTGTATATAACAATTATGTGTGCAAGTGCATCAGATCCTCGCATGTTATTTAGTCCATTAAGCAGTCAGCTTTCAGAGAAAATCACAGAGTAACACAGCAGTGGTTCAGCCAAGGAAAAAGCAAGGATGCTGGCTAAGACAAATATGTACAAAAGGAACAAAAAAATGAAATAAGGTAAAGGACCACTAGAAGCAGAAATATTTTAAGCATTTATCATCTCTAAAATTAACTAATATTTACAATTTTTAAAAAAAGTCATCTGGGAAATACTAGGAGTCAATTATTGATTAAATGCATTAAAATCTCCAAAAATTTATGGAAAGAAGAAATCTGAAATCACAATGTGCTAGATTGTTTTTGAATGCCCCACATTTGTTTTCGATGTCGATTTTTTACCATCTTATAATGTCACCCTCTGGTCCTACTCTACTAGAATACACCTGCAGAACAGCAAACATTAACCAGTTCATACAAAGCAGTCCCCCACACAATCAGGAAAAAAGTCCGCTCAGGCAAAATCTTTAACATTTAACAGTATTTGACAATATTGGCCTACAGAAGGAGCAAGAGTTTTGTTCTACTGTCAGAAAAGAAAATGCCAGAATTCAGACTACCTATCTCTACGACTTAAATGCCTCCCAGAAACAATGGTTCTACTTTTAGACTAAGCAACATTTCAGTATAGAACATAAAAATTTAAGCGTCCAGCTACTGAGGAACCAAGTGTGAAGAGTTAAGTATGAAGAAGTACTTCTGTGCAATTCTTAAGTTTCATGTAAGTCATAACAGGACTTGAGATTTCAAAAAGTGTTCTGCATGGTCAACTAACGTCAGATACTAGCATTAAGTTATCCCAAACAATGTATGTTCCATTAATTCCTCAACTGTGTACCTAGCAGCAGACTGGCTAGGGGAAAGTTCTTCCTGTAAGGGGGAAGTTTTAAGAAAGATACACAACCTTCTGTAACAACTTTCTATTTCAATACCAACCATAGCAAGACTAGTTAAAGCACTGAAACTTAGTATTTTCCATACTGCCCTAAAATGCATCTGAGAAAGATCTCTAGTTGAAAGACTACAATTCCATCTAACAAATTCTGATTTTTAAACCTGTCGCACTACTGGTGAACATGGAACAAAGTTATCTGCTCTTTACACATATAGATTTGCACTGGCAATTAAACAGCTTCATCTCAAGACTGGTTTCCTATTACATTTAATTCAGATTTTCATGTTTTATTCATATCAAGTCCAGTTTCTCTTTTAAAACAAGATTCTTTGCTGTGGGCATTTCCTCAGCAGATCATTTTTTATGAATCTATAAAATAACTTCCGTATCTAAAGTGATTAAACATAACTTAATACGGATATCTGTCAGTATAATAAATAAAAAAAAAAAAAAAATCACACAGCTTGCAACTAACAGGCACATTTAGTTGCTTCTCTCCTGAAAGATCAATCATTTTAACAGCTGACGGACTTAAAGTACATAGTTATCTATTTGAACATCCTTCATCAAAAAATTATTACAGTATGACTGTGCCATGTAACAGGAAGCTCAGTATACCTGATGCATGAAACCAATGCAACCGTTTGTGGGGTAAAGGGGGGAAAACAACACTGACCATGACTTGCTTTCCTGAGGTTGGATCAGAACAGTGAATGCAGATAGAGACAGCCACTTCTCCTCACACTATATGCCTTAAGTAATACACACAAAATTAATGATACTGATATGCAGCCACACAGTTGAACAGAGAACTAGCACTTGTGAATCACAAGGAAAAAAAAAAACACAACAGTATTTTTTTTTAAAAACCCTCTCCTTTAAGCAAAGCAATCTAACAATCCTCCACACAGCCATTCAAACTTTCCTATGCACAATGCAGTATTAGAAGTGAACTATTTCAAAAGGCACATAACAGCATTTTAAACCTGCAGAAAGTACAAGCGTAGCACATGAAAAAAATACTGAAGCAATGCACAGAAAGAATTTGGTTGTAAAGAAATCAAGGAGAAAAAGGACAAAAAAACTTAAGAAGTTCAAGACAAGAACAGAAAATCAGCCAATATAGTTCCAAGAAGCCAGTATTTCAGAGGAAATGCTGAAATTCAGCAAGACTTTTGTTATAAAGAAGCTTCTAATTACCTATTATTTTAGGAAGTGAACTGAAATTCACTTTATTCTCTTACACATTTCTTTAAACAAGGTCTGTTATAGGTCAACTGAAGTTTCCAGAAGGGCATAGGAGTGAACTCCTGAAAAAACTAAGTAGTAATTGAAACTGTTTTTCCAAACATTAATGTATCATGATTGTGAGAAACCTTGTTTCCTGGAAAGACAACATTATTTTAATATGTCTGTAAACATAATTTCTAAACTATAGGACCATTCTAAAGCAAGCATAGCTAAACTAAACAGTAATCACTTTCTTTCTTGAAAGACTTCAAAGACTGGAAAAAGAGTGAAGAGAATGTGCTAATCAGCTGTATGTCATCCCGGACAATACTTTTGCTTAATTGCAGATGCAAAATTGTAAAACAATTCCACTCTAAACTGTATTCAATTGTGTAGGGGTGGCACTGACCAGCTATCAAATATTGCTGCAAACTACTTGGATACAGATGCTGCCAAAAACACATGCTGAAGGAAAAAAACCTACACATTTCTTTCCTGTAACAAAGTGTTTGCCAACTCCTGAAGTGTTATTGTTGCAAAACTAAGCCTGGAAGAAAAGCTGTAAAACTTGTCACCTCCTCACATACACCATGAGCACATACTGTGTTTGTCACGACAGTAATGCTGCTCTATCTCCTCTGTTTTACCTACAGGAGAAGTTCTACACCACTATGAAGTATTACCTGGGGAAAAACACGATTGTATTTGACATGTCATATACTGATAAACTAAAATACTTGTCTCGAATGCCACTGGTGTTCCTATTTTGTTATTGACGAGAATTCACATACATTGTAAGCAGAACTGATTGTTCCTGTAGAAAACACTGGGTTTGAAAAGTGCAATTTTAGGACCAGTTCGGTGACATGCAAGGTGCAGCACCTGAGTTGGGGCAATCCCAGACATGAGTATAGACTGGCAGAATACATTGAGAGCAGCCCTCCAAAGGACTTGAAAGTTCTCGTGGATGAAAAGCTGGGCATGAGCCAGCAACATGTGTTCACAGCCCCAAAGGCCCAAGTGCATCCTGTGCTGCAAAGGCAGCGTGGCCAGCAGGACAAGGGAGGTGGTTCTGCCCCTCTATTCTGCTCTGGTGAGACCCCACCTGGAGTCCTGCATCCAGCTCTGGGGTGCCCAGCACAAGAATGGCATGGACATGTCAGAGCAGGTCCAGAGAGGAAGGCCATAAAGAAGATCAGAGGGATGGAGCATCTCTCCTATGAAGATAAGCTGAGAGAGCTGGGGTTGTTCAGTTGGAGAAAAGGTTCCACGCAGAAACATTTCAGTATTTAAAGGGTGTTATGAAAAAAGAGGTAAAGCAACTTTCCCCACAGGTAGTAATAAGACAAAGGCGAATGATTTTAAACTAAAAGAGGAGACATTTAGATGAGACACTAGGAAGAAACTCTTTACTGTGAGGGTGATGAGACACTGCAACACATTGTCCAGAGAAGTTGTGGATGTCCCATCCTGGAAGTGTTCAAGGCCAGGCTGGATGAGGTTTTGAGCAACCTGGTCTAGCGGAAGGTGTCCCTGCCAAGGCAGGGGGGGTTAGAATGAATGACCTTTAATGTACCTTTCAGGCGAAGCCTTTCTATGATTCTGTGAAGTATTCCTGAAAAAAAATTAATTTTGCATGTCTTCTGATTTAGTCAACTACCTTAAACTTGTCTTTTGTTTATGCAAGTTTTTAGTTGAAGCATTTTAAATTTATTGTTAATTAACTGTTTTTCCGAACTCCTTTCCCACAAAGGAAAAAAATCCAAAAAATGACAAAATCACAAAATAAAGCCCAAGCTGCACACACTCCCATGTCTATCCTTACTTAGAAGTTGTCCACAAACTTTGAAGAACAGCACAAAAAACATAACTATTCTTTAATTCTGTTAATATTGCTGGCTCTTGTTGCACTGTCAGTAAGCAGATTTATCTGAAGAATGTTCCACTGGATTATCATCAACTTGGTCACACAATCTTCTCAGGACTTTCCCTCACTGTGAATTTTTCCCTACTTCATCAACTTGCATTTGTTCTGTTATTAGCATTACTAAAATCCCTTCCACATCAACTTTTGAATGAACTCTAGGCTTTCCCCACAGCCATAAAATTTGGAACTCTGAACTGTTGGAATGGATGTTAAATCAAACAGCAAGAACAAAACTATTACTGCCATTACAGAGATGAAATTAAGGCCATAGTATGGACTTTGGGTAGCAAACTGCTCTCTGAAGACTGAAATACTACATTCTGGAGTGTGCACATGTCCCAGAGCACTTAGGCACACAAAAATCTTTTAAAGATTCAAAACCAAATAGATTTAGCTTGAATATTTACAGCAATACCATCTGTTTCCATTGGAGGCACTAAGAGTTCTTACAGCAACAACTTTGCCTACAGTCTCTAAGATTACCAGGACGTTTGTGAAAGACAGCTAAGAACAGGAAGTTCTTTGTCAGGAGGATTAAAATCACTGTTCAAAGAGAGGCATGCCACCCTTTATAACTAATGAACACAGGAGATTGATAAGATAGAACCAGTACACTGGTTCTTAGATGCTGAGAGGACATGAGGGAGAGAGAGGTCAGAACAGCTCCAGCTGCAGGTGCAGAGATCCCCAACTAACCGCAGTAGGTTACTGCAGATACATGGCACCACGGAAAGCTTTAAGCCCTTTCTTGAGAACTGGCTAAAGCACGGGAGCAAAGAGCTTTCAAACCTCAGTTCTTAAAAGAAAAAAAAAAAAAAACTGAAGTAGATAAAGGATTTTTAAAAAAAAAAAAAATACAGAGTTCTTCCACATAACTCAGCAGACCTTGTAATGAATTTCTCAGAGGCGAAGCTGTTTGCAAAAAAACCTCAGCAACTAGGCCTATTCAGCTGACTGGTTCTGGAGACGAGGCAAACCATCTACTTGGTGGGTGGCCTCAAAAATGGGGAAGAGAGAGAGGACAGCTCCACCACTGAGAGCCTCTGAAGTCACATTCCATCAAAGCACAAATTCACATCAACATAAATCTTTAACAAGGGGAGAAGGTGGAGGCCTTCTAAGGCCATCATGGGCAGAAGAGAAAACAATCTTTGATGGAGGGTTTTCAGAGGACTTCAGGCATGGGATTGCACAGTGTAGACACTGATGCAGAGTAAGCCCACATAAGCCCTAAGTGCACTTTCATCATACAGACATTATAGAAACAGAGCCCTTCAGCTCCTCCTGAAGCCATAGCTGCCCAATAATTTGAGATTTCTGGTAGTAAATATTTGAAGTGTTCTTAAACAAGACCATATACCAATTGTATTAGGAAAAAAAAATTCCAAAGTATGTTAAAAGCAAGAAACAGCTTTTAAAGCAGAGCTATAAGAGCACCTTAGAATTATAAACTGGTGTGAACTCAGTTGCTAAAAGAAACATGGTTACATAAGAACATAAGAGGTATTAAACAGTTTAGAATTCACCACTGATTTGGTGAAGATAGGGGAAGAGTAGAAACTTACCACATCCCAATAAAATCTCGCATTAGGAATTCCTATCACTGAAATATTATAGATTCTGGAAAAGGGAAATCTATGGCCTTGCAGAAGATTTAAAAACGCAATGGAAAGGGAAAATATTTTGAAAAACAAAACACAGCAATCAAGAGCTGTTGGTCATAGAACCATTTAGGTCTAAAAAGATCTTACAGTTCAATGGATCAACAGTGTGTTTCTATGAAGGAGTCTCTACTCACTAACTTCAGTGAAGACAAAGATTCCAACATCCTACCAATTCTTCTTCCAAGATTCTCAGATGAATCACAGAATCAGAAAATGATTTGGTCTGGAAGCGACCCTCAGAGACCATCTAATCCACTTCCCCTGTCATAGGCAGAGACATCTTTCACTATACAAGGTTGCACAACGGCCCACCCAACCTGGCTTTGAACTCTTCCAGGCATCCACAACTTCTCTGTGCAAGCTGTTCCAGTGTCTCACAACACTCATCGTTAAAAATTTCTTCCTTGTGTCCAATCTAAACCTACCATATAAGCCATTAGACCTTGTTCTCTCACTTTAGGCCTTGGTAAAAAGTCTATCTTCCTTATAAGCATTTCTAAGAACTGAAAGGCCACAATAAGATCTCCACAGAGCCTTTGCTTCAGGATGAAAAACCTCAACCCTGTCAGACTTCCTTTGTAGGAGAGGTGTTCCATCCCTCTGACCATTTCCATGGCCCTCCTCTGGGCCTGCTCTAACAGGTCCATCTCTTCCTTGTACTGAGGACCCCAGAGCTGAACATAGGACTGCAGATGGGGTCTCACAAAAGCAGAGTGGAGATGGGAGAATCACCTCCCTCAACTGGCTGTCCATGCTTTTTAAGGAGCTCAGGATACAGTCGGATTTCTGAGATGCACATTGCCGGCCCGCATCCAATTTTTCATTAATCCCCCAAGTCCTTCTCTGCAGGGCTGCTCTTGCTCCATTCATTCCCCAGTCTGTACTGACACTGGGAATTGCTCGGACTCAGGTGCAGGACCTTGCACTTGGCTTTGTTGAACCTTGAAGTTCACATGGGCCCACTCCTCAAGCCTCTCAAGGTTTGCATGGCAACCCTTCCCTCCAGCATGTCAGCTGCACTGCTCAGCTTGGTGCTACCCGCAGATTTTCTGAGGGCATACTCAATCCCACTGTCTATGCTATTGATAAAGATATTGATTGGCTTTCATCCCAATACCTTTGAGGGACACCACTTTCTACCGATCTTCGTCTTGACACCAAGACATTGACTACAACTCTTTGGATGTGGCCATCCTACTGGCTCCTCATCCATCAAACAGTTCATCCATTAAACCCCTATCTTTCTAGCTCAGAGACAAGGATGGGGTGTGAGATCATGATGTGCTGTCTGCAATAGACAGAAACAAAGTTTGAGAGATGGACAGGTATATATTTGTACGTTGCTACTCACTTTCTAGATTTCTAAGATAGTAATTCACACAGAGGCCACATTTTAGTCATTTTGAACCCAATTCTTTACAAGAGATCAATGCTCAAAATTATTAGTTACTGCCATGGAAATAGCTAAAGGTAATCAGGAGGGAGTTGTCAGAAGAGAGTGGCATGGAGGGAGAAAAGAATACATAAGAGACTTGACAGCTACTGCTAATGAGGGAGGCAGTCATTTCTCATACGAGAAAACCAACATAATAAAAGCTTTTGCACGAATTTGTCTAGTGAGCAATGCTTATAAACACGGCAGCTTAAAAAAGAGACTCAGCAGATGCACCTCCTCCTTTCCACCCTCTGACTGCTTACTAAAAACAGTCTTCGCCTTGACAGCAAGGAAGAAACTTACGCAAACAGGCAAGAGACTAATTTCCTGCCAGGAGGACCACAGCAGCATCGTGACACAGAGGACCTGTAGAGGACCTGGCGCACGCCAGTGCCTCCACTCGAACAGCCACCGGTGGAGGTTCCTCACCGCGCACACGAGCCCCGTTTCGCCCCACACCCCCGGGCAGGGGTGCCCCGCTCCCCGAGGAGGACAGCGCCCCGAGCAGCCGGCCGAGCGCTCAGCGGGAGGAGGAGGAGGACACGAAGCCGCCGCAAGCCGCCTCCCGCCGCAGGGCTCCGGCTCACGGGGCCACTGCCGTGCCCGGCCCGCAGCTCTGCACCGCCCAGGCTGCCGCCCCCCGGGCCGGGAGGGCGCCGACCCTTCCCGTCGGCGGGGAGAGGGGGCCGGCAGCTCTCCAGCCTCACTGGGGTAGCTCCCGCCCCCACCCGCGGGCTCCGAGCGCCGCCGGCGCGGGAATGGCGGGGGGACGCCGTTACCTTCGCTCTTGCCCAGGATGCGGCAGCAGAGGTTCTGCAGCAGAACGTTGGGGGATTTTTGGTCCGGAGTCGCCATCGCCGCGCGGGAGGCAGGAGGAGGTGCGGGGCAGAGGGAGCGGGTGGCAGGGCCGGAGGCACGGCGGGATGGCGGAGGGAAGGAGGGAGAGAGGCGAGGACGCGCCGCCCGCTGGGCAGCGAAGGGACCCGGCGGCACCTCCCGCTCCCGCCGCCGCCTACGGCGCCATTTTCACGGGACCCGCCGAACGCCGCAGCGGCGGCCACAGCGCCCACAATGCCCCGCGCGGCCGGAGCGCTCCGCGCGGCGGTTCCGGGGCAGGCGCCGCCCAGGAGTGTCCCCCGAATTCCCAGAATGGAAGTAGAGCGTTCCCGTCCTGCAACATCTTCCCATTCTTGGAAAACGCCCTCTCACCTGTCCCTCAAAAACTCTGATGGCACATTCCATCAAGGCACACATTCACATCAACATAAATCTTTAACAAGGGGAGAAGGTGGAGGCCTTCTAAGGCCGTCACGGGCAATAGAGAAAAAAACCCTTGATGGAGGGTTTTCAGAGGACTTCAGGCTTGGGATTGCACAGTATAGACACGGATGCAGAGTAAGCCCATGTAAGCCATAAGTGCTCTTTTATCAGCCAGACATTATAGAAACTGAGCCCTTCAGCTCCTCCTGAAGCCATAGTTTCTTCACAAACATAACACCACACAACTGCTGAGAAAGAACACAGCCAGGTAGAACAAAAATTCTGAAATACAAACTCAGGGAACAAACCACTGAATGTACAACCATGAACGTTCATCCACGAACCACAGACCGTCGAACCTCAACTCCTTTCTATTATTAAATTTCACCCAATTACATACAAATACCTTGTATTTCACATTCACAGCAGGCTAACTACAGAAAAGGTTAAAGATGGATGTTTATTTTCAGCTTCTTCTTATGCATTTTTACTAGTAATTTTCCTACTAAATTTAAAAATCTCTTAAGTATATAACGTTCCCCCCCACCCCCCAAACTCTGTAGAAGTGATTGAACATCATAAATTACTTCGAGGGACATCAGGCTCATATATTCCCCCTCAGAGCAGAACAAGCTGTGAAGTGGCTGCACTTCCTGTGATTTGCTGCCCTGGGGAGTTGAGGCATGTTTGTGGCTTTTCCACACAAAAGTAGTTACAAATCAGTGCAGATCTGGAAAAAATGTGTGAAGATCCTCAAGCCACATATCCCCGCACTGCTCAGCCATGCACCTGGGTGTCCCCAGCCCCTGGGGCTCTGGCCGCCAGGCAGAGTGGGCAGCACGCTCATGGCTGGCCTGCACTCGTCTCCCTGACCTGCTGCTCAGGCATGTCACCCCCTAACACAGACATTGACATTCCAAGATGTCTGTCTTCCATCTCTTCTGTAAATTCTTGCTAGGTCTGCCCAAAATACATCATTAGGGAATAATGATTCTTCCTGTGGTTCTGGAGCCCTGTGTAATCCATCTCTGCTCTGTCCTGTAAGAGGTGATTTGAAACATTGCAGCAGCAGCCAGGCAGGCTTGGAGCACCACTGGCTGTGAATGACTTAATTCCTGCTGTGCAACACATGGCTTTCTGGCAGCCCTGTTGGCTTCATTGTCTTTGTGCAGCTACAATTTTATGTGTATGCCTTCTGTGGGCACATACACACATTCTTTCATTATGGGAACATTATAGATGTAAACAACAGCTCATCACTAGCATTTCTGCTAGAAACAAATCACAATGGCAAGCCTAGAACTGAAACACGTTGGGAATGTATGGGTTGTTGTTACTTGGAATACTGTAGTAGAACCATCGGTCTCGTTACTCACATTATAACCCTTCAGATCTTAGTCATACATTCTTTTGAGAGGTAAGAGAGGACCCAAAACTAATAAAGTTATCAGAACTTTATCCCATGTGAATAAGGGAGACTGTAATCTTCATCTCCAATAATTCTGAAAAAAGACTTCAAAAATGGTGTGACTTTTATCTTTGTACTTAGCAACACAATTTCTGTTCCATTTTCCACCCAAAGCAAACACAGTTCCCCTACAAAGACCTAGTGATTCACCACTGCTGATGGTCACTTAAGATTTAGATTCCATCATGGAAGGTGTCAATCTATCAAGCAGCAAATATGGTTGCTCAAATGACAAAAAAACCCAAAACAAACAAAACCAAAAAAACCCCAGAACTTTGTCAATTGTATCTGGAAGTGGTGTTCCTTTACAGAACCTTTACATTCCAAGGGAATCCAGTCACTTACAAATATCCTGTTACTGCTTTTAAGTGGTTATGACTAAGTCTTTCTAGTCATGCTAGTCATTTTAACTACAGCAACTGTGTCACCATTCTGAAATCAGAACACATTAGGGAGCAGCACAATGAGAACACGCCATTGAAATGTGCTGATTTGTGCCTCCTGCAAGCAGAGGCACATTTATGAACCTAAGCTTTTCAATTTCAGCACAACCATATCCTGTGTTATGCTTCTGAAGTACTGTAATAGCCAACCATTCTGTTACAGAACTGGGAATGTATTCTTTCATTTATAGCCTCGTTTTCTCAAATAACTGCATTCGTAATGCAGTTACTCCATGTGTCCGTGTCTCCTCACAACTGTTGGGTCTTTTTACCGATTTTGAACAAATTTAGTGGAAGGATAGAGTTCTTAAGAATATTAAAAATTTTATGGAATTCAGTGGCTGAGAGTACTAAGGCCTGAGCCAGTGCCCTCTTGAAGAGAAGGGTAATGAAAACTTAGTTCTCCCAATTGTGTTTGCTATTAGCAGACCAGCTGACCAGTATGTACATCCTGGACTGATAGGTACATACCTTAGCTCTGAGCTGCCTACAGTACCAGCTACTTCTTGCCCAGCCTGACTGATGGATGATGCAGAAACTAAAGGTGTCAGGGGCAGAGAACGCTGGAAATAATGCAGAAAGTTATCAGAAAGAGACAGGAGGGATGCAAATTCATGGGAAGTAAAGGAAACTTAAGTTTCATTAGTTTTACTGCTCACAGATCTCCTTGCTTTTTCCTTAATGGAAAGAATTAATCCTGCAATCCTGTTTAAAAATGCTAATTCTGATAAGGCAGGTTGCTAGCACATGCAGTTTATTGTGGTTTTACCAGCTCCAGTACACCTATGATCGCTTAACTCAGCTTAAAAAATCGCACTGAAAAAAAAAGAAAGAGAAATATAAACTATTTTCTTACTGTATAGCTATAAGTTTAGTTCCTCTCGCTGAGAGACCTCTTGGTCTCTCAGCATCGGACAATAAAAAAAAATTAGTTGCTGTTCTGATTTTTCGTAGTACAGAAAGTTCATCAGTTAGCCTAGTTAAATGTGTGCTTTTGAAAGTATGACGGTGTCTTACAAAGAAATCGGTTCATCCACAGGAGGTTAAAGAGATTTGTGTTCAGAGCTGTTACTTAAAGATCATATTTCTGATAGCAAATAGCATAACAGAAGAAGATGCAATGAGATCCAGCAGGAGATGGAAGCTGAAGCTTGCCAAAATAAGGCTAGCAAAGTGATGCTTTTAATTCAATAAGAATATTCAGTCTGTAGAGAGAGATGTTTAAAGCATGGCACTTCCTCCACATGTAAAACATTTTAAATCAAGCTTCTGTTACAGGCCTAGTGACCAGATGCAAACTGACATAGGAACTACTGAGTTGTGTTTATATTCTCCACAAGATCAGTCTGGAGGGCATCATAGTCCCTTTTAGTCTTAAGCTGCCTAAATCTAAGCAATAATGCTAAGAAAAGATTCTTACCCTTAAAAAACTCTAAGGGTTAATTGCTCTGGTTTTTTAAATTCCGTTTTGGTTATATCTACAGGGCACAATACTACAGATAGCTCTAGCTGTTCGTGAGGCACACGAAAATCAGTAGAGAATCATGCTAACACCTCCAGCATTTCTCTGTGCTGGACAGACTTTTTATAAGTGTCATATAACCAATGTCAAGAATTATAGTGGCTGGAGGCAGTGAAGGATACTGTCTGTGCCTTACTTAGCATATGGCAGCCCTCAAGGTACAGCAGCTGGATCTCTTCTGGCTCCAGCAGTATTTGGCTTCTGCACCTAAGCATGCATTTTCCACATAGGCAATTCCATAATGGCCTAGAGCCCTGCTATGCTGAGTCTGTAGCAATAAAAGGTTGTTAAAGGTAGGTGCCCACAGATAGAATTTTTGAAAGGCCATATGTTTTAGGTTGATGTTCTGTGACTTGGTTTCAGACAGATGTTGTCCCTGTGCACAAGTGGGGCTCAGATGAAGAGAGAGTTTGATCCAGTTTAACCCTCCTGCATGTGTTAGTTATGCATTGCTGCCTACTTGTTGTGACTTTCAATAATACTACCACCTCTCCATTTTCAAAACTCTTCACTTCATCTGTTCTTCTGTTGACTAAGGAGCCTGAAGTGTGCTCCATAATACCATATACTTACAGAAAGTCTACTGAATTGGTGTGTATATTAAAAAAGAAACTGTGTTTCCCAATACTTAAGAGATGCCAGAAACTATGATTACAAATATGTAAGGGCAAAATGAGGACATTTTCATTTTTTATTTGGGATTTTTTTTTTCAATATTTACAATAAAATAACAATTTTAGATCACAGAATCACAGGATGGGTAAGGTTGGAAGGGACCACCCTGGGTCATGCTCAAGCAAGTTCATCCTAGAGCACATTGCTCAGGACTGTGTCCAGATGGTTCTTGGATATCTCCAGTGAGGGAGACTCCACAAACTCTCTGAACAACCTGTTCCAGTGCTCGGTCACCTGCACTGTAAATAAGTTCTTCCTCATGTTCCAGTGGAACTTCCTGTGTTCCAGGTTCTGCCCATTGCTTCTCATCCTGTTGCTTGGCACCACTGAGAAGAGCCTGGCTCCATCCTTTGACACCATCCCTTCAGATACTTAAAAATATTGATGAGGTCCCCTCTCAGTTGTCTCTTCTCAAGGCTGAACAGGCCCAGCTCCCTTAGCTTTTCCTCATCAGAGAGATGTTCCAATACTCTCATAATCTTTGCTGTCCTCCTGTGGACCCGCACCAGGAGCTCCAAGTCCCTTTTGGACTGAGGAGCCCAGAACTGTGTATAGCATTCCAGATGTGGCCTAACCAGGGCTGAGTAGAGGGGCAGGATCTAGATGAAAAATACTAACTATCTAGATTAATAATACTAGCTATCTTATAAACTGTAAGTAGTATTAATGTTTTGCATCTCAGAACAGTTGTCTTTTTTCTCGTAGAGCCTTGGCTGTCCGGTAACTTTCATTTTTACCAGTCTAGTACTTCTTAGTCATAAACAGAATTCCTTTCCAACGTGAAGACACGCAGACACATGCACATTGAAGCCCACTCAATATTAAATCCTCTTGATCACACAGGAGTGGACAGCATTATACATATTTCTAAAGAACAGTATAGCTGCAGCCTGCAAACAGGCATTCCAACAAGCTCAGTAAAACTACCTGACATTTCCTTAGTTCCCATGTTGTCTGTTGTATCACAGTCATGTTACATATTATGGAACTTCAGTAAAGAAATGACATAAATCATCTTCTGCCAGAAAGTGATTCCATGAAAATGTTTTGCAAGAACACTTCTACTTTGTCAAAACTCCCTAAAATATTGTCAAAATATTTTTGAAACTTAAAGCCACTTGATAACAACTATTTAATTTTAAAAAGCAGAGCAATAATTTTGGAAGGGAGCCTGGAATGAAGCTGTGTAATAAAACAGAGTTAATATTTACAAGTATATATGTTTCATTTTGAACAGAACATCAGCTTTTCAATAGGACTTTTGACCATATCTGGCTTCAGTATTGTAGAGCAAGGGCTTTTCATCTTTCTCAGCCCTAGACCAAGGTGTGTGGCGGGGGACCTATCAAAATAAGACATTGAATCAAAAAATGGAATAAAAAACCCAATCAAAAACTAATAAATTTGTACTAATAAATTTGTAAGGAAATAATTTCTATAAATATACCTATAAATATCACTAGGCAAATATAACTCATTCAATACATAAGTCAATAATAAAGCTCTACAAAGCATTGCAATACTGTGCAAGCAGGTATAACAAAATAATTGGAGTTTTTGGGTTGGGTTTTTTTTCTTTTTTTTTTTTGGTGGTGTTGTTTTATCTAGTTTCACTAAAGCAGTAATGCTGGGATTGGGGTTTTTAAAGTATTATTTTAATAACCTTACTTTGTTTACTCATTTCCTCAGGCACATATTTCTCACTCCAATATTTCTCACTCTCACAACCCTCACGTCTGTGTGAGCTGAAAGCCTCAGAGTTTTTCCTTGTATCACAGGGGAGAAGAGACAGCAACCAGTTGGAAAAGGAGGAACCAATTCTCCCTGTACTTTTGTTCATAAACTGATAAGCCAATGTAATCTTGTGATTGTATTTGAACTAACTATATTTAGGCAGTTTTCTGACAGTGTCCTCTTCAAGGAGTCAGTCTGAAGATTTCGCTCTGTAATGCTTTTTAAAATGTTTATTGATTTTTCTGCTCTTCTCTCAGTGTTTGGAGAGTTTATCCTGATGTTCATTTTTCCCTTTCCAATGAACTAGTCAAAAAAATGATGTACTAGCTCTGTCTCTAGTTGTGTTAAATGTATAGGGCAAACAGTTTTAAAAACAGAAGGAAACATTTTCATATTCTTTCCTGCAGGTTTGAGTATAGCAATTAGTCACTTCATAACAATGTGTACCATACTTCCAGACAAAAATGACTGTCAAGGTAACAATATCGCCTGCAGAATACATCTTGAGCTTCATCTTTCTACAAGTATTGGAAGAAAAATTGCTGTTCACTTTAGTGAACTATTCATATTCACGAAGCTGATCATCCATCTCCTAAAGTCCACTTCATATCAGCCTGAGCTTTTTTCCATTACAATTCTTGAAGATGACTGACTTCACTCACATTATGAGGAGGAGTTTGTATATATTACTATATATTTATAAGGAAAGATATAGACAAACTTCAATCCATAGCCTTCTTAAGAAAATAAGAACAATTCCTAGTGTTCCTGCTTGCCACATCTGAGCCTGATGTTTAATATCCCTTTTATCTACATTAGGGAATATGGCATTTTTGTCTGTTTCCTGCATTAAACTATTGAATCATTTTTCTATGCCTGGTTAAAAAACTACCATATTCTATTATGCTAAGAGGTGCAATAAATTGGTCTAATAAAGTGACTTTTAGGGCCTGAATTTATAAAGGCATGTAGGATTATGTGCCCCCATAGCTGTTAAAAAATATTGTTGGGTTTTAGGCTTGTAAATGTCTGTGAATCCAAGCCTACATTACATGCTCCCAGATGCTCAGATTAGAGGAAGCTATAGAATTTCCAAGTGCAGCTTATTATTACCACTGTTGAATTGCTAACAATAGAGGGACTCTAGACTGGAGCTGCAAAAATTTGCCAATTCTTAGGTCTCTCGTTTAGTTCCTACCTGCAGGAGCATTTCATTGTCCCGAGGCCCGGTAGTTTCTCTGTAGGTAACTTCTTTTGTGTTAAACTGTTCAAAGATTTCTTACATATAATATCTGCTGGATTAGAAACTACTCTCAACACCTCCTCCCTCCTGAAAATCTGTAGCAGTTAAAAGCATATTCTAGGAGAATCAGGCTCCCAGAGGCAGACATAAATACACACGACAGATACAATCAGGTAGTAACTGGAACCTTTGAGAATGGGGTTTGTTGACTCTATTTCTTGGGTTTCCTCTGGGTGATTAGATCAGCTCTCAGCTGAGAGCCTATGTAGCCATATCCTGTGTTTTCATTTATAATTAGCCAGATAACACCTTCCATCTCAGGATGTCTGTCCCTGCACAAATATTTTTAGTATTCTCTGAGGCAGAAAAGGGTTAGAATCCCCATTTTGTATAGAATACAGTATGGAACGTAGACAAGCACATATGAAGCATTTTACCCAAGGTTATAATGGAAATATCTGTCCAGTTGAGGAACATAACCCGGATATTTTCTTTTTCTTATGCTTGAACCACAGAACCATCTTTCCTTCCTACTTGGAATGCTCTCAGTGTTTATAAATGCTGCAATTATCATTTGACTGCTTTCTATTTAAAGACAGGAATATATACTCAGCACTTCTCTAGAAGGCACACCAGCAGCATATATTTGTTATGAACATATTATTCAGGTTTCTTAAACCTATCAAAGAAAGAAGTCTTTATTATCCTTCTAATGCCAATATGCAATTTAAAAGTCAGAAACCCCTCTCATTCTCAGTATAAGGAAAAATAGTGAACTACTTTCAGGTATATATTCCAGATAATTTAGAAATAATAGTTTTTCTCATGAAGATTGGAATTCACTGGATTGTGATTACAGCTATCACTATTGCTTTATGAGGGAGAGAGTGTAATAACAGTGGCATAATCTTTGTGTGAAAGTCTTCTAATAGTCTTGTTTAACAATATCGTTCTCCAAAATGAGTTGCTGGTAATCTGAAGAAATGAAATTTTCCTTTAGTGTCTGATTTCTAACAGAACTGCATGGCAAGGATTATTGCACTGCCTTATACAGACACTATAAGACAACTAACTGTGTGATCAAATAAGCAAACAAACTAGAGTCCAGTCCAGGAAACTGCGGGTTCATTTCATTTCCCAGTCGCATTCTCTGCTGGACAGAAACACAAGAGAAAACAGACAAAGCTGTTTATGAAGCCGTTAAGATGGAAAACATCACAGTCCACTTCACTGAATAGAGAAGGAATTTCAACAACAGATGTTACATGAGCTAATACTTGAAAAATCAGTGTTAGCTGAAAACTGTAAATTTTCCTGATTTGTCTAATATAATGTGAGGTGTCTAAATTCAGTTTTGGGCACTTAGGATTCCAGGTGCCTAGTTATATTTGCGTAAGAGAAAAATAGTCATGTTTATCATGGGAGGGCTTCACAATATCTGAATCTGATGGGAAAAACAAAGAAAGTCTGGCTGTGTAATTATAGACTACCCTGCATATGTGAGGCAGGAGTACTGCCACGCATTCAACCTCTCAGGGTTCTCAGTTTCTGTCTGCTGTTACTATGTAAGGCCGTTAGTTATAGCGAGCTGTGGCCATTCTTTAACAAAGGAAATGCAACAGCACCAGTGCAGTTATCTAGCTCATACTCATTACCTGTGTTGCACTGGTGTTGACTCTTTCAAAGGTTAGGTAAGTAGGAGAAAACACACTACAGGCCAGGCAGTGCTCTTTACTTGGGATTGTAGCAGTGCTCTCATGTGGGCCCCAAATGTTGCCTACTTCTGCATGGAAAGCAGGGCATAGGGGGGAGGCTACTGGGTGCCCAGGGCTTGTTGCAAAATGGAGTTGGGGAAATTTGGAGGCTTGTCAGAAGTGACTCTGCATGTTGTATGTCAATGTAGTTATAATTCCAGATGACAGACTCCACATATCTTCATGTAAAATTAATGTAGTAAGGGAACTATCTATGTGAATAATATTGGCTCAACTAATATATTGTATGCATCTGGTAATCATAAATTTTCTCTCATTTTAATCCCTTATTCCATTTTAAGTATAAATTAATCATTGTTTGGAAATGGGCAAAGTTGCCCAGAGAAAGCTAGCTTTTTTAAAACTACAGCTATCAGCTGGACATGATGGAAAGAGCATATAATGAGCAAACTCTGGATTTCTCATGTCTAAACCCAAGTTGGCAATGTCTAATTTAAAAAAATGAGGTAATTAGTCTGCATGACAAGAACAAGTTATAGACTGTTGGGAGACATGGCTCCTGGTGAGCTCTCTAGATTATATTTCTATCTGTGCTATCTTCAGAAGATGCAGCTGAACAACTGCAACCTGAGAACCAAGAGTACCAGAGCAGAAATGGGACAAGTAAAACAAATGCTGAGACACGACATTTGGTAAAACAAGCACCAGGATCTGAATATAATATTCTGCTGCTGTGGAGAGCAGAACAACACTAAAGCAAGTCAGAGCTCAAGTCTGATTACACAGAGATTTTTTGCCTGTCTGACACGGCAACTTTATTGGTAAGCTGTGTAACAAACCTCCTGCTGCTGCTAGTCAGCATGAAACAGGAAAATTGGTAATGTTAGTATTAGTTATAAGGACGATGTCAGAAGAACACGAAAGCAGGTATATTTGGAATATCCACTTGAAGTTATCTGGCCGGCAGGCCGATCTTTTGAGTCTTCAAAAGACCTACATGTAAAAGGTTCAGAGCTGTTTGTAAAAACCAGCGTTTGAAATCCACCCGGATGCACGGCGCCGACGGCAGGTGTCACTGCGGAGGGCCCAGAAAACGTAGCGCTGTTCCAAAGCCGCGCTTCCCGAGCGCCCCGTGCGCTCCCCGCCGGGCTCCTCTGCGACGGCAGGGGCACTGGCTCCGTGGGTCTGCCCTGCGGCGGCCGTCATCAGCTACTGAAGTGATAATTGCAGATCAGCAGCGACGAAGACAAGAGCACGCAGCCCCTAGTTAATAAAGGGCCTATATGATACTCTGATGCAGACTGCAGGTCTCACTTGGAAGAAGAGGGCTGCTCGGTTATGCCGCGCTGTCCCGGGATGCATTAACTGTTTGCCGCATATTCCTGGTTCCTGCCCTCTGTCTGAGACTGCTGCTGTTTGTGCACACTCTAGAGACAGTTCAGGCACGTCCAGACACCAAACTAACTTTCCTGTGCACACCCCAGGGCATGGGCTCCTCACAGAGCTTTTCCACTTCTGCTCAGACAGATGCCACAGCAGCAGTTCAGCTCTGCAGGCTCACACTTAATCAATCTCAGCTGTTGAAAATACCATTGTGTGGTGCAGCAGACATATGCCTTTCTTTCCTTTCTACTACTGATCATCTATGAAAGAAATACACGTTATCCTCTCATGACTGGTCCAGAAGCTAAGTCCCTTTCTTTTTTTCCAGCAAGTGAAGCTAGACAGATGAGCAGACTGAGGTCCAGGAAAAGCTCTGTTTACAGTGAGACTGATTTGAAGGTTGGAGAAGAGTATACTGGAGAGGGAAAAGGTCTTCCATCTGTACAGCTTCCTCAGGGTTCTGCATTACCCAGTTTCACCAGCCAAATCACTGCTTTTAAGGCAAAAGACAGATTTTGTGATGATCATTAAACAACACAACACCACCCGGGGACAAGGGATATACGAACATAATAAAGCAGGTCATTATACAACGTGTGCTACTCTTGGTGTCTCTGCAAATGTGTGCATAGATCACATCGAAGTACAGCTTCTAAGATTCAGTATAGCTATGATCAAGTTTTTGTACTGTTAGTGCCCATCCACAGTATCACCTCCCAGAACTGAAGAAATAGGGAGAGCTGATGGTATCCCTCTTCACTTGCCCTCTCTTCCAAATCTTCGCCAGCCTTCTCAGCAAAATCTCTGATTTACAAAATATCAGATTGAATGCTTCATAAATTCATAAGACAATAGTGAGCTTTCTTGCACCAGAGGAGTCACTCTTGGGGCACTATCTTTCAACATTTCTGAGGGTTTGCCTTGACAAACTGCTGTTGGACCACACATGTGCTCCGCATGCCCTTGTGTTCTTCTTCTCCCTGAAGGCATTAAACATGGAGCAGCCCCATCTGCCATTCCATTCTTTTGCCATATATAATCCAGAATAACAGGACTCAGTAGCAGTGGGGGAGGAGAACAGGTTGTGAAAAGAGAACAAACACAAAAATAAATTATGTAGGATTAAAATTTGTTCAGAATCAAACAAATTGTCAGTGCTGTTTCAGCAGGTATCCGAGATTTCAGCTTGTGATATCAGTGCTGGCCAGGAGAGACCATAACATTCAGAATTTAAGTATCAAGAGGATGTTTCGTTTCAGACACTAAAAAAGGGATTGCGGAAGTTAGGTATAACTATAGAAAACACAAAACTACACACCTACAGCTCTTTCCTTTCATGCCTGATAAAATGACCAGCTGCTTAGACTGGGTTGATCCCTTGAGTCTATCAACACATTTTGTCCTAGTCCTTTGGGGAGCTGCGGAGGAGTTACAGATAATCGATTTTATTTTTTTTCTCCTAAATAAATAAAATCAACGAGCGCATGAGAGGCCATAATGCTGTCAAGCATGCCAAAGGAACCATGTCGAGTCAAAAAGCACAATGTCAGACTAGCGAGAACAAGACGAGGTGTGCAGGACACCTGCTTTCACTGCTGTGGTGCATGAGAGCCTGAGGTTGAGACAATGACCTTCGGGACACCCTGCAAGATTCAGCTGCTTACCCAACCCTTTTCTGCAGGTGTGAGGAAGGGTCGTATGATTTATTGCACATGTTTTGTTGAAGTTGGTAATTTTTTGGAGCGTGTATTTCACCCACTGGATGAAGTGGGTCTATGAAAAGTCAAAGGGTATCATTGCTATCAGATTCAAGTTCAGATTTACCAGTTTTATCTTGCAATTTATAGCTTCTATTTTTTCACTAAAGATATAAACCAGAACTGCGTTTTATAACTTTTGGGCTATTATACAAAAATTTCTTTCTGTCTTACATCTTTTTGTACATACTTCTTAGAAACGTGAATACTCTTGTGGAAAAATCTGGATAATATATTGGAATATAATTGGTGGGATCATACTTAAATTAATATATTTGTATTTTTACTAATAATAGAAGTGATTTTGAATAAAAAGTAGAGAATTCAGTTGGCTGCTGTTACACTAATCTCTATTCAAAAATGCTCATAAATTCTAGAAAACTCATAAAAGCTTAACACAAATAAAGGAATTATAGAAATATCTAACATAAAAATGCATTATTTATGATACACTATATTTTTCCTCCTCCCAGTCAGGAGGCAAAGTACCTAGCTTAGATGGTTAGTAACATATGCAAGAGAATGCATATCAAGATACAGAATAAAAGAATATTCACATACTGAAGCATGTTTGGTACAGAACACA
Organism: Oxyruncus cristatus; assembly: GCA_013399855.1. Classification (NCBI taxonomy): domain Eukaryota; kingdom Metazoa; phylum Chordata; class Aves; order Passeriformes; family Cotingidae; genus Oxyruncus; species Oxyruncus cristatus. The sequence continues at coordinate 85,457 of VXAY01005038.1, read as the reverse complement.
AAACACAAATACTAAAGAAAGTCTCTGATATTGCAGCAAGATGATCAGGAGCTTCCAGATCATTACAGGAATGCACTAAGAAACAGCTTCGTGAACTCTACAATATAAAACATTAACATTAATTTTGGATAGATATTTTTCATCGTTATTCAACTCAACCAGATCATACAGTTTTGAAGACACAAGCATATTTAACTTGAACATTTCATACAGAATTAAATGTACATGTCAGTTAAAGAGTCCTTAAAACATCTGATGTCAGTATAACTGAGATCCATTTTAGGTACAGCTGTCAGCTAAACAAAGCAATCAAAATTATTGACATTTTACTTTGTAGGTCATGCAAGTTCATTTTCCGTTGACTTTGTTGCCATCTGTGCGTGGTTGCTGCTTCTCTTTTCCAGAATAGGTCTGTTCTGTTCCAATGTCTTCTGTGCTGTAAGATGCCATCATAGAGCTTCGGTGTTCATTCCAGTAAACAGATTCCCCTAGCTCAATAACACTTTTCTCTTAGTTTGTTTGATGAGGCCGAGGTCAGGAAACAAAAGGATTTTGTTCTCCTGATACTGGATATTGCATTGCTAGAGTTGCTTCCAGCAATCTATCCACTTCTCCTATTTCAAACTTAAATGAAATAAAAACACTCCCAACTGTCATTCGCAGTCACATTGTCCTCACTGGTATTCTACAGCACTTTTCCACACAAAATATGTTCTTCCCAGGTATTAATTTCCAAAAGTTCAGTAGAAGTTTTAATAATAAATGAAACAGGATCTGTCTGGCCTGTACCAGAGTGGAAACAAAGGTTGTGCAGAACTACAAAACTCGTTTGGTTTTCGGTTTCTTCCTCCCTTTTGTCTAGTGACACACATTTCACAAAGGAATACAGACACCTCAGACACCTCCACCTTCAGCCCATGAAATTTTAAAGGCACTTTTAGGCTCTTTACGTCCTCTTATCATGGAAATACAAGCTCTCAGGAAAGAAGTAGAACAGACAGAACAGAAACTATTTCTCTATCTTACCATAATCTGCCCACATTCAGTGGTATCTGAACTCAGAGCTCCAGTGTGGGCACTTGCTTCTGATACAGCCCAGCCCATACCACAGTCCCAGGATGTACTTGTTCTGTAGCTCTCTGTGATGTCTGATTTGCCAAGCACTTTTTAAAAATTATGTATTCAGAAGCCATTATTTTGATACCAGGAGTCTTTACCAAAAAACTCCCTAATAGGATAGAACAAACCAGACTTTCACTAGTGATTCATAAAATTAAATCTATAATACTTTTAAACAAAATTTTTATAATATTTCCTATACTTAAAGACATAGCTTATTGCTAACTGAAAACAGAACAAAACAAAACTAGTCAAAGGCAACACCATTGACCACAGCATTTGTACTTTGCTTTAATTTTTCAAACATTTGAAAATAAAGCGCTATCACAACGTAATACTTAGTTTCTCTTCACAAATGCCATCTTTTTTTTCCCATTACAGTTTGAAAATGGATTACTGTGCTCTCTGCTGCAAATAATCATTTACTATATTCTTCTATCAGCTGATAGCAAGAAAACCCTTCCTAAAAATTCGTGCCAGGAATTCTGGCCAGAAAAGCATCTGTAGCAGTGCTGCCAGGTTTAGCTCTGTGCCAGGAGAATTGTGCAAGGCACAGAATGCATTGTATGCATTGAGAAACAGCTACATGCACCTCAGTGGGGTTCACTGAAATGTGTGTGTGATCTGTCTCTAGACAGCACAGGGAGCTTCAGCAGCAACACTCCCCCTTCCCACAGGCTCTGGTCACATCCCAAACTGCTGATACAGTTGAGGACTCCCTTACAGCAAACTTCCTTTACATTGAAAGAGCCTGCTATACCTCTGGACAAACTGCTGCAACATTCTGTTGTTTATAATGCAATCAGGACAAAACAAAATTAAATTAATATTTACAATAATCCATTAGCATTTATGTTCAAAAATTTTAGCAAACACATTTTTTTGTTTAGGTTTTTCATGACAAAACAGATCCATAATCTTATGTTCCCCTGCAGGCAAAGACTTATTGGCTGAAAAACATCCCTGGCTTCCAATTGGAGAAGTAGGCAGGAAAGAGAGGAACATTTTAATTTCCTTTTGTAAAATACTGTGTCCTTGTGTTAGTCTTGAGATCTGCAAAGTAGTTGAAGAATATGTCCTTTAAGACCATCAGCTTCTCTATCACAAGATTTATGGTCTCTCTCCTTAATCTCTAGAGCTGAGGTAGTGTTAAACTTTTATGTTCATCAGTATATAAAAATGTGGGTTGATTAATAATAATTTTATTTCTCAGAAATCAAAAAGCACAACAGCAGCCTTTTTTCTTTCCCAAACCTTTCTTCTGATGTGCATTTAAAGCCATAGCGTAAATGTCTCAGCATCCAACATCACTAGAAATGTACTTCCTTTCATGTGAATCTTCAGACTGTTGTGCTGAATAACGTAGGTGAAATGTTATTTTAAGATCTGAAAATTTAATGTTCTGAACAGCAGCTGTGTGCACGCATGAGAAAAAGCAAAAAAGTTGACTGATAAAAATACCATTACAGATAAAAGCTCAGGAAGACATTCTTTTGTCAGATTCTCCCTGTAAAACTGGAATACAGTTTTCTGAATATGTATTATTTTATTATTTTAATTATTTGGATATACTTGAAATGTTTCACTAATAGGAAAAGTAGGCAAGAATATGGAGAGAGTTAAAAGACCTTTAATTAGAGGTCACGGACAGACCAGTTTTGATGACTCAAATGCAAGATGGGGAAGTTTATTTACTTTTAGAGAGAGCTTCTCATCTATTTCACACATTTGAGAACCATCTTTATAAAATCCTTGGCTATTTTCCTGGGAATTTACAACTGCTGCCACAAAGACTATCGGTATCTATCACACAAGTTGATTTTAACTTTTTATGGCACTGACATTCTGCCTCATCTTGTTTCACAATCTTCATTCAATCCTAAATCAACTCCATGTACTTCAGCATAGGTTTTATCCCTTATGCAAATGAAGGATATGGGTCATTTTGTTTGATTAAAATTCTGCTGTGACCTGTAAGGAGTACCTCTGAAGATATACAAGTGTCATGGAGTCTCCACTTCCATTCTTGTCCTTACAGATGTTTGTCTTCTGCAGCTTGGCCCTTGCTGCTCCCTGACAGTACTGATTAGGCCTTGGTAGAACAGCATCACAGTTACTCCAAGGACAGTGAGAATGCTTGCAAAACTGATTCTGAATTATATGCTTGCATTTGCTGGTAATTCTGTAGAAAACAAACTTGGAGCAGACAAAAGGACATCCCCATCATCCCAGCTTTATGAAAACAGCAACACAAAATATCAACCACATAGACATTGTATTTCTGGGATTCCTAAAAACTGCTTAGCTGGTAAACTACAGTCATGCCTTTTTCTTGTCAGAGCTAAGATAAGACTAGGAGAAGTACCATTAAGCTTTAATTGAAAATTAAAAGTGTTTTAGTAAATTGAGGCATAGCTTTGGATAGGCTTTAACTGTCATGAAGTGGCTATGGGAGAAATGTTGTTAAGTGTTTTTTTTCACCATTGTGGTGAAGGCTGACAGTACTAATGGGGGAGGCTGTGAGAAGACAGGAAAAAGTCCTTTAGCCCTTTCCAGTAAATCTGCCTCTGACAGATGATGAACAATCTCTGAATTAATAAAGCATGCTGTAAAAATGCTTGTGTGTTTATGACATGCCTATTTGTATCTACAAATGGAGTAAAGTCAAATAATTACTCAAACTGCCAACAGAAGAACGTTTGCTTAAGTCTCATTTTGAAATATATCTGAAAACAGTCAGAACCAGTTAGGATTTCTTAACTGCCAGGGGTGACAGGTACCTATTACTGATGGAAAAAGATGAGCTGTGGCAGAACCATCTCTTAATATGGAAACACTGATCCAAATTCCATTCATTTAGAATGAGAATTGCTCATACAAAATGAAAATGTCCTGCTCCAGCTGCTTCAAGTCTGAAACTAATAAGAAAGATTCTGCATTAAATTAATTTTTAACATCTTCCTATGCCTATTATGACAGTATTTTGGAAGAACATAGATCTATTTTATATATTTTGGAAGATGACATATTAAATCCTCCTCTTCTGAAATATGTATTCCTTTCTGTCTTGGCCCCACGTGAGCACACACACACACGCACACAGCTCTGGGGCAGTTATATTACTCAGAAATACTTATCTCAGTCTAAAAATACACAGAGCAAAATCTATCAGTGAGAATAACTGTATTTTATCATTAGAATCTAGAGGAAAATGTAACGCATATTACACAGTTCTTCTGCATGATAATCTGGCAGAAATTTTAGTTTTCTGGCCTAAAATGTAAACTAACAATTCTTAAATTTTGAATATTTTAATGTTGTAATGCATCAAGGTTAACTTAGCTTAACATTGGTACAATTACACTTTCTGAATGACCTTATTTAAGATCACTGTAAATGTGGTGAAACAAGTTGTCAGCTCAGCACAGATGTCTCGTAAGACAAGGTGGAAATTCCCCAAAGGACCATGTTGTTCTTTTCCAACAAAGGAAAATTTCTGTCACGGGAGTAAGTCCCTGCAGGAGTTTCCCCAGGTTAAATACTTTATACCTTTTTCTGATGGAATAGCAGTACTGCAGGTTCTAGCTCAGTTTCCACAGGAGTCTGCAGAACCCCACAGAGATCTGGCACTTTTATAAGAGCTATATGTCTTCTTGTTGCTCTTCTACTCCTTCCTGCCTAGAAACACAGTCAAAAGTACCAGCTATTCACTACAGATATCTGCATAACCGCATGCCTTTAAAAAATTCCCAGTGTGGAAAAGATACCAAAGGAAAAAAATACAGCCTATGGTAATTTTACACACCATTCTCCACTGTGTAGCAGGAAAAAGGTAAAACACATTCTATTTCTCTTCTAAAATTATATTATAATGATAAAATGGTTTGCCAAATAGAGATCAATTCAAGGAGTTAATTTAAACTTTGAAAAACTACATTTAGTCACTTATGCAATTCTTGTGCAGTTAGTCCTTCATAATATCTTGAGATTCAGTTATTTATATTGGATCTAATTGTCAATAGACGAGTAGCAAAGCAGCTGTATTTCAAAGAAGAAAATCTACAAAGCCAATATACAGGATTATTTTACAGTCCTCCTGTTCCACGTCAGCAAATTGAATGCATGTCACTGAATTTATTGAACTGAAATGAGGATGGCCATAACTGTTACTATGGTAATTTTTGTGCCTAAAAGTTCTAACAAAGGGGAATCCCTTCTGGCCCTGTTGCCATAGAAAATCTATATTTCTTGCAAAGGGCTTCTGATCCTGCAAAGTGCTATCTGAGTGCTCAAATTATGTTAATGGGATTTATTCATGTACTAAACAGAGAAAATGTGTAAAAGGGGAAAAGAGAACCATATTATGTGAATAAAAGATTAATATCAAGATTAGTGGTAGCTTTCACTAGTAGCATGTGTTAAATTATGTTAAGCAGAGCTATGTCTCGAAAACTTAATTTAATTCCTCCTCTACATTACATTTATGATTTCCTAATGACCTTCATACAAAGGCATTGCAGAGGTCAGTTGAGATGCTTCTGTGACTTGATGTGTATAGAACAGGTTTGCTATTATAATTCTAACATAGTTTATATTCCAATTTAAATCAAGATTTCAATCACTTGAACTTAAATGACATGTAGATGTGGCACTTGGGGACGTGGTTTAGTGGTGAACTTGGCTGTGCTGGGTTAACAGTTGGACTCGATGAACTTAAGTGTCTTCCAACCTCAATGAATATATGACTATGACTTGATTACAATGAGTAGCATTCCAGGGTAGTACAGTTTTACCTCTAGGAGTTACAAGGATTTACAGTCATTTTCTTGGATTGTGTTACTGTTTAAGCTGACCAAGGTGGAAGAGTTTCTTGGTGCAAAGGAATAAAAGTTGCCCTGGGATGTCATGAAGGTGCACTAACTTGCAGCATAAGTAGAATGCCTTAAAGCAGGGAATAACTTGAAATTTGATGCGTAAAACAACTTTTATGTGTGCAACATACAAATGTCTAGATCATAAATCTGCATGATTATATGCAGCTCAGTGATATAGAACATATATCTGTATGATACATGGGAAAACAAAATTTATATTAGGAAAACATAAATTGCTAACGTGGCAAATATCAGCTAAAACATCAGGCAATACATTGACATTTAGCATAAATTAAAATGGAAGTTAAAACAATTCTCCTTAAAATACAGTTAGAGCAGAGCAAATATTTGAAAGTCTGCTCTACATAGTAGTCTCCTTTAAAGACATAATTGGATATTCACATGAATTACAAGTAAAAATGAGTACTCATTTAAAATGGTCAAATTGTCATTTGTCACTGCATCATTATATGAAATGAATTAGCAGGCTCCATTAGTTTCACTATTTTGCAATAGTGTGAGACCCCAGGCTCGCCTCACGAGCTCATTGAAGGGGTTTTATGCCAAAAAAGATGTCAGGCCCCAAAAATCTGCCTGATAGATTTATTAAGGGAGCCTTTGGTTCTTTCATACCTTGAGGCCGCGCACAGGAAAAATGCTACGATGCTTCTCAGGGGTCAAAATAACACACCTCTACTGGAAAACTTCAGAAAAGAAGGGAACTTGGCAAAAGTTTAAAACACACATCCCATCAACATAAAGTTGACTTAGCAAATTGTAACCCATCCAGGTTTAAGTTATCCAAATATCAAGAAAAGGGAATTAGGAGAAGAAGTAAAAAAGAAGAGAGTGAGAGCAAGAGAGAATTATAGCTCCAGCCTTAGATCCAGCATAGAACCAGCTACCACAAATCCAAGGACAATGGGGCCTGACCATGTGGAGGCCTTTTGCTGCTGGTTTTATTTGCTCTGGACTCCTGTGGCCACCCCCTGCCCAGGGGGGCTCTTCTGGTCTGCCAGTCATTCGGGACCTGGGCCAGGGGCTCCAGGGGCTCCAGGGGATGTCGTGTGGGGTTTCAGCGGTGCCAAGGGCTAACAGCCATTTGGGATCTGGGTTAGGGGCTCCAGGCTGTGGGGCAGTGCTCTCAGTGTGCCAGTGACTGACAGCTGCACTAAAGGCTCTTGGGGAGCTGGGGTTATGAGGGCAGAGTACCATTTCACCTTGGCAGAACTCAATCCGCCCCCTTCCCCACACACAGAGTTTTTTCCAGGAGTAATATCTTTTTTTCCAGATTCTCACACATAGCTTTCATAATTACTATATTTTTTTAACTGCCACAGATGTCTATAGAGTATTATTCATGCTAGGTAGCTGCATATCAGCTGTAGTGGACAGAATAAAAAACTTGAAAAATTTTACTTTATTAAATTTACTTTATTAAAGTAAAATTATTAATTTTTTTGTTGCATTTGCCACTGTGTTGGATTTCAAGTGTCTTCAATGAGTATGGCAAGTTTTAAAAAATAAATCCAATAGAAGAAAAATTGTCTCATGGATGAAAAATTCCATATTTTTATCTTCTTAAAAACAGTATTTCAAATAACTATGCTATGTGTTCTCAAAAACCCCACATGGCTAAACCATGACACACTCTCACAAATGTCATTTTATATTTGATAGTACAGGACTGACCTGACTTTAATGAATAATTATATTTGATATTAGATAGAAGACTAATTGCACATTACATAACAATAGATGTGATTACTTCCTACTATATTACACATCGTCTGTTACATATTTTTTAATACAATACTTTTCAAATATTAGGAAAATAATCTTATCCATCTGAAATATGGTTGGTCTCAGCCTTTACAATGACCCAGGTTACACATGTCTATAGCAACAATATAAATGTTCTCCCTATAAAAAAAATCACAATTAATAAAGAAGATAAAATCAAGATGCCTTGGTCTAAGATTCTTTGGCAATACCCTCTTATGCATATTATAGAGCTTCTATCACATGAAATTGATTTTAAACCCAATCTCCAGTGATCTCAATATCTATTGTCTTCTGAAGTAAATAGAAAAATCAGTGCTGACAGGATGAAGTTACTTTGAAAATGGATTTAACCTATACTTACCCTGCAGCTTTATATCCCTTCGGGATTTAGCTTCTTTTGAGGCAATGCCAGGAATGCAAATATGATAGATTTGGTCTTCTAATATCAGCCAGGCAAGCAACCCAGGAAGGAATAGTTTTTTACATATTCTATATACACATTTCTTCCGTAACTGAGGACAGGGAACTCCATGTTCCTAGTGCTAAGTGAAGATGGTATTTTTTAAACCTGTACCAAAATCAGAAATCTGTTAGACTTGATTGTGAGAGCAGGGATGCATTTATGAAAAGGTGCAGGAGGAAAAAAAAGGACATCATAAGAAGTTTGAAAGCAATACTTTACAATCTCAATAGTTAGGCCATCAATATATCATTACCTGTATTCTGATCAAAGAATGTTGACATAAAAAGCCCTGAAACTAACAAAGATTAAATTGGTTGCACAGAGGATGCTGAGACGGGTTCACATGCACAAAGTGTTATTGTAAGGGGCAATTATTCACAGCTGGTGGCTTACAGTACCTCTCATATTGAATGTTACTTTTTGGGATGGGAAGAGTGGAGGAGAGAAAAAAATAGCTCTCAGTGGACAGCTGAGAAAAGGAGGGATGGCAGATCCTCCGATGAGCATCCTGCCCTGGACAGCTGGTGCCGCCCACCATCCTGTTTTCCCTGCCGTGACGCCTGGGGTGACATCAGGACCTGCCCCAGGCCCTGTCATGTTTGTTGTTTCTTGTCTAATGTCAGTGCTGATCAGGGCGTGCAGGGAGTGCTGTGTGCTGACCAGCTGGAAGGGTTTGTGCAGTCCATCATGGGTCTCCTCGGGTCAGCCAGCCCCTACAGCTGAGGGGTGGGAGACGGCAGCATGAGGGTGTCAGTCCTGGCCAACGCTGGTCACTCCCCAGGAGAACCCACCACCACCACAGCAGCTGGTTTGCTGGGGTGAGACCATGGGAATAACAGCATGAGAACAACCATGTGGGGGCACCAAGGGAAAAGGACTGAGGCTATGGGGCAGCCTGGGGGCAGGAGCACCCAGCCGGGAGGGAAAAGCAGGGTCCAGAAGGGCCAACAGGAGACCTTTGGCAATAGAAGGGGGAAAGCACCTAAGGTACTGTGCAACACTGGGGAACACAGATTATGTAACATCACGATCTGTCTGCACATTGCTGCACGTTCTAACGTGATGAACATTAAACTTTTTTTACGTCTGCCTTACATGATATGATATATACAAACTAAACTTCACAAACCACCTATGTCATCTTTGACTGCACTGAATTCACACATTTTGTTCACAGTCATCTTTCCATGCCCATTCCAGCCTAAGCCAGAGGCATACGGTCTTTCTGTGTACCTGTGCTACAACCAGCATAGAACATGTTGCATTTTTTTCCTAGAATGAGCAAATTTAGCACCTTTACTCAGAGGCACAAAGTGCATATAACTCTGTCTTTTCTTTTGAGACATGTCAGTGCTCCTTAATAAAATGGCAGAATTCATAATAATTCCTGATTCAATTAAAACAGAGGTAAAGAGTTAACAGCCAGTTCAAATTTATTTTTAAATCTCATAAAAGTGTTTTAAAATACTTCAGGAAAATAAAAATATTCATGAGCCACCTCCCCATGAATTATCTACGTGTCAAAACATTAGCCTAAGATTTGAGATGCCACAGTTTGTTTATGTTCTGCCACAAAGACTTCCTATATAACCTGTAATAATTCATGTGGTGACAATATTCCCAAAGGGGTTCAGAGCCTGACTCCTGTGGGATCCTGTCTGAATCACTCTGTTTATATCTGTATTATCCCATAGGACAGAGGGTGGGGTAATAGCCAGCATATTTCCTGAGAGAGTTTTGTTCCTTTACCTGCCTCGCTCAGTACTTAGTCCGTGACCACCTTGTTCAAAGGATGAGGCTGCCTGAGCTCTGGCTACCTACAGACCCCAGCCGTCTGTGCCACATGTGATGTAGGGCCACTGCAGTTTCCACACTAGTCACGAACTCATTGGCTGACATGCCTGTTCTCCATCAGCCACAGGACACACCACGAAGGGCTGTTGCTGAATATTGTGATGGACTCAGCCAGGATGCACAGATACCAGCATATCCAACTGCACTTCAGGTTGCCTAGTTCTACTTTCTCCCCCAGGTGTCTACAATAGAAATGTCTGCATATAGACAGTGCCTACAGGGAAACACATCTGGTCAACTGAAAGCCTCCCTGAGCTCCACTGAAAGCCTCCCTGAGCTCCCTGCCTGCCCTGATTAGTTCTTCACTGATTATAGTAGAAGTTCAGACACTGTTCAGGTGAAGATTCTTACAGTGCAGACACTGTCAAATTGCACTTCTAGGTTTCATGCCATGGTGTACACTTGCATTTGGAAAGATTGAGCTAAAATCAAGACTTAGAACGACACGAGAAATGCATGACAGATGTTTGTTCTCAGTTTCCTTTGGCAAGTGAGGAGAAAAGTACTTCTTCTGCCTCACAGTGGTGTTCTAAGAAAAAAAAGACAAAAATTCCAGGCAATGGTACCCACACAGTAAAGTTCTTTTTCATGTTCAGGTGAATCTTCCTGTTCCAGGTTCTGCCCATTGCCTCTTGTGCTATTGTTTGGCACCACTGAGAAGAGCCTGGCTCCATCCTCTTGGCACCCTCCCTTCAGACATTGATGAGGTCCCCTCTCAGTCATCTGTTCTCAAGGTTGAACAGCTCTGGTGCTCTTTTTGTCACTGCTAGGAGAGACAAAGCTAAGCAGTCTAGAAAATTTCAGTGCATTCTTGAAAGTATTTTTAGTATAACATCCTGTGTGAGTGCTGGTTAATCCCTTATTTAGGTCTTTAGCCCATCCTCTTGTAACAACATACTGAAGAGAAAGCACTTTTTTGTCTACTGCTTTCTGGCCTAATGCCAAGTGGAAGACACCAAGGTTTAGCACCCAAGGATTTAAGATTTAATGTTTTAAGGTCTAACCCTGTTAGAAATTTAGTGCTGTTTCACTCCTGAAACCGTTCTACTTGTAAATCCAAAATACAAGTGTATGATACAAGTGGTTTGCTCCAGACCTTTATTTAAAGACTGAAAATCTTGTTAGTTTAGAGGAAACTGATCCTTGTGGGTCCCTTCCAACTTGGCGTATTCTGTGATTCTGTGATAACTATTCTGAGCTCTGTAGCAACTGAGGAGGTGGTTAAAAATTCGGATATTCTGTAACACAAAAATACAAATCTTACTTCCTTGGGTCTTTCTCTTGATGGGCTATCAATTTTTAAGAACAGCCTTTTAGGCAACTTTCAGACTTATTATTTGATTCCCTAGGACACCTAGTATCAACCAAAAGAGCCTATGGCCTATGGTATCCAAAGACCCTCATATCCCAGCCCTCTGTACTCCGAATAATCTTGAAGATGGATTGTGAGAGACCTCATCACCATATCAGAGATGTCAATCAAAGATTCTTCAGAATTTTACTAATAGAATGTTGACTAAGGAATTTCATTTGGGTGAGGAAAAAGGTGTCTGGATTTTTTTTATCACCATGTCTTTTGCAGTTTTGCCCATGTCTCTACTCAGGGTCCTCTCTGCCCTTCTATAACCTCTAGACAAATTTCCCAATTTCCCTTCAATAAATTCAAAGGTTTTTGATCTTGCCTGCACCTGGCTAAGCATGAAAGAATGAATGTTTTGGATCCTAATTTGCATGTCAGCTATTCTGGCTTGACATATCAGGCAGTATCAAGCTCACTTTGCCTTTGAAGCAACACTGTTTGATTTTCTTTCATAGTTAACTAGATATGAACTGACAGACTAAACTTAGTCACAGAAAGGCAATGCTTAAGATATAAATGTATTAGACCTCTTCTTCTTTGTGGAGTGTCTGGTCTGATTTGTTTTAAGGATTCCTTCCTGTGGGGCCTTACCTCAATTAGGGTGCAGAGGTGTGTCTGATTTCGTTCTGTGTTATACTAGAACTTCACTGTGAATAGCAGTTCCTGGTCCTGGTTGTTCATGCAATCATTTACAGAATTACAGACTTACATTTTCCGAATTGGCTGTAAGGGAAGTAAGGGAACAAAGCTCAAGAAAAGGAGAGACTCTGGCTCTCACAAATACTAGTTTAGTTACAACTCTGACCTCTCTTCATTACGTGTAGCCTTTGCTGGCTACAGTCCATGATTTTCCCTCTCTCTGTGCTTCAGGCTGCTGTGTTCCATGCTCAGTCCCAGACTTGAGCCCCTCTAATACATATCTCATTCCTCCAGTGCCCTCTTCTTTGGAAGATAACAAAGCAGTGCGCATCATCTGTAGCATTTATAAGTAATGAAGCAAGGTGGGCAAGGAATAATGCAAGATTTTAAACCAGTGAAAATTTTAAACTAATTTTAAACTGATTTAAACTATTTTGCACAGGTCATAGGTATTTTCCCACGTGGTGATCCTTCTGGTCTACATATTTTTGTCATGGTTTAGCCCATTCCCCTCAGTATTAGGGTAGAAAATGGTTGATTCCAGGTGAAATTCCGGCTAGGTAGCCAATTAGAGGACTTCTCTGACGTCTCCACGAATTACATATTTAACACAAACCGGAAAAGAAGGAGTTGTAGTTGTGTGTGTGGGGCAGAAAGAAATTCGGAGCCATGATGTGAGGAGGCAGGAAGGCCTCCCCCAGTGCGGGGCCAAGGCCCCCTCCTCCCCTGGCCTTGGGCCAGGGGCAGGCATGGCACTGAACCTTCTGGCCGAAGCATGTGGCAGAGTGGAGAAGAAACTCCAGAAGAAAGCTGTTCGGCTGAGACATTACAGAAGAAACTTCAGCCAGTAGAGAGCAGAGAAAAGCTTGAGATAANTCTCCCTCCAGCAGGGAAAAAGACTTTAAAACTAACACCCCTGCCACCTGTGGAAATGATTTGGAGTGAAGAGACTTTCGTGTGGATTCTTCCCCCAGAGGCCTGGATAGCCCGGGGAGGGCAGAAATGACTTGAGGCCCAAGACTGGATCACTTGAACTGTTTGCAGCAAGCTGCAGAGGAATTGTAGCCACAGAATGATAGAGAAGTTGAGTGAATTCTTCTTTGAGGGGCTGTGCTCCTCTGATGACCTTGGAACTTTGTCCAAAGGATGAGCCGTACACGAAGCCCCTCCCGTATGAGGGGCCTGGTGCGAGCCTGGACCAGGTGTAATGGCGAGTGAGAGAGCAGTGGCCACTTGAAGTGCCGCAGCCGAGAGCCAAGATTGGGCGTCTGGCCAGAAGCAGAAAGTCAAGAGAATTCCAGAGGGCAAAAGAGAAGAAGCTGCAAGCAGCAGAAGCACAGCATCAGAAAGTGTTCTTGGATGTGGACTGAGACAAAAAGAAACCCAGAACCCCTGTGATCCCGGCGAGGGGTGGTGAGTCTAAGGAAACCCCCCGAAACTCCTAGTGGAAGAAATCTCCATGGAGCCCCAGATCTCATGGTGACGACATGATAAAACCCCCAGCAGCTGTAAGCAAGCAGCTAGAGGTGGGAGGTAGACTCCTCACATTCCGATGGAGAGAAAGAGAGAGAGATATTCAAGCTGCAGCAGTTTGGATTGTTACCTTAAAGACTTTTTTTTTCCTTCCCTTCTCTTTCTTCCTCTGGACTGTGTTTGAGGAAGAGAGGAGGGGTGGCATTTGTACATATATAAGTTTGTTATTATAGGAAGACTAGTTAGAGTTGTATATATAAGTATATTCCCTTAGTTCTAGTTGTGTAGCAATAAATCTTAGTATTAATCCCCATTTCAAGGAGATCTGTTTTGTCTGTGCAAACTCTTCCTGCTTATTAGGAAAATTTATGGGTTGATAACACTGTGCAAAAAGCACAAGGGCTAAACCATCACAATTTTCTACATCTTTCAGCCCCTCCCCCTGCTCTCTCTGGGCAGCATAATCAGCTTTCTTAGCACATAAACCAATTATCTCCCTATCAATGTAGACCAACAAGGCACTGGAAGAGCATTAACCACAACAAAGTTAGTAATTGCATTAGTAGCATTCTTCTTTTTCTTCATTAAAACCAGATATATGTAGTTATAAAGAGTACTTGTTAAATTTTTACTTGTTTAAGCCAAAGTGCAAAGAGACATACAAATCTGATGACATTCCAGGCAAGGATTGTTACCCTGACTTTCTTGAAGAGTCTCTGTCCTGTATGACATCAGTAGAAACCTGGTAAACATAAAAAGTCATACCCAACTCAGAGAGGATTGATGTTGAAAAGTGACAAAAGTTTAAATTACAGAAAAAAAAAAAGGGGGGAAAAAAACAAAAAAGAAGGGAAAAATCTCAGTAGTATGCAGAGCAGTGAAGACACTCGGATTTTGCTGGCACTATTGGCATATTTTCAAATCAGTTTCACTATGCTGTAGTTTGGGTGAACAAGAAGAAATTTCTGAACTGTATTCAGTGATCTAATTTTAGTCAAACACAGCTGAAGCGATATACATGAAACACAACCTAAATTTATGGGTTTGGTACATCTGGTCTCGTGGACTCAACATGAAACACTGCAAAGTAAGTTACCTTGAACAAAATGGTCCCCTAATAATCATAAAATCATAAAGTTGTTTAGGTTGGACTATGCCTTTAAGATCACTGAGTCCAACCACTAACCCAGCACTGCCAACTTCACCACTAAACCACGTCCTGAAGTGCCAAATCTATACATCTTTAAACACCTCTGGGGCTGGTGACTTAATGACTTCCCTGGGCAGCCTGTTCCAATGCTTGATCACCCTTTTAGTGAAGAAATTTTTCCTAGTATCCAATCTAAACCTCCCCTGGTGCAACTCGAGGCCATTTCCTCTTGTCCTGTCACTTGTTACTTGGGAGAAGAGACCAACCCCCACCTGGCTACAACCTCCTTTCAGGTAGTTGTAGAGGGCAATAAGGTCCACCCTGAGCCTCCTCTTCTCCAGGCTAAACAACCCCAGCTCCCTCAGTTGCTCCTCATAAGACTTGTGCTCCAGATCCTTCACCAGCTCTGTTGCCTTTCTCTGGATATGCTCCAGCACATCAGTGTCTTTCTTGTAGTGAGGGGCCCAAAACTGAACACTCAGGCTCAAGTGTGGCCTCACCAGTGCTGCGTATAGGGAAACAATCACTGCCCTGGTCCTGCTGGCCACACTATTGCTGACACGGGCCAGGATGCCAGTGGCCTTCTTCCCCACCTGGGCACAGTGCTCGGTCATGTTCAGCTTCTGTCAATCAGCCCCCCCAGGTCCTTTTCCAACAGGCAGATTTCCAACTGCTCTTCCCCAAGCCTGTAGCACCACATGGGGTTGTTGGGAGCAAAGTGTAGGACCTGGCTCTTCTATTTGTTCAACCTCATACCACTGGCCTTGACCCATGGATCCAGACTGTCCAGATCCCTCTGCAGAGCCTTCCTGCCCTCCAGCAGGTCCACAATCCCGCACAGTTTGGTGCCATCTGCAAACTGATTAAGGATCTGCTCAATCCCTTCATCGAGGTTGTTGGTGTAGATGTTACACAGAACTGGGCCCAAAACTGAGCCCTGGGAAACACCATTTGTGTCTCTCCACCAGCTGGATGTAACTCCATTTGCCACTGCTCTCTGGGCCTAGCCATGCAGCCAGTTTTTAACCAAGGCTTTAATCCTTTCTTCAACCTAAGTACCCATTAAAGACTACAGAATATGTGCAAGTTGCAGCTATGTACTTACTCTGAAATCTGCAGAAACAGTAGGAGCAAAACCAGATGCAAATATATGTAGATGTAATGTAATCACTGACAGACAAACTAAGATAAAAAGAAATAAATATTTTCTGCACAGAGTTTCAGAGAAAGGAAAAAATCTGCCCTCTACACTTATACATTTGCTATGTTCTTCTGTAGAGCAACTACATTTTAAATTTATTTCTTCTGGAAAATAATTGCTTATGATTATCTACTCTAATATCTACAATCTTTCCTGAACCAGACATTTTTATAAAGGAAAGGACCTAAAGTACAATGGCAGACAAAGCCTCATTATAATGAGAGTTTAGAAATTGAAAAAACATGTATAATCCTATTCTTCCTGTCTTCTTCAGGAAGACTGATTACCTTCACTCTTCAGAGAAGTCTTCAGCTGTTTGTATCTCTAGCTCATCACTGGCAAAACCTTGGTAGCATCACTACAGAAGCAAGGTAAAAGCTTGTAAAAGTAATGAAATTTTATTTGCCTCTTAACTGTATGCTATAATATTCTTATCTGACAGCCATTTTGCTATATAACTGATTATCATTACATCTATCTCTTCTAAACAGGAGTAGTATATTCATCCTGGACAAAGGACAGTAGCGTTTTCCAGTGATCTTTTTGCACTGGCAACACCATGCAGGGTTAATAAAATTCCATCTGTGTTCCTAGAATATTATTATAGAACTGACTCTTTCCCTTTTTATTGGCCCCAATATATAGATTCATTTGGGCCTCTTCCTGTCATATCTTCAGAACTTTAGTATCAGATTTTCTAGCATAATCAATCCTGATTGCATCCTATAAATCATATTAACAAAAAGAATGATTTTTCCAGGGACTGGAGTGCCTACTAGATGCCAGAAGGCTGTTCTTCCCTTCTTACTGTTTCTTTCCATCAGAGTTACATTTGGTAAGTGATTCTGTAAATCCAGCCAAAAGTTTCGTTGAACTTGTATTCCTGGCTCTGTAAGGCTTCTCAGGGCTGTGATCTCAATCTAAGAGCATCCTAGAAAGTCACTCCATTCTTCTGTATGCTGTGGAGAAAGACTTTTTTAACAATCCTTTCCCACAAATAGGACCAAAATGGTCTTTTGAGGCGTTTCTGGGGTCTCCTTTCTTGCTACCTAACATTTCAGATTATTTTGCTGATACAAATATGACTTTTACTGGACAGATTTAGGGAAGTCAAGCCATTTTGACACATCTGACTGCCCCTACTTCCCCTTCACCTTCCATTTCAGTTCACCAGTGTAGTTTAGAAGAGTCTAAGAATTTCTTCACCTGTTGAATAGAAACTAAAAAATAATCAGCATGGTACTTGGTATTTTCTGCAGCTGCTACAACTGGAGTACCCTGAGTCCCACTTAACAGGTTGGTACTGAATCTTGCCCTGAAATGGATCATAACAAATGTAATCCGAATGTGACAGACATCGTATCATGATATTGTTGACACCTCCCTATCAGAAAGAATACATCTTCAGAGTTCCAAATATGACATATAAGTGAGAAGAATGTATGCTGCTTTACAGATATTTGCTCCTTACCATTAAACCCATGCTAAATAACTGAAGTCTGCAGGGATATACCTCCTGTTTGCAACGAAGTGCTGTGCAGTTCCAGGTTGCTTTGATTCTTAAGATATAAATGTCAAGGACACAAAAACTCAAGCATGATAAATCGGTTGCCTCATATGTGCCTGTATCAGATGTATTAACAATCCACTCAGATCTGAGGGGAAACCATGCCAAAATTTCTAGCTGTTAATAAAAAAGCCTTGGCATCCTTTCAGCATAGGAAGAGTAACGTTTAAGCTTACTGAAAAAGGAAAGGATATTTCGTCAGAAAGCACTTTTTTGACCTTAGTCATGGAGGAGAATTCATTGTCTTCACCTTTTCCTGACAAACATAACAGGCTACATAAAAAAGAGATATGTTAGGTTTTGTAGGTAGTGGCTGGAACACCTAGAAACTGTGTCCAGTGCAGGAGGTTATGCAGAACCATATCACTATATCACAAATGGAAAACTGCTGGGCAAAAAGGAAACACAGTTATGTTCTCAGTAAAAATAATAAGTAAAAGAAGCAATAAGTAGTATCTATTTCAAGTAATAATGTTTGTGTATTTAGAATAAGAGCATCTTAAAAGGTGTAATGAAAGTAGGGTGGTCTCACTATTTGCTCTTTGCTACTTGTCCAACCATTAGTATAAAATAAAAATCCAGGCTTCTAGACTAAGTTTCTAGTGCATTTCGATAACATTATATGCATATACAGCACCTAAAGAGTTCTTTAGACCTTTGAACTTGACTATAGTTTTATTACTAAATGTTCTTTTCTTGCTTTATTCAGTAAAGTTATTTTTATGGTATTTTTTTTTATGTGATGAATACAAAAATAAACCAACTCAATACTCATGTTTCAAGCAGTTTCCAATTTCATGCAGTAAAAACGTCCAACCATGCTTTCACTCTAAAATAAATGTTTCTTAAAAAAAATCCCATCCGAGTACTTCACTGATTCTTGTTGCAGTCCAATTACCTGTTTACTTTCTGTATAAACACTGCTAAATATATCCTGATATATTTATACCAGCAGATGCACAATCGTGAGATAAAACTTCGTTTGTTTGCTTTTAAAATTTTTTTGAATGTAACATAGTATTCCCACAGCCTTCTTTTGCTTGCTGAGTATGAGACTGAATAGAAAGTCTATGACTTAACAAATGCTTTTATTATCCAGGGTTTCAGTGCCATTAAGAGTTTGTCTAAAAACTGCAGAGCTGTAATGGGGCCATCCAAATTCTCTTTAGGCTCAGTACCATAAAGGATACTGGCAGCAGTCTACTCATGGAACTCAGACAACATATGCCGCTTCATGATTAAAATTAGCTTTTATGTCCCATAACTGTAACCCTTAAGGGATATGTAATACACTGTGGTAATACAGTTTCAGCTACTGTATTCCAATTTTTTTTTAGGAGCAAGTTCATCTTTACAAATACTGTAATTCATATGTATATGCATTGCATCATTCTGTATATATGCTATATATACATATATGTAATGCATCAGCCACCGGGTTATGCATTATTAGAAAGGTGCCATGATTTCATATCACTCTGTGTGTGTGTATGTGTATATACAGTGACTAGTACTAAAGGGCCTCACTGTAATCAAAATGTTAAACAGAAAAAAGGAGTTTGTACGCATGTGGCTGTGTACACATTTATAAATAATTATGTCATGAATTAATTGATAAGAGCTACCAAATACCCATCCAATCTTTGTTCTGTCTACTCCCTTCCCCTCACCTCTCTTCTCTCTGGCTAGCAGTTGCCCAAGACTTGATCAGGTTTTTTCATAAGATTTTGTTTCTGTCTTCACAGTCACCACCTTGCACCCTCGAAGCAGCTCTGCAGAAATCCAAGAAGCCACTCAGATTGATAATGTGTGAGGATCATTAGGAGCAATTCAGTTACCCACATGCCTGTTCAACAGCATCAATGGGACTACACAGTAGTAGGCAAAGATGGAAAGGCAGCCTAAGGGCTAAGTATTTCAAGGAAAGAATCCCTGACTCATGACCTTAAAGCATAGAAGCCTTCATAAATCACTTCTCCCACTTCTGGATTCTTTCCTTAATACCTTACCTTTGATGATTAACCCTAGCCACTCTTTTCAAAGGTGGAAGAAGGGCACAGCAGGGAAGAGTGGAAAAAGCTGACATTTCCCTTACTCCCTTCTCTGAGCAATAGGGAAAACTAAGGCAAAAATTTGAAATTCCTCTTTGTTCATATACTTCTCAGTATAGAGGAGGCAAAGTGGTTGCTAATTGATAGAACTCGATTTTGACAGCTCTATGACAACATGAACAAACTCTCCCACATCCAGCTATAAATCAATACCTATTACAGGAGTCATTCTGCCAACATGATTAGTTCTAGAAATGTCACACATGCACATACACTCCCCAGTTCAGATGCGTCAGGGCAGGCCTGTGCAACTCAGGACAGCACTCCTACTTCATGTGGCTCTAAATCCCAGCTGCATCTCCATGTGTAGGAAAATTCATCTTTCTGCAGAAACACTGAAGATCATTTGTAATGGTGGCCTAATTTTTAAGCACTAAACTGCCAGTAAACAATTATTTTAGGAAGCAAAAGAAAGAAGCATACTCAAGAAGTAAGATAGTTTGCATTCTCTCCTTTCACCTGGGGATGTTAAAGCACTAGTTGTGGAGGATACAAATCATACACCTCGGTCCTTCCTTTACAGCAACAGCCAGCTTTGTAGAAGCAGTAGCATCAAAATGGGGCAAAGCAACAGTAACCTCATAACGGTCTTAAAATCAGTCAACACTGAATGGCTGCTGCGGGACTGCCCTGGTAGACATCTCTATTTATAGGGCACCAAATAGTGTTGCTGGCACTTAATCACAGTATTAAGTTTACTACCAGATACATTTCTCTTGAATGCCTTCTGGTAGTATTATCCACCTCCACTCTAAGTTCACTACTACTGAGCATCAGTTCCCCATAAAAATCTCAGCTAAGAATATTTTTTTCTGTCACACAATTTCTGGACACTAGGAGGTCAAATCTCCTCTTAGCAGCCTCTGCTTGGATCCAGCACCACTTTCACCTCTTGACAGGATGGTCACTTATGTCCCTTGCCAGGACAGCCTACTCCAGCAAACTGATGTCTCAGGTTACAATCAGTGTAAACACAAAATCAGGAAAAGCTTTGGTTTGCCTAATCAGAACTTAAGCCCAGTTACAAGGAAACATGAGCCTTCTCAGAAAAATTGACCTTAGTCTGCACAGACTTAACATCTCAGAAGAAACTGCTGCTTTGCAAACTTCAGCCTTTTGATAAAATCTCTCCCTCGCCAGGCTTTTCACTCTGTGTAGATGTTGTTGACCAGCTCTCCTTCCTACTCAGCTGTTAAGTCAGATGGGCTTCCCTTCAGAACTGACAGCTTTGGGAAGTATCATGACAAGGCATGGATGCCATCACTACCATTTATTAACCCTTTTCTATTCAGCACGTCATCCATATGCCCATTTCATGAAATAAAGCCACAGTAGAAACAAACTTCCAGTACAGCAAAAGCACACATAGTGTCTGGAAGCAAGCTACTTCATAGTCACACAAATCTACCTCCACACGCTGGGCAAGCTACACAAATTTTCTCTTCCTTATACAATTTGTGGAGACCAGAACTAGATTTGCCCATTAATACCAGCCTCTATACTAGTCTGGATCCTCTTCCTGCTCCCCTCTAGAGGATTTAAAAGAGAGGCATGTTACAGGAGAATACAGAATTCAAACTTCTGTGATTATATATAATATAGAGATATTTGGCATGACAACAGGCTGTGCTCTGGAAAGATAAGACAATGGAAATGCTAATATAATTTTATTTTCGCCTTTTAATGCAATTCTAATTTTTATCTTTGCAAGCCCTTTTGCAAAGATGCAAAGGTTTGTGATAATGCATCTCTGTCAGGAGGAAACGTTCTTCCTAGAGTTATTGCCTACTTAACTAAAGCAATTTCTCATAATATACAAATGACAGTTGGAACAAACTTATAACAGCAACTTTAATGAAAATACAGGCATTTTTTCCTGCAGGAAAAAAAAGGCAATGACTGTGGCCATTACACATTTCACAGCAAGTGACATGATGGAATTGAATATTGTCATGGTTGAAAGCTTCAGGGATCTCACACACTTCATTGAATCCGTCTACAAAATGCTAAGTCTCACCATGTTCCCTCACAGCTAGATTCCCAGTCCACACAATGCTCATCTTGCCAAGCCTCTGCAGTTCTCAAGATGAGCCAGACATCGCTCACTAAGGGAAAACAAAGCACAGTTTTAAAGAACTACTTCTCAATCGAATAAGCTGTGGCCATAAAAGCAGGTTTTGATACTTGCTACATGCAGATGGGATGTATAAAACATTACTATTGAAAACATGGCCAAAAATTATTTTGAAAATATTTATTGAAATATTTATTGAAAATCTAAGAGAAAAAGCTGATGCCTTTTGGACAACGGAAATGAAAGAGGTGCAGTCTGTGTCCCTGTCACCAGGGATCTAGCTACAGGAAAAAAAAAAAAGGACCATATCCATCCTACTTCCATCCTACTGCCTGTGGGGGGGTCATCAGGCAGTGTGAGGGGGTGAAGCAAGGACCATCTTTCGGACACCCTCCTGCCACCATCACTCCACTGCTGTGTCCAATCCCAGCCTGTACGCACACAGCTCCCAAGAATAATGAAGAGGGAAGGGAAGAGAGAACGATGCAAAGGTACATGGGCAGTTCTCTGCAGAACAAGTCAGATTGCCCTAGACTGCAGTGCTGTGTCCCTTTATTAGGAATTTGTCCTCCAGCTGGCTGTAACTTTCAAACTGGAAAATCTGATGACTGTATCACTGCATCACTTTTATTAAGCAAATGGTTTGGTTTTGTAGTGCTTAATATTTCTGGTACTTACGTATTGATTTGAAGCTTCTCATGCTCCCTAAATAAACAGTTATAAAACAAATTGAACATAATCAAGAGAAAAAGCAGATATTCTTGAGAAACCTGAACCACAGCTTTTTTGAAGCTTATAATGCTGATACGGCTATTTAGTGCCTTATTTGGTGGGAAAGAACAAACCACTATGAGATTTCTTTCAGCTTCGATTGAATGCTACATCAGAACAAAAGTAATTTAACACATGACATTAAAGTAGCCAGAAAGTGATATCCTTATTATTTACAATCCTTTTGGAGGATCAGCTCCTTGCTTTTATTGCTAGAAAATATTGTCAGAAAGTACTTCCTAACCTGGAAGTATGTTATGGTGAATATCAGGTGGACTAACTAGTCCATCAGGGTTATTATCATGAAATATGAAAGGAATTTTCATACGCTTCTTAAAAAGTAATCTCTGTTTTCTTGATACTTGGGGGGAAAAAAGCAGGTTGAACACCTGAAGTTTATTTGGAATTTGACAGTTTCACAGTGTAGAATTTTTACACAGTTAGACAGTCTGATTGGAAAAATGTAAAAGCTGAAAAAAATGTATGTAAAAGTGGAAACCAGACCTGTGAAGTGCTATCAAAAATAAAATGAAATAGCAAAATAATGTTCTTGTTCCTTTAAGATACCAAAAATAAATCTCAGTACTTTCCCCATCTAGATCCTGACGCTGCGCTCAGCTCTACAGTCACAGGAGCCTGACTGTGGGGAGTTCACTGCCGGATTGAGGCACTGAGGTGTAAAATAGAGACATAAGGCAAGACTAACATTAATGCAAATCCAAAGCAAAGAGAACACAAAGTTCACAAAGCAGCAAGGACAGAATATTATTGACAATACCCATAGATTCCAGCACTTTCCTTTCATCTCTTTATTCACTGCTCATTTGTATCTTTTTTTCTCTTTGATTGTGAATGGCTGCCGCTAATGAGGTTTGTCACTATTCCAACAACAAGTATCTCTGAAGGTACTTGTGTGTGGTGTTTGAATGGGAGAGCAGGTGAGTGAACAAGGAAGTAAATGGAAAATCACATTAGTAACCATAGCAGCCAACAGCATTTCATCCCAGGAGAAGCTTCCTCTGGTGGAGGCTGGGCTTCCTCTTAATGAGTTTCATACACTGTTTCACAGTGATGGGGTGAGTCTTTCAAACGGTTCATGTGACTGTTCTGTGACACTAGTAAGACCTTCCTGATGAACAGGACTACTTTGCAGCAGCCAGGGACTGCATCTCTTGCATCAGGTAAAGCAGATGAACAAATCTTGGTTGTAGTTGCAGTTAACTGTCTGAGCTGGCAGAAGATTGCAGCCAAACTATTTTAACTGATGTACATTTGTTTGATTGTGTTAGATATTTAGAAGCCAAACTCTGTTCTTTTAGAGGATTTTGTTAAGAAACTATATAACAAAGGTCACCTTTGCTAGCAAGGATGTGGGAATTACATTTTGTCATAATGACAGTGCATTTAGCTTTTGAGTATAACAGAAGTTATGCATTATTGCCAGAGGTTAGAAACAAAGAGGTCAGAGTCAGAAGTGTCTCATTTTCACACAGATGGAAAAAACCCAGATCTAGACAAAGAAAGTCAAACAAGAGTGATCTTCAATCTCCAGTGCTCAATGGGCCACTCTACTTTTACTAAAATCATCAGCAGAGCTGGCCATTTTACTTGCTTCATCTTCACCTTCAATTTGTTACCTGTCCTGGTCAGGTAAGTTCTCAGAGTACCCCAGTAATTGTTAATTATGTTCTTCTTCAAATTAAGTACATCTGTCACAAACACCAGGCAGTGAAATGTTTCTAACATACAGCAAAGACTTAAAAATTATTGTTGGTATCTCTTTTCACAAACAATATTTAGAAGGATCTGAGAAAATACCATTTCAATAGATCAAAGCACAAACATCTGTTCCACCGAGGGAATAATTTCCCTTGTTAATACAAATTAACTAGTTCAAATATACAGTGTAAATCCAAGAAAAAGATGAAGTCATTCTTTTCCTTAGCTTTTCAGAAATTTATAGAGGGAGAGACACAAATTAAGAAGTGATATATTTGTAGAGGAAAAGCCAGAAATCCTGCAGGATAAGCAATTGCACTAAAAGCACACACCAGTTTCTCAAGCAGATGAACTGCATACTTTTCAATGGCTTTTCAATCTCTGCAATTTCCTATCCCTCACACTCTTCTCACATATGCCCAGGTCAACTCTTACCACACACATACAGTTTTTTCAAGAAGTATTTAGACACTTTGGCCAGAACTACTAGAGGTACATAGTCACTAACATAATAGGAAGCAGGAATATAAACAGATGTTAAATATACTAAAATCTAGAACAAAAATCCTCTGATATCTACCATGTTATCCATGTATACTATATCACCATTGTGTCTGTGCTAACTGTGGAACTTTATTGGGGCCCAGCTTTAAATCCTGCCTTCCCACATTCCAAAGTCGAGGTGGACTAAACTGCAGGGTGTCTATCACTGCCTCAAGAAGAGGCTCCAGCATGAAGTGAACTGCTGCCCTTGGACCAGTCTCGCAACATCCTCACTGCAATTATGAAACAGGGTAGCTCAGTAAGAACTGCAAAGTAACAGAAAATACATCTGTTCATAAGAAGGGTAAATCTTTTGCACACTAACATATTCACCTTGATTTCTAATGCTATTTAAAGAATGAGTTTAAATGTTTCAAGATGAACTTGTTTCAAGGGATGTTTCAAGAAGAACTGTACTGACACAGTAAATAAATCAGAAAGGGTGTGAGATTCCATGGTAAGCAGTAAGATCTAGAGCATTTGGTGATTCAGCTAGGCAGGTAGGAGTAGGCTGAGAGGCCAGTAATGGATCACAAGGAATCATTCAGTAAGAATAGGAAGGAGAAACGGAGAGCAATAGAATAGGGAGTCTAATCTGCAGTCAGAAAACAAGCAAGAAATTCAGAAAAGACAGCTAGTCACACAAGGTAGAGACAGCACACAGGTAATTTTAGGGATTTATTTTTAAAATGAGAAATGAGGAGTGAAATAAATATGATGGCATATTCAGAGACGATTAGTTTAATAAATTGCTTAAAAGTGAAACATTGCATAGTAGGCAGAACAGATCCATGACCAGTATGGTCGAGGCTCCTCTTTTGGCTTGACTGCTAAGTCATATGACCTTTAGCAGGTCGCTTAAGGATAGATCCAATAAAGGACTCAGGCACCTTAAGCCTGACTTAGGCAGATTTGAGGTACCTAAGTCTAGAAGTATGACCTGAACACCCTCCTCCGTTGCACATTACCCCTAGAGAAGCTTTTAACTCCAAAAAGTCAGATTTATCTGCTGTTCAGTCCTCCCAGCACAAACATGGCTCAGTTGGCAAGGGTGTGCTGTGTTAACTTGCAGTGTCCTACTGGTGGGTTCTCTCTTCTGGGCTGCACATTTAGGTGTTCTTTTTGGGGAAGTGTGGGCACAAGAGACAGCCAACACAGGCTGGCATTTCACCTCAATATGTGCCTAGAATCCAGCTGTGCTCCTTTTCTCTCTCTTGGCAGCATAGGGAAGGGCAGAAAAATGGCTCAGCTTTGCTTGAGCAGTAGCCAGGAAATGGCTTTATCCAAGCGTGTGTGTGTCGCCTGCCCTTGACTGAAAGAGTCAGTAAGAACAGGAGCCTTGGTCCCCTTTTCATCTAAGGGAATACTGTCAACCTTTGCAGAACCTAAAGCCACAAGTGGGTCCAGGCTCTGGATGTAAGGAAAACGTTTCTTGCAGCCCCATTTTGGTTACCTAAGCTGAGGAGACAGCAAGGAGCTCAGAAATATCCCCATGATGATCATGCTCAGCACTGAGCTGTTGATAACTGTTCCCAGCTCATCAGGAGAACTTTCTTCCCTAGCTACAGGATCCAAGAAATGCTCCAAGAAATGCACCAAGTAGGGTGTGCACCACACACAAGACACTTCATTAAGTGGAAAAATATATTGAGGCATTTGGATGAAAGAAACTACCAAAAGTATTAAAAGAAAGAAAACTTTAAAAAACAACTTTCTACATATTTTGAAAATCTGCTTTTATTCCAGATCCTGGTAAGAAGTAATGTCATTGAAAACACTGGATTGATTAAATGGCACCACTTAAATAAAAGTGGAAAAACTTTTAAAACTATTAGAAAATATAAATATGCCGTAGATTCTTTGAAAATGGAATGGCTAGACAGAGAAGTATCCTAAAAACCAACCCAAAGAATTTCCTGTTTCAGCTTTGTGAACAGCATATTTTGAAATTATCCCTTTATGCTCATGAATTAAGTTCTTCTGTGGTTTCTTTTGGTAATAAACTAGTTTCCTAAAGACAAATGATATACACACATAATATTACTGTAATACGTAATTGTTCATGTAAATAAACAGATAATAGTTTCGTGTTAACTCATGCAGAACTGCTACTTTTGAGAAAAATTCCTGTTGTTTCATAGGTCTAATTATTTTCTCCTTTCAGTTTCAGTGATGATTTCTCGAAAGTGAAATGCAAGTACAGAAACCTATGTTACAAAGTGTTTGGTCTGTAAACAGAAGCATGAAAAGGTGAGGTGCTACAAAATGCATACAAGTTATTAGTTGTAACCAAGATGAAGAAAATTGGGGTTTAGACCAACATCACTCTAGACTTCGAATAGCAGCGTTACCTCGACCACAGCGCACTCAGTGTGCATTATACATTTTGCAATCTAACCAGCAATAAATGCCAAATGTATATAATGCATCTACATTAAAGGTGACCTGTAAAGAAGCAATTATTTGTCCTCTCTCTTAGTATTTATGTAATGATCTCAAAAAGTGTAATTTCTATTTTTTCCACGTGTTAGTTGTATTAGAAATTCATGTACTCTTTGGGTTAGCATCTTTTGTGGTGTCCAGAGAACTTTTTAATTGAGACAACACAAAAGCCAAACCAGCAAAAATTGCCTTGCTCTGGCTATAA
Source organism: Oxyruncus cristatus (assembly GCA_013399855.1). Taxonomy (NCBI): domain Eukaryota; kingdom Metazoa; phylum Chordata; class Aves; order Passeriformes; family Cotingidae; genus Oxyruncus; species Oxyruncus cristatus. Next base: position 58,107 of record VXAY01005038.1, on the reverse strand, counting down.
GCTAGGCAATAAAGGACAGCTTATGTAGTTGCTGATAGAGAAGAGAATGGATTTTCATAAGCACAAAATGCTTTTGTCAAAATTAATCATTTCAGTAAATGATTTTTATAACATTGAGAAGTTCCAAATTATTTTTGAGAAAGTATTTGGTTTAGAGGCTTAATTTTACATTAAGTTGTACAGAGTAATATAGAAGTCATCTGAGACTACCTACAAGAATCTTGCAAACTTGAGCTAGTTTTCGGTATGAATGTCATGAAAACCCAACAGCTGAGTGAAATAAAGGCCTTTAAAGGTGTTCAAGTATTTTAAAAAAATGGAATACTGATATGCTCCTACTTCTGTTTTCTGCACGTTTTTGCTGAGTTCTGCTTAACCCTTCACATAACACCAAGTCACTTCTATCGTTTGCGGGCTTATCAGGACAGCAATTTTTGGGGTTTAGTCTCTGCACAGAACTTTCTTTATCCATTCCTGCCGCGTTTTACACGCGGGAAGGTCCCACCTGTCCGACCGGGCTCCCGCCGCGCTGCGCCCCAGCGCTGCCGCTCCTCGGCCGCCGGGACGGGCGGAGCGGGGTTTGCCTTCAGCACAATTCGGACCCGCCGCGCGGCGCCGGCAGCACTTATCGAAACCTATTTCATGGTCCAACGAGAGGCAGGCCAGGCTCCGGCGGAGCGCCATCGCGGAGCCAGCGCCCCCCCCCGCCCCGGGCACACTCGGGAACGCACCTCCCGCCCCGGCGGGGCATCGGCGCCGTCCCGCCGCTCGCACCTCCGGCCCGGAAGGGCGCGGCGGCCGCTCCCTCCTGCTCTGCGCCTCACCTTCCACCTTCCCGTCGCACCGGGCCGGGCGGGAGCGCGGGGGGGGCAGGGAAAGGCGGGGCGGAGGCAGTATGCAGTATCACTTCCTATCTCGCCCCAGTGCTCCCAGTTCCCTCCCAGTGCTCCAAGTAAAATTCTCTGGCTCACTCTAGTGCTCCCAGTATCATTCACTGTCTCCCCCTCATTGCTCCCAGTTCGCTCCCAGTGTCAGTCCCTGGCTCACCCCAGTGCTCAGTTCCCTCCAGGTGCTCCCAGTATGACTCCCTGACTC
>VXAY01005038.1:0-56493 GCA_013399855.1 Oxyruncus cristatus | reverse complement strand
CAGCGGCGGCGGCGAGCACATGGCATAGCCGGGACCGGCGGCGAGCGCCGGGCCGGCGTCACAGCGGGTCCGGCGGGGCGAGCGCGGCTCCCTGCATGTGGGAAGGGAGGAGGCGAGCCAGGGAGCCCGGCGGCACCGGCGAGCACACGGCGGCGCGGTCCTGAGCCGCCCGCCCGCCATGGATTGCAGCCTCCTGCGGACCCTCGTGAGCCGATACGTGAGTACCGCCCGTGCCCCTCGCAACCCGGGCGGGGGGGGAGCGCCCGCCGTGGCCCCGCGCTCTCGGGAAGGGGAGCTGGGCGGTCCCATGACCGGCTCGGCGGGCGGGGGAGCCCCGGGGGCTGCCACACGTGATGCCCGGTGCCAGCGGAGGATGCAGCGGCGGGTGTCGATGCGCTCCCTGCATCCCGCCCTCCCCACGGGACTGTTCTTCGCTGAACCAGAGCAGCTTGACCTAAGTTCAGAGCACTGTAATTTACGATGTGCTGCGATACGTAGTTATCAGGGCAGAGAAGGTGTCCCGTGGTTGTGGGGGATTTTTGTTTGTTTTTGTTTAGTTTTTTTCCCCTTTTCTCCTTGTTACATTGTTTGAGTCAAGCGGCATTTTTGTGGAATTGTCCAATTTACATACACTGACGAATGGTCGGAATAGTCCCAAGTTTTTGGATCTATGCGTAGTAAGATTCAAACACACCAGACTTAAGAGTACGGCCGTGAGATAGAGCTCCTCTTGCATGTGAAAGCCCACCCGTATCCCCCCTAGAAGAACAACTCGGTACGCATTAGGGTAGATCCAAGTGTAGGTTGAAGTGCTTCAGTTGAGTGCGGGTCCGGTTCCACTGAACTCCAAACAAATGCTCAGGATAATGATTAAAGTAGGTTGGTAGAATGCCTGTGAATGTAGGGTTGTGCAATAACAGGGATGGGGACCACCAATACCAGGAAAGTGCAAATTTCTGCTTTTGGGTGTAGAAGAAATTTTTAACAGGTGGAGAGAGATAATTTGAATTTTCAAATACATATTGCTTTTTGTCCTATGCAGGAAGTACTGTAATAAAGGAAACTTTGGTGCTCTGAGCAAGCAAAAATAAATACACTTATTTTTGTGTGTGTCCAGAGCAATCTCCACGTAGTACAGGCTGAAGTCTGTCTTTTTGAAGTACAAATGAAGGAAAATAGCAGAGGTGAAAAATGGTTGGATTTTTTTCTCCCGTTTACAATAGAGTATTATGTGGCATGAAGAGAGAATGGAGAGGTGAATACTGAAAGCAGCTGTGTATATATGGATCCTTAGAAAGTGGCCCTGAGGGAGAATACTCAAACTAATATGCATATTAATAATGAGATATAAGAGAAGCATTAGTCTCTATGGATATATAAAGCTCAGGTGATCTGTGCTGAGGTCTGAGGCAGGTGGGATCACTTGGGGTGTAGAGATCTGTCAGTGCTGGTCTAACTTTGGGTTTAGTTTAAGATTTCTTTTTTTATGTGTGCTCACATCGGAAACTGTACAAAAGGCCCATTCATTGTGCACAGAGCAAGCATACTGTTAAATCTCCTCTGTACAACATTGTTGCTAACCTCTTTCTAACTAGGGTTAAGCATCAGATATAAAGGAAACAGAGTAGGTGTGGATGAGAAGGCAGTATGTTGAAAATAAGGCACTTGAGCTTTTAAGTTGTGGACTGTCACCACTTTCCTGCACTGTTGATGCGACTAATTCAGCTGTCTAAAAGATAAATGAAACATTAGGAGCCCTTCCCCACATGAGATTGAATATTTCCTGGGTCACACTACTTTCCGTATTGTATATACGCCAATAGGCTATGCCTAGGTAATGGCCCAGCTGTTCCAGGCTGCCTTGTATACATTTTCACCTGTTGCTTCTTGTTCTTTTCATGCCTCCAGTGTCTTAATTTTGAATTCTTTCTTCCAAGGAAAGGTAGTTTTGAAAAAAGCTGCTGTAAGTAAATTTGTGCTCATCATTTCATTAAGGCCATTAATATCTGGCAAGCTGATGCCTGTGTTGCATGTTTTCTTTTTGGTCTTTTTTTTTATCTCCACGGTTCAACACTTTCGTACATCTACAGCAGTGAAAATGAAAAGTAGTAGTTTGAATGCTGGGCCTGAAACTGGCTGCTGTGCATGAGTAGCAGATGCACACGTCAGCAGTATCACTCTGTAGTTTTTCAACAAAGCTCTATACACACCAGCCAGACCTCATAGGTGTAGATGTGCTTACCACTTTCCAAGTCACTGCTTTTTAATTAGGCAGTGATTGAGAGTTGGAGTGGATAGTTACATCCTGTGTTTATTTCAAAGTAAGCTCAAGCTTTGGTTTAGTTAAAATCTGTAAGGAAACTTTTCAATGATCAAGGGCCCAGAGGTACAAATCTGTGTCCTGCAAGTCGTGTCCTGGTCTTGTTCATCTGCAGGTCCTTCCCAGAGCAGGCTGGTCTCTGGATTATCCTGAGAACCTTGGCTGATGCAAACTGGAGATGTTGTTTGGGTAGCTGGGAGCTCTTATGGTATGATCTTGGGATAACAAACAGTTGCTATGTGATGTACTAATGGAGACTTCTATTAGAATGGTTTCTAATGTTTCTAACGTCATTTCTTCTGTGTCATTTCTTTTCTTTCCTGATACTGGACATAAAGGCATAAGTTAAATACAAGGGTTCTTGTTATTGTGAAGATCCTCCCCATTCCCCTTTCCCTTACTGCGTAGTTACTGTCCTGAAGCAGTGCAGAAATCATACAAGTTTCAAAGGCCCTGTGGAGGAATAGCGATGACTGGGTGCTGCCAGTTTCCTGGTTAGCATTTTCAAATATTTGTCTGCTGTTTTACCTGCATTGAGGATCATGTTTGTGTCTTCCAGGCATGGAACACTTTAGCGATGTGGGTTAAATAAAATAGATGGTCATCATGCTTGTCATACTGTAGTTCATATCTCCTCACCAAGAGATGGTGTAGTCTCTTAGACTGACAGAGGGAATTACATCTTTATCTTACTACATTTTTAAATTGACATTGTTGTTCTGCCTCTTTAAATCCTACAGACTTCAGGGTTTTTCGCTTCAGTTCTTGCTTCCTGTTACCATTTCTGCAGCCATACACAATTTACAGGACTGATGGGGAAGAATAACTTTCTCTAGAAAAGGTGCTTGCTTCACTGCACTACAGCTGACATCAAGTTCATTGTAGTTTTCTAAATCCTTTCTGATCCCTCAAGCTGATATACAGCAATGTAACTTTTTTCTTAATTGTATCTAATGAGGTTATTCTGTGTATTTTGCTGCTTTAAAGTGTGTGTGAGCTATAGTAGAGGCATCTTTAAGTCACAAAATAGAAACACCTCTGTATACAGCTTTTCCACTTTGTGGAACCATAGGAACTAAATAAGCTTTCTACAGTAAGATAAATAGGATGAATTTTTACAACTGTATTGTTTAATGTACTTTCCCAAATAATGGAAGTAATGGTTTTATGGGGGTAGTATGAAAATTGCCTGGGAGGGGCTATACTTTTTGTCACATACTCTATAAAAATATTACCTCTCTTTCTGGATGTTGCTTTTACATCAGGCGGTATGTTGTCCTGTCTTCTCCTGGGATTGTTTGTATATTCCCTAGAGGATGTGGGCTACCCCAGGGATGGCAGCCTCAGAGCCAAAGAATACAAAATTAGCATGTGCTATCCTGTAAGTGTCATGCAGAACCTGCTGTGTGCTCAGCAGTGCACTATTTAGGGAAAAAACAAGCAGACAATGGCAATTGAAACTGTCTCCGTACAGGATTAGCTTTTGTTTTATAGTTGGATTATTTGGGACAAATATCCACTGTGTGGATATCATTAAGTGATGTGTTCTGCCTATATAACTGCAGCTGCATTAGTTTTCTCTGGTGACTTATTTTTTGCTGATCTTAGGACTGCTGAAGTCCCTCCTCTTCACAGTCAAAAGATGCTAATAATATTAAAACAAGTCTTGATGACTTCTTATGTTTCATAAAATGAACGCTTTTCTTAAAAAAACATGTCCACGTGTCTTTTGTGTATTCATGGTAGCCGTTTATGGCTGAATGTGGATTTGAATATATCTGGGCAATCTGGGAAGATGCTGCTCATTAGCATATGTTTGTTTGGACACTAAATGGTTGCTAAATGTCTTGCAGCCTATGGTGGCAGTCTGTTCTGTATTTGTAAGACAGCTGGCCCTCATCACTAAAAGTTCCTGTGCACGTTGATGACTTAGGACTGTACAGTAAATGCTACTGGGTCAAAGGGCTGTATTACTGAACAGTTTTGCCAGTCTTATGTGGTATATTTAGATATCTTGCTACTTTACTGCTTCTCCTCTTTCAGATTCTGCTGTTACTTCAGGATTACAGTTCTGGATATTAAGTACTTGTTGCCTGTGTAAATATGTCCAAATGCACATAGTAGCAGGTAAGATTTGTTTCCAGAAGGAACAGGGATTTACTGCAGCTCTGGACTCTGGGAAGCTGCTGGCCTATTAACTGTGCAGGTATTTCTGAAAAAATCTTTTTTTTGGGAGATTGGAATAAATGAGCTTACAAACTGATGCTCTATTTTTCATTATTGTAGAAGTGGGTCAACTTTAATCATTGTCTGAGAAGATGATTGACTAGTCTAACCAGGAAGTTACGTTAGGAGTTTCTAGCCCCTAAAAGTAAGTTTCATGGTTTAGATGATTTTTCTTAAGTATTTTGCTTGTGTATGTAGTCTTAGTAGACATAAATCAGTATTGAGCTTCAGTTTATTTAGATGTCTTTTTGATACAGCAAAGGCTGATAACTACTTTGACTTGAAAGTTGGCAAAATTGTAAGTGTTGGTGCTCAGGATTTGTCTTAAAGGACAATCCATTTATCAAGTGTTTCAGATGAGTTCAGTTAATATATTTGAGGGTACCCCTGTGGTCAGTTGTTGCTTTTGCTTGTATTTATTCAGCTGTCTCTGCACCCTGGCAGATGAGTGTTGAACTACTGCTATCTAGGTGTTTCTTAGTCAGGGTACCTGATAGCATAAGTGCAGTTGTCTTCCTAGCTATCACTTACTATCACTTAAAATAAGTCAAAAGGTTTGGTTGGGTTTGGTGTTTAATTCCAGGGATACAATTTGAGAAAATCTTAAGCTGTTTTAAATGTTATAAATGTGTTTGTACACAGACTTTTCATCTGCTGACTGTCCTAATAGTATGAAAGGTGTTCTCTATAGGAGCTATGTGTGTATTCATGGGTCAGGAATTAGTAACTTGTAGCTCTTAAGTGTCTATCTCAGGTATGTAATGCATTTTTGTTATCTCTTGAGCAAGTCCGTGTGTCACAATGTTTTCTTGAAACCTGAGATGCTTCCCATCTCACAGCTTTGCTTCGCTGCAGGGACCAGTTCTTCCTGCTGTGGAAGGCATGATGAGTGGGTTGAACTGCATGAGTAAGTTGTGAATTCCTGTTTCCCCAAGCACCATTGCTTTGTTATTCTCCTAATTGCCTTTTCTTTTTTGGGGAGGTGGGTGCCTGTATGGAGTGCTGCCTGCATACTTTTCAGGAAGTTATTTAAAAAAAGCAAAGTTTGAAAGTTATAGGTTGTACTTATAATTGTTGAGCATTGACTTGTGGCTGACAGGATTTGACACTTCTGCAAATCTGACTTGCTTTTCATACTGGTAGTGACTCTTGTGTTCATTCTGGTTTGTAATGTACTCTTTAAGATATTTCAGTATTATCTGAGGCTCAAAAAAACCCTGCAGACAATCTCCCTTCCCCCATCAATTATTTACATGTTTATTGCTGAAGGGCAATAAACATGAAGAATTGCATGGGCTTTGTTTTTTCCCTTTCCCCTACCCCATCAATTAGCTAATTTACACAAGAAAAACATAATTTCCTTTTTCTTTTGAGAATAAACAAATGAAAATAGGACATTGCATATGTAAAACATTTTACTTACAGGAAGTCAGTGTACAAGCTGGTTGCTATTGACTACAAAATGTTGCTCATCTGCACTCACCAGATGCTCTCTGATAGTAGAAAACATTGCTTTTGGAGCACCTAAACTGTAGAAATATTCCAGTGACTAAAAATAGATCAAGAACTTTTAATCTTGCTTTTGTTTAGCATCAAAATACTTGTCTCTTCAGAGGTGAGAACTGCACAGTTGCTTTTGTCATTTGATAATGTGTTGTTTAATTAAAAAAGTTTAATATTGTTCTACTTTGCCTTTTCTCAAGCACCACAGAGTATCAGTTCTGCAAGCAGTAAGCCCTTCCAAAATTATTTTTGGGAATGAAAGAGGACAAAGTACGGCATAGCACATTTATAGCTTAACATCTCTGATAACACTTCTCGTTGATTCTTTTCTCTTGTCATATAGTAGTAGTCAAAACAAGGAAAGTGTCAAGATGGAATGGGATTTTCTAGCGAGTCTGCTTTCTAAACTCCAAACACTTAGAAAATAGTAACTGGCTGACAAATAAAGCATTCCACAAATACCGTAGCTGGCTGCTCTTTGTGATGTTGAGATGTGGGTAATAAAAACTGTGCCATCTAACTAGGTTTTTAAGTGTGACTAGAAAACTATTGTGGTTTCTGAGGTGCTCCAACATGATTGACAATGAGCTGTTTGCCGCACGTCATGCGCAGGTGTGTCAGGGAGCAGAAACCAAACTGTGTCACAGAAGCCTGAGCAGATGTTGTAGCACCTGTTATGCAACTGGATTCAACTTCACTGTGGTTTTTTTTTTTTAAGCAAAATAGCCTGCCTCTCCTCATGTAAGTCTTTTAGGCAGATTATATTTTTTCCAGAATAATGCTGCTTATTCTAGTGGCTTACCATTACACAGGATAATGTAATATTTCTATTTGTATAATTGTTGAGGGACATTTCAGTTAAAGTTCATCCTGAGCTATGAAGCAGAATGACACTGGAATGCTATTATCTTCTCTGCTGTAATTGCCATGGCAACAGTTGCAGGTAGACAAGGCAAGCTGAGAATTCTTTTTCTATATCATATGTATATCAGCTGTTTTTCTTCCCTCTCAGTAATGACTCCAAGAAGCCTGTGGCACAAACACATGAGTCATCATGAAAAGCGTTTTGTTTTGGGTTGGGTTTTTTTTCAATTTAACCTTGATTTTAATTTTCTAAGTATTGAGTATTTGTGGTTCTATATTAAAAATGAACTCTTTTTAGGAAGAAACTGGCAGCTTAGCCTGGATTGTTCTAGGAGACTGAGATGAGCCAGTGGCTGGGGAGTTTGTTTGGAACATCACAGAAGACCACAGGCTGATAAATCACCTAAATATCTTTGCAGATCTGGATGTTAATTTCTTTGTGCATATATCTTTTCTTAGGCCAGGGATGAGAGTATTGCCCACCTTTTCCATAGAGTGAAGTTGTAAGGGTACTTAAATGCTTCCAGGTAACAAAATTCATATATTCCAGGAAGAAAACTGGGTGTGAACATAAGCCTGTAATGACTGTGTCTTAGGGTTGGGTTTTTTTGTTACTTGAGTGTTCCATGCTGCTTGTCCTGCAAACTCTGATTTCCCTCTTGATTCCTCCATCTGCATGCATTCACGTGCAGATGAATGAACATATGCTTCCTTAAATTGGGTACTGTTCATTTGGTAATGTCAAGAATTATGCCAAGATTTACCAGAGATCCAGATGTGTATTGGTATTAAAAAAAAAGGTCCCTCATACAAGCTCTTGTGTCTGATTACTGAAGTATACTGTGAAAGTGTGTTCTGGGATGCTTCTTACTTAGATCATTGTGGTTGTTACTACAAGCATGAAAGATTAAGAATTTGGATACTTCATAGAGACATTTTTCCATTTATTTTGCTCTTCCCTGTAGACTGATTTCCCTTTTTGGAATAGGAAAATGTGTTTCCTTCATTAATCATTAAACTCATCTAGATACAGGGCAGGGTGAGGGGGAAATACTGATTCTTTTTCCTGGTGACACTAACTAATCTCTTTCCTTCAGGCAAAAGAGGATTTTATCTAACCTATTTTGAATAGAGGATTAAGGACAATTAGGCTCTTCCTCTACTTCACCATTAAGATAGGATGTTGTGAAATCCTCTGAAAAGAACATCTGCTGATGTGCCATTAAAGTTTTGCAAAACTAATGTTAATAATCAAAATAGTTATATGCAGAAAAAGAAACTTTTTATATGAAGTACTTGCCTGGAGGTAATTGTATGAATGGTCTGGGGAGAGGGAAGGAATACTTGTCTGTTTGCTTAATAGTTTTTTGTCTCTAATGCTTCTAAATTATGTTGTGGATTGGATATGTAGATGAACTGAAATGGATTTCATGTTACCTGAATTGCATTAGTAACTTGCAGTTCCTGCTTAGCATTATACATAGTCCTTCACTTCTTTTCAAAGTACTATTAATGAGTTGTTTGTACAAATTATAATAATGACGTACAAACACTGTCCAAACACTGTGCTTGTATAACTACTTTATGTCACTTACATTCATTGAGTGGCATCTCTTGAGATGAATCTGGATCAGCACTGGTGTTAGATAGCTAACGTGAAACTGCTGTACTTGTCAGGAGGTCATTACTAAATAAAACTGAAAAATATCACTGTTATTGGAAGATACATGATATGCATAAGACAGTATAATGATGAATGGGAAGGAAAAATTCCTGTATGTATTTTGGAGAAGGTTTGGCTATCGAATCCACCCCGTAAATAATAGAACTGACTGCCTTCCATGAAGCATCAGTAGTAGTATGCTGTGAAGCTACAGAGAAGATAGTTGAATGACGCTTGCCTCTGAGAAACTGCTCTTGTAGTCTTAATTTCAATACTAGCAGTTGCAAGTAGGCTACTGAAACTCATGGCTTTTCTTTAGCTTTGTTTCCTGCAGAACGTTGGTCTAGAGAGTTCAATGTAATCTTATTTTTTGGATTATGAAGGGTTGTCCAGAAAAAGATGAAGTCTGTTTATTTCGTCTTGTTCTTGAGGCAACTTGGAGTCACATAAACTGTAATTTCTTAGATTGGCATTAACTACAGTTCCAGAATGAGTGGAATGTGTGGCTCTGGGATCCCAACTCTGACTTCAAGGAGAGTTGTGGTCTTATGTTACAATGTATCTGGTGTCTTTGCCTTCTGCTGGGTTTGAGGCTGTGGTGAGTAACAAACAGCATACCAATCACTGCATGAGTTTTGGGTAGAGTATAACTAATGTGGAGGAAACATTTGACATGCTGCTTATTCAGCAATGGATTTTTTTTTTTTTTGAGGAAGAAGACATTATTTAAAATTTACCTGCATGAAAGTTCAAAACCAGGCTGCTCTTCAATTGTGCTATAAAATGTGCCTGTGTAGAAATAGTCTTTCATTATGTGAAATACAATATATATGACAGAGTACTATAAATGTAGGCTTAAAACTGTTTATTATTTTAGCTAGGACTCAGTCAATAAACTTATGCTGATATTAGCAGAAGTATAATGTAACTAAGTTCATGCTAGACGTTTTGCTTTGGTCAAAAAGGCTCCTTACACTATAAACAGATTCGGCTCGGTAAATGTTTGTCCTGTAGTTTAATACTCAGCACTTTATCTGCAAACGTGGAATGTATTAAAATACTGTTATTCGTTGGTGTGTTGTGTGTTACAGAATGGCTGTAACCCCTTTCTAGTTAACTATGTATAGTTCCTTTTTCTTTGATTTTTTTCAATGGAATTACATTAACTGTAAGCATGATGTTAAGAGCTACTCTCATCTTTCACATTCCAGTCTCCTGACCAACACTATGAACTTTGGAAAATTTAACTCTAATAAGAACCTTCTGTTCACTTAGGCTAAAAAAAAAAAAAAAATCAAAGATTTCTCAGGTAACATCAAGTATTATAAACATTGTCAAGTTAATTTAATGTTTTAAATCCAATATATAGATTTTATAATGTCTTATGCTGTCTCATTTTTAAAAATGTATTTTTATCCTTTTGTACCAGGTTTTCAGTTCCTGACTACCTTAAAAGTTCCAAGGGTTCTAATCCCATTTCTTGTCGACTTGAAGCTCTTTGTATATCCTCTGTACAACAGATATATAGCCAGTTAAATATATGGCTGGTGGTTAATATCATAGGAGGGAGGATGGAGGCAGGTAGGTTAAAGCTAAGCTAAGAATTTTGTTTAATGACAACTGTTGTGCACAACTGCAAAGATCTTTCACCTTCTAAGATGGACACCCCCCTCCCCCCAGAAAACTAACCCACAAGATTATTATAACTTCACCTGAAAATATTGTAGTTTTGTTAATCTCTTGAACAGTGCTGACTGCTTGCTATCTACAGTTATCTAGTGACCAGATGGCTTAAGCTGGTAGGAGGTGCCTGTGTATTGGCACTAGTAGGGAAGAAGTGAAGAGAAAGTGGGAAAAAGCTCTTTCCTCAGCCCAGAATTGCATGATTGCTTTGAGAAGATTCATGAATATGAACATGTTGACTTCTTGATTCTGTAAGCTTTTGTCTGACATAAGGAGGTTAAGTTTCCATACTCATTGGCTGTAACGACACAGAAGCAATAGGAAAGCTTCACATGCTTTTGTGAAGCAGTGCATAGTGCGCACGGGCAAGTATAAACACAGGTTTATAAAGGACAACTGATTGTGGTCTTGCATTTCCTGTCTCCTTCAGCCAAGGAGGTCTCAAATTTGAAAGGCTTGTCTTTTTTCTCGAAGGAAAGTTCTTAAGATTTCTGACTTCCTTGCTAAGAAGTGAAGAGATTGAGTGTTTTTACTCTGTTAATGATATCTACTGTAACTTGTTCAAAGAGCTTTTATGTCAGCATGTACATATAAAAAGGTTTTTGAAAAATACACTAAAAAATTATTTGAGCCTAGATTTCTGCTGGGCACGTAGAACTAAAATCTCAGTATTCCTTTACTATTTTCTTTCAAATTGTAAGTTATTTCAAACTGAAAATAATAAGGCTTTTACATGTACATTTGCTTTCTGGCATGGTAAAAATGGTGACAAAAGCCAAACAAAGTTTGCTTGAGTTGTGGTTATGGTTGTCATGAAGTGAAACTGCTGCAAATACCTGCAGACCTTTAAGGCTAGTAGCATTGGCTTTTTTTGCTTTCTACTGCTGCCTGCAGTCAGACCACTTTTCTGCTTGTAATGACTACTTTTTGCTGCAGAATAGCAGCTGCTCGGTTATATGGGTTTTAGCTGATCTTTGAGAGTCTTTTGATAAAGGGAAAAAGTGCTATGGCACTATCAAATTCTTACCTAAGTCTTGGAGATGTGGAGGGGAAAAGGAGAAATATTGAGCCGTGAGGACTCAATAAGGAGCTTCCTGCCTGGCATTGGGCAGTTAGATCAGCACAGCAGTGGAAAAACGTGTTAGTGGTGCTACTGCTGACTGGAGGCAGCTGCATCTTGTTAGTTCTGCCTTAAACTGATGAAAGGTGTGATCTGGACTTCTCTTGGTTTTGTTGCAGTATGTAGAAAAGGCCAAAGCAGAAGTGTTAAGTGGGCTGATGCAGTGGCATATAGCTCTTGTAGTCTTGAAAGAGCTGTCAGAAGGGACTCTGGCTGTACAGAGAGGTTTGTGCTTTCTTTTGTCTTGTTTGGGATGTGCTGTTGGACTGTTGATAGAGACCTGTTTCTCTGTGCTGTCTGAGTGATAAAACAATTGGGTAGTGACTATATGTGCCTTCCTAGAGAGGCAATTCTCTAGATTTTTCAAACCTCTGGGTTTGAAGCTGAAATGGGTGATGTAGTGGCAAGTTTCATTCTGAGGGGGAAGAGTGCTGCCAAGTGCCAGGGTTCTAGATTGTGTTCTAACTGGGATGAAGCGACATCCCAGAGAGATGGCTGATAGGTCAGGGGCTGATTTGACGAGTTGGTGACATCCATGGAACACTGGCTTGTTTTGTGAGTAGTATCTGGCATCAGAAAAGTAGTTGGGAGAGGGATGGGAGTTAACACTGTAAATGTCAAGAAGCTTTACAATTTATGAAATGAAGGGTAGTATTGGGGGGACTACATACTAGAAAGAATGTTACTTGAAAATAAACCCACCAGGAAATAACTCCAGCTTTTCTTCCCTGAACTAACTCTGCTGTGCATGATGCTCTTGTAGCATGTGTCCCATGGCTTGACCTTGCTTTTAGTTGCAATCAAAACATAATGATGGGGGGGGATGGAACAGCCATTATATGCTTAAGGTTTCCTCCTGTGTTTTTTAGAACATGTTCTATTAAAATAAGGATGCTAGCAAGCACAGGAATACTTTTAAGATTGTGAAGGTCTATAGCACCTTTAACCCTTTCACAGGCAACCGTGGGAGACGGGTATTTTTGGTTTAGCAGGAAGGCCAGTGTCAAATGCTTAAAATTCAAGGTTTTCTTTGCATGAAGACAAGGTGTACATGATCTGATTCACTAGTGATATTTGGAATGACTTAATTCTGAAAATAATTATTTAAACTCAGTATTTCTAAAGCAACAAAAAATATTGGTTAATATCAGATTAGTCTGAAAAAGCTTCATCCTTTTTAACTCTCTTTCCATAAAAAATAACTAGATGATCTGGAGCGATGCCTTCTAACCTGCATTGTTCTGATTCTAAAGAAAGAACCACTGACTTCTGCTTAATGTTAACTTAAAGGAGAAAATACTCTTGCCTCTTTTGCAGCCATCTTGGTTTTCATCTCTGAGGAGATGGTAGTTATAAGATGTCCCAGTTTAAAATAGGCTCTGTGGATAAAGCTGTATAAGATCTTTAAGTGATAACCCACAGACTCCACAGGTTGTTATTGTGAGCAGTAACTATACTACCTGGTGTGTTTGTTCATTCATGCTTTAGGATTGCCATAATAGAGGTTCACAACAGCTTCCCTGTGTTTATCACTCAGTAAAAACTACTGTAGATGGAACTGAGGCTTTAACAGATGTGGACCTGATGAGGTTAAAGTCTGTCTCCTGGGTCATGGTCCAGTTAAAGAGAAATTATTGCAGTCAACCTATACATGGTTATTGTCATAATTCCCTATTTGCTTTAACTGCTCGTGTGGCTATTCCATAACATTTTTCCATTAAAAAATGGATTTTTCTTAAACTACTGAATAATTTGTTGAGCTGTCTGATTCATGTTCCTTCATTCAGATGTTCATAGTATCTGAGGAAGCCTGAAAGTGAATGGTAGTGAGTAGCTAGGTGGGGAAGGAGCTGTGGATGGGAAACTCTTTGGGATCCTGAAGAAGCTACATGCCTAGAACTTACTTTGGAAGCTGCTGTTGTGTGTGATCTGAGAGGCTGGAAGAGAAAAGCTACTGGACTTTAATTAGTAACAAATAGTGTGAAAATGCTTGTGCCCTTGAGACTTAAGCTGGCCCATCTCAGCTTTCACGACAAGATTGTTATGTCACCATGGAGCACTGACTGGGTGCAAGTGCACTGAGGAGTTATTCTGGAGTTGCATTTAGGTGCTGAAACTATATGTGTGTTTAGTTTGTGGAGTATGGGAATAGTAGAAAGAAGATAGCAAACAGCAACAGCTCTATATGTCAGTATAAACAGAGTTACTATTAAATGCCATTACCATAAAAATAATACTGGATCACAGTACTGGACTATAAGCTGTTCTTGAAAGACTTCTTACTGGGTTAAGAGCTGATGAGAGTTTTGAAAAGAATTTGCAGGCCCTAAGATGAATAAAAGGTGAAGATTATTTGACTGTGAGGAAGGAAAATATGAAAGTAAAACCTTGATCTCAGTGTACTTGACTTGACTTTTCTTACAATGGTTTGGGGCATATTAATGCAATGGATTTCTATGTCTGTTCTAAAATGTCAAAGAGAGAAGGATGGTGAAAGAATATTTGACAGAAGAGAAGGAATCCTTGACTGAAAGAGAAGCTTGAGTGCTTGATATTGTGTGCTTGAAGTCATGTGTTGCAATGGGTCCTTCTGTGGTTTCTGAGCTGGTGGCTGAGGGAGAGGAAGCTATAAACACTTCTCTGTTCTCTACTTATGTGGTTAGTTGAAGCTTGGTGGAACTTTTATTTAGAACTTGACCACTAAATTGGCAAATTAAGCTGGCTTTCCTCCTTCTGATTTCAGTTTGCTCTTAAAAAAAAACAAAACAAAAAACCCCCCAAAGTGAATCTATCTGCTTAAGTGGTTTAAATTAGGATGCATGCTTAAAAGAGGCATGTTCTAAAAGAGGATCTGGAAGCTTTGACAGAATTCTCCAGGAGGAAGATTTTTCTTCATCTCTTTGAAGTAGACTTCTGAAGCATTAATGATACTCCTTCTATACTAGGTTCAGCCTTTCCATCCATTTACATAAAACAATCTTTGCTAAATTTTTTTTTTCATTAGAAAATGTGCCAAAACATCTGGTCTTTGCACTGTTCATGGGTGTGTAGTCTGTTTCCAGCAGCCTTTAAAACACCGGAGACATTCTTGAGCTTGGCTATAATAGATACCAGAAATTATACAACCCTTGCTCTGGATGGCATCTAACAGTCTTACATGGCTTGCTAAAGCACTGTTTGTCCAGCTTTGCTTCCTCTGTGGGTGGTTCAGCGTGCTCCATTTTTCTGTGCCTTATCTCAGAATACTATACTGGTCTTTAAGCCCAGTGCCTCAATTTCCCTTTAGTGCTGCCTCAGCTGATCTTACTATGGATCCTATTTCTTCTGAAAAGTCTTTCTTAAAGCTCTTTTTCTGCTCAGGTCTCCTGGTTCATTGTTCCACAGTTATCTTCCTTTAGCCTGTATTCTTACGTCAGTAGGGTGCCTCTGCAGTTCTTTGCCCTAACTTGCCTATCTTTTTATGCATCCCTTTTGAGAAGTTACAGGAAACAGTATAGTGAACTCCAATGAGTTCTCCCAACTGAGACATTGCTTCCCTCCTTCCCACAGTCTGATCTGTGTCATCTGATCCCCAGCTGACCAGATCAGCTGTTGCTGTGTAGTGGCCTTATACAGGAAGGATAAATTGACCCTTGCTTCCTTTGAAGATCCCACTGCCTTGGGTGTTTGGAAAACTACAACCAACAAAACATGCTTTTGTTATCTCCCTCAAACTGAGATGAACTGTATGACTGAAAGGATTATGCCATATTAGGTTACTAAATATATTTTTGCATGACACTCTTATACGAAAAAGAAAAACACAATGATAGTCATTTTCCATAATGATGGGAGTACCTTCTCTTGGTGGACATCAGTGCCAAGACTTTATTTTAGTACCTTCTAAGTCATTAGTACAGAAAACAGAGCAGCTGTCTTGGCAGGCTGTGCTAAGAAGTGCAGTTCCTAATTTAGTGTGTATCTGATTGATGCATTTGAAAGTGGCAATTCAGACTGGCAGCAAAAGAGGTCTGAAAGCTGCTGGTGAGCACCGTAATGTTTAACTTATGGTAGTTCAGGGCTCCTTCATTCTGTACAAAGGGGAAATGTTAGTGTGTTCACCCTCTGCCCTCAGAGAAATGGATTGCAGAATGGTCAGTGTTGTAGCCTGACTGCTTGTTACTAGAAGGGAGTTGGAAAATAAAGGTTTCTTTTGAAATAGGTTGTTTGCGGTCTTGAACCTGAAGGCCTTGAAACTGGGCTTACTAGCAACAAACCAAGTTTTGTACCTGGGAGAGCCACCTGAAAACATTCCCCACCAGCATTATTTTGGTCTGTCCGGATCTGTTTCAGATTTTTCTTTATCTAAATAATGATCTGATGTTCAGGCTGGGAAGTTTTTGTGAGGCCAGTGGTTGCTACTGGATCACTTCAAATAAAACTTAAAATCTGGAAGCTTTTTTCCACAGGTACATGGTTTGCAGGAGATTGTAATATTTAATACTATCTTGTAGCAGTTCTATAGAGAGCAAGAAGCTGAGAGAAACATGTTTCTTTGGCCTTATACTAGAGACTCATGGGGAAAAATGCAGTGTGTGCTGAGGCCTGCCAAAACCCAGCAATTGTGGTGGTTATTGCTGCCTTGCAAGTGTAGTTCATTGATTGGGATAAGCGGTTGTATACTCTTAAATCTGAAAGCTGCAATAGGATTGCTGAGTCTCATTATTGTTCTGTGTGCCTGTTGCCTTGAGATATGGTTGTATGAGTACTGTCAGGGCAATTATCTAAAAAGCTTAGTGAAAAAATAGATGTAATATAAGACTGAAACTTTCCTTTGGTTACGGGATGGGCTGTTGAAGACTCCGGCATTCTTCGTCTTACAGCTTGTTTTGTAGATGTTACACTCCTAGTTAGGTTCTTTAAGTTTGCTGTTTTGAAGGTAGAAGTGTTGCTGGCAGAGGGGGATAGATATAATTTCATTGCATACATGAAATTGGTAAACACTAATGACCTTTTTAGGTTTGTAACATACACTGATGGAAAGCTTGGAAACAAATTGATTGTCTTTTTGCTTCACTAAAAATGTTTTCCTAGAATTTTTTTCGGGTAGTGACAAATGTCCTTTTTATGGAAAACTATTTGATGCATGTTGACCTTAAAGCAAAAGGTTAAACTGTCTCATGTGGCTGCTTTTTGTCCTGGAAAGAATCAGCAGTGAAAGTTAGGCTGTCAGCTTTGTCTGCATTTCCCAGCTATTGTGCACTTGCCAGCATCTTTTAAATGTTTTAAATGTAGCTTTTGTATTTTTCTGATGCATAACATTTGTATGCAGTGTTTCTTGTGAGGATGCCAGAACAGCCATATAGTAAATATTTAATAAGAGTAGTAAAGATTTCTTGTTCTCAGCCGGCTAAGTCCTGATCTAAAGGAAGTGAAATGGCCATTTTAAATTATTTATGAAATGCTGCACATAAGGAGACTGCATTTGTTTGCTTTATGATACATAGATGGTAGGAGTAAAGGTCTCAGTTTAGTTAAGACATAAATAGTGTAGGTGGGTTTTAAGCATAATAAAAATCTAAGTAATCCCACTTTAATTGCTGAAGAATCCAAGATGATGGCTGTAGTACAGGTTGGATGATGGAAATTCTCCTGTTGCTCCATACTTCAGCTAACTCAATTTTAGGAGAGCTCACTTTGTTATCCTTTATCTGAAAAGCATGAACTGTTTGCTTGAAAGTCTTAACTAGAGCACTTGTCTTAAAAAAATACTTTTTAGGATGGTAGACATGGTTATCAACTTTTGTGGGAACATGAATTTCTCTTGTGATATACTAGTATTTAAAAGACAGTGATCCTTGGTATATCTATAACTTCAGTGTAAGGGGGGAAGAAAGTGAAGCAGGTGTGGGTGCATCTAACTAAACATGCAAAAAGTATTCTTCCATCTTTGTTCAAATATAAAAGAGGCTAGGGAAGGGGTGTACAGAAGTAGTGAGGTGTGGAAGGTAAAGGAGATGGAAGGAAAAAAGCCCAACGGTGTGGGTATCCCTCTGTCCTGAAATATAAAACTTAAAGCACAAGCTCTTGGATTTTTAGGCAGTTGAGATGCCCTGTACCTGCCCCCTCTGCCTTTCCTAACTGTTAATGTTTCATTTCTGTTGTGTGGATTGAAGAGTGTTAAAGTAGAGGGGAAATGTGAAAACTTCTGAAAAAGGTAAGTGCTTATCTACTTTTCACAGCAAGGAACAATGATTTGAAGAGTTAGCTCTCCTCTGAGAATGGGCTTCCTTTCAGCGTAAGTGTTTGGGTTTTTGTGTGTGTTGGGTTTTTGGGCTTTTTTTTTTGCTTGCTTGGTTTTTTGTTGGTGTCGTTTTGCCCCGGGGATCACAGCTTTCTTCAGGAATAATAAATATTTATTTCAAAACTGAGTCTGTGCTAGTGATAGGAGACATATACTAAGATTGCCTTTACCCAGCTCGCTGTAGATCTTTACATGTAATCCTGGTCTGGTAAGAAGCCACCGTAGTTTCCAGAGCATGAAAAAAGAGAATGAGCAAGATTGTCTGGCAAACAAAAAAGGGCTGTGCATGAGAGGAATAATAATCCTTCTTTATTTTTAGTAAAAAGCTCAAACATGCTTTCTTTCATGCCTCAACTCTGCAGTTTACTTTGATGTTGGGATTTATTTTACTTACTAGTATTAATTTCTTTCTTATTACCCTTCAAACAAGAAAATAAGTTGCCTTTCTTAAGTTAGAGTGTATCTGGAGTGAAATCACATTTTTATATTTAAAAATATGAGAATGTGTCCAGCAACTTTTAACTTCAGTTATCCAAATTCACTTCTTTGCAAATGAGGAAAGACAGATTCAAAGTAGCACCCATGGAAGTTAAGCTCCATTAAAAAATCGACTTCTTGCTTTTACGCTGTATCTCGGTGGGATTGTAGTTCTCCATTTATTTTCCTTTAAAATAAACCAGTTCTGAAAATATTAACTGTGCTTGTATCTGTCTGTCTGTTTTGCATTTCTGTAGAAGGTGATGTAGTAGTTCAATGCCACCTCTGAAAATGCTGATAGTTACTCTGTTTTATGAGCCTGTTGTAATTTAGTTCGGGCAAGACAGGAAGATGAAATCCATATTACTGAGATTTATTTATTTTTTTCATTTTGAAGTATAAGCGACACATGAATATTATCAAACACTTTACTGCAACATTAAAAAGACTTTAATGATATGTGGTTTTTTAATAGAACATTAGGTTTGACCTAAATCTACTCTGGTTTGCTTCAGAATGTGGTGTATATTTAAGTGATGGACATATTGAATGCAAGAAATATGATGAAATTGAACTCACCTTTTTCACACTGATAATCCTTCAGTATAAGAGGCATGAAAGGAGCTTTTATAGGAGCTTTTCCTCCTATAAAGTCTTTCTGCCAACTCTTGATTTCTCTTGGACTGAAGTAGAGCCTGCATGTTAACTTTCTAACAGGTATGCATGCTCTATGGTTATTGAAAGACGTGATACGAGAAGTGTGCATGTTAATGTTGCTGAATCTGGAAGGAGTTACAGGACTTCTTTTTGTGTTCTGAAACATTCCATGGCATAGACTTGACTATTTTTAGCCATTTCTTTTTGGGAGAATGAAGATATAACTGCATACTGTGAGTTTGTGTGTGTATACAAATATATGTATATAAAACTCTTTTTATGGAAGCAAATCATGTGTTGTAGGTACCAGGGATATAAATGTTCATAGGAGAAAATGAAATGTGACTGGGTGAGCCAAATAAATAAATGTGTTTGGTCTTGTTTTGCTTGTATTTTTTTTTAATGCTGTCTTCCATGTCTCCTGCAGAAAAGCAAGTGGCTTAACCAAACAAACAGCCAATTTCTGACTCAGGTCTGGCTGAACCCTCATTTGGGTTTTTCTGCCTCTATGTGTGAGCTTCTGAGAAACCTGTTTCTTTCCTGTGTTCTATGCTCAAGGGCCTCTTATAAGCAAATGTTTGCAGTTCTCTGCTGTCCTTTCCTGTCTGAATTTTGGGACATCTTCCTAGAGGGCTAGCTCAATGAAATAAATAGAGGGGGGAAAATGCTAGCTTAGATAGCTTTCTGATTAAAAAAGTGACCTAGAGAAAGGGTAATAAAGTAGATTCTTCCAAAATGGTTAATGATCAGCAAGCTATGCTTTCAACAGAAAGATAAGCTATAAACATGTTTTCCATTTAGCAAATGCTTTTCTTGTGGAA
Source organism: Oxyruncus cristatus (assembly GCA_013399855.1). Lineage (NCBI taxonomy): Eukaryota > Metazoa > Chordata > Aves > Passeriformes > Cotingidae > Oxyruncus > Oxyruncus cristatus. Next base: position 36,876 of record VXAY01005038.1, on the reverse strand, counting down.
GGTCTTAATACTCTTAAATATTTTTGGTTGACTAGTTGCAGGTGCTTGCAGACTTTTGTGTTGTCCTTGAGCTCTCTCCATGCTTTCCATGTTCTAATGTGGCTGTGGGTCATGCACTTTACCAATTCTGATATAATAAAAACAATTCTCATGGAAAAGTGGTAAGCAAGTGAAGAGCTGCGATTTGGTGAGGAGAAGCAGGGAGGGAGCAAAGCTTTTAAAAGTGATACAGAGCATATCATGTTGTGGAGTGGGACTTTAATTTCATACTTCAACTATTTAAATAAAAGTGATACAGAGCATATCGTGTTGTGGAGTGGGACTTTAATTTCATACTTCAACTATTTAAAATATTTAAAGAACTAAACACTTGTCACTGTAAATGAGCTTAAGTGTAAATTTAAAACCTAAACCCAAGAGGATGCTTAGACCCAGTTCCACAGGTTGTTTGTTAGGACACTTACTGAGAGGTGCTGTTCCCTGCATGAAGAGAGCTCTTTCTGAAACACAGGAATCTGCAGGGTATCAGGGAGTCAAAGTGCGAGAAACCAGGAGTATTGTTTTTCTGGTTGTTTCTGCAGAAGTCCCTGAACGCTTCTGTTGCAGCACACTTAGTTTGAAGGATGCCTCCCTGATGAATACACTGTAAAGTATGTTTTGTTCTCTTGATTAGCAATATTGCTGGGTACTGCAGTGCTAACATTAGACTCATCTACTACTACAGCGATATATGATAAAAGCCTAATCAGTAGAAGCAACTGCTCAGATAGTAATGACTTTCCTTCAGTGCCATATTTATAACATTGATGACCTAGAGTAATGTGACTCTTGAACTGATATTGCTGCAGTAGAGATGGAAATAAATGGGGAAGGAAGAAGGTGTTGCCTGCATGAAGAACTAGATAATATTTTCTAAAATCAATACAGGGTTTCCACCTCTTTGTAGTTTTTGAATCTGGTGGCATTCCATATTACCATGTCATTTAGAAAAAGGTAAAGTCACTCAATTATAGTTAAGTAAATTATTTGAACTCTGAATAAAGCTTTGTTAGTTCTCTTGGCAGTTACTGCCCTTTATTGCACTCTCAAAAAAACCTGTGTTTTAATCTTAGAGGATAAATCCCTCACAATGTATTGCAATGGTACATATAGATGTTACCCTATTTCTATATATTAAAAAAAAAAAATCCCTTTTTACTGTATTTTAGATATTTTCGATATTTATTTAGAGATATTTAGGATGTGCCTCTAATGTAATGTCTGTTCCTTGTGTTTGCATGTTTGAAGCTTTTACACTGTAATGCATCCTGTATGCTGCTGTTATGCATTGTGGATGAGTAACTTCATTCCCTCCATTACTGGCCCAGCTTTCTAATATCTTACAGAATGACCTTCCCTTTCTGGCTTCTCCAGCACTGACACTGTCTGTGAAGCATCCTTCCTTTTAACTAGCGTTATACAATATCTGAGTCTGCTTCAAGGGACAAGTGTTGCTCTCATTTTTCCTATTATCAGGCCTGTTACTGAGAAAGTGGAGCTTCACAAATGTCTACCAGTGGCAAGTAAACATTTGAAATTTTTTTGTTTGTATCAAAATTTTTCTTGAATTGTGTTTTATTTTTTTGCTAAGACAAGTGTAAGACACCAAAAATGAACGAAGGATGCTCAGGGGGGTCTGGCATGCAGTTTAGACTTCCCAAGAACAATCTTATACCGTTTGAAGCCTTAAAAGTAAATGGCAAAAGCAAAGCTTGAGCTATCACATCAGGTCATCTGAGCATCTGAAAGCTGAAAATGGAATGTGACTGAAGGTCTACATTGCCAAGAAAATCTGGTGAACAGAATGACTAAAGGAATAAATTGTTGGACATTGAGGTAGCAATTCCAAAGCAAGTAACTTTGTTATAAAACAAGATCATTAATCTTCAGTTTACTCTTCTGTGTCAGTATGTAGACTGAATCGTAAGATGGCAGCTATTTAGCTATTCATGCGCCTAGTTCTTAGGAGGATAAGCCATCTGATACAGTTGGTATCAGATGAATTAAAGCTTTTTAGAAACAGATGTATGTTGGCCACCCCCCACCCCTGGTCCAAAATGTAAATCATTTAATACCTTCAAGAATTCTTGTAATTTGGACCGTGGGAGATTAGTTAGGCCAGTACTGGGCACGCTTGAAGACTTAGCAAGGAAGTAAGTGCAAGTGAATTGCTCTCTGTGTCCAGATCTGGGTGAGCTGGATAAGTTTGTTTTATATGCAGTGCAAACACTGGGTCCTAGACAGGATAAGCAACTTAGTCGGGGTCCCTCAAGCCTAGTGGCAATAGTGAGAACTAGAATTTCCCTTGTGAATGAATAGGCTGGGCTTTTTGATAAAACTGATAAACTAAAATGAAGGTTTTAATCTTTCGGCACCATCTGTTGTGCAGGGCAGCAGCAGGGGGTCTGTCCATGGACAGGGCTGGCAGAAGTGGTGGGGTGTGCTGCAGGGTGTGTGGAGCGTGGATGGTAGTGGAGCTATTTGCCTGCTGTCAGCTTCACCCTACCTGATTTCCATTTCAGCACTATCCAGGTGTTAGTACTGAGAAGTCTGTACTTCAAAGACAAGTTAAGGAAAAATATATATCTGCCTGATGTTTTAAAGTGTGTTCAGGCTGAGATTTCAGATTAGCTGCAAGTATCTTAATTTCTTACATTCACTGTTACCACTTGCTTTAAAAGGGTCAGACAAGTAACACAGCTCAAACTTGGGATGCCTAGATTTGAATTGCAAGGTTTGCAAAGATCTCTACTTGCTTATTGCACTTGCATTGGTGTATCAAAACTACTACATCATTCTAATCTCACGTGATTTGTCTGCCTACCTAAACTCTGCTTGGATACTTGCATGTGATACCTATTGTGCTTGGTGGTGTGGTAATGCACCGAGCAAAGACTCATCAGCTCAACTGTAGCTTTATGCGAAAAAAGAAACTGGAAAAAGCACAGAATGCTTGTATGGAAAATAACTTAAATTTTTCCTTCTCTAAAATCAAGTCGCTGATTTAACTAAACAAATTAAAGCAAATTGAAACTGGGTTTTTTAGCTGTTTTTATGTGGGGGAGTGGGCGTATCTTTTGGTTTGTGGGTTTCCTAAGAGACCTTCAAGCAGGATGAGTGCCTGAGAGTCACCTAATCTGTCTGTCCTGTCTACAATAAAGAAGCCTGTGGTGGATGGGAGAGTAGTCCTTTGCTGCCTCTGCAGTCACTGTGCAGAGTTGGTGAGCAGTCTCCAGCTTTACTCACCTGCTAGGTAGTGCTTTTCAGACTTCACCTTTTTTCTTGTGACTGTTCATGATTTCACTGGCTCAGGTGCAGGTGCTATACGCTGGGGAATGCTGAAGTGTGTATATCACCATCTATGCTTGCAAAGGTGTTTTTTTGCATAGAGAGGGGGGAAAGACAGTGCTTTAAGCAAAGAAGAAACTAGTGGGATTGAGCTGTGTCCCAAGAACATTTAAACTCTCCTAATTTTGAAGTTGAGGGTTCTGTTTGATTGCTTCCTAAACCTTTTAATACTCAAGTATCTCTTCTGATCACAATAGAAAGTTGAAATGAACAAGAATGAAAAATTGTCATTAAAAAATTGAGTTCTGTTGAACAGCATATTTGTGAGAGGTAGTTTGCTACTCCTGGTAGTGTTTAGAACAAAACCAACAAGCCTCCAAACTCTTGGAAAAAATGATCATGTTTGTCTAGGTTTTCAAAGACTCTATTTCTCTGTCCTTCCAGAAGCAGTGACTATATAATCTGACAAAAAGTGAGCATACTGAAATCTAATGTCAGTTTTGGTGTAATAAGAAAGCTATTCCATGCTCTACTTGCTTTCATGCTATTAATAAAAGGCTGCCACATTATATTACTTTGTTCCTGAGCTGTGACTTAAATTTTTCACCCTTCAAGCAGGCCAAATTCAGTGATCTGATGCCCACTACATTTATTTCATGTACAAAGTCAGATGAAGTGACAGAGTAGCTGTAGGTTATGAAACTTTGACATTTCAAGAGGATGCAACAAAAGGCATCAAGAGATTTTGACAGCTAGTGAACTACATCAGAAATGCCTAACAGAATTGAAATGCTGCACTGTAGTTTGACTTGATGTGTTAATAAATGGAATGCCAGTAATTTTGCTGTATGCTAACCTATCCCACCCAGAGAGCATCTTAGCTGAAATTTAGTTTGAGACCGTAATTGAGGATTGTCATCTTCCATATTCTTGGTGAACCCTGGGGATTTGTTAACACCTGCTGTAAGTGTAGGCAGCTTTGTCTGCTGTTTTGTTTTAACCAAGTCTCATTTTCACTGGACTGTTATGCTTAGACATAAGGTTGGAAAAGATCATTAACCCAACACTGCCAAGTCCACTGCTAAACTGTAGTAGGGCTTTCTGGGCATTCTCAAGAACAGTTTAGTATTGGAGAAGATGAATGTAGAGTGCTTCAGTATACTGAACTGGTGGAGACACTGAAATGGTTCATGGAAAAATGTGGCTGAAGCTGTCATAAGGGAGTATTTGAGAAGCAGAATTACTGAATGAAGGTGGTTACACATCCCAGAAACTGGCAAAGGAGCTGAACAGTTTTTCAATGAAGAGCTGTTGGAAAGCGTAGGAATGAGCAGTGAATGGGCAGGTGAATTGAAAATGTGAGGATTCCTTTTTAGTCCCGGGAATTGGAGGTACACTCTGTCTGGTGTCAAAATCTGCTGTAATTAAATTTAAAAAGAACACTAGCTTTATTGTAATAATTTTTCAATATTTCTTAACCTTTTCTTCTACATCTTTTAGTTTTTCTTGGATAGTATTTCACTTAGTGATGGAAGGCCAAGGAAAACACTTCTGTCCCTTTTTTTCTTGTTGCCTCTTTCCTGAATTTTATTGCCACATTAAGTGCTCTTAAATGATGCATATAAAAATAGACAAGTTGTGGAGTCTTGTATGCCTTTATCAAAATGCTGTGTGCCTTTTGAAGTAACTTAAAACGAGCATACAGATACTGCAAGCATTTTGAGAAACTTGATGGAAGACATAATCAGTGAGACTGCAGTGTCTGGCTGCAAATACATAGGAATTGCATTACAGATGAGTTCCTTTAGCAGGAAGGTGCTAAATGATGAAGAAATGTGGGATAAAGTAAAATGTGTTACTTTATGTGGGTTGAAATATGCCTTAAAAGGAGATGGAAGGGGTTTAATGTTGTAGCTGTTCCGTTGGCTGTTAAATAGTATAGCTCATGATCACATAATCAGAATACTGATAATTTTGTAAAATGCCTGAAGACATGAAAAAGGAAAGTTTTGGTAAAAGTAGTACAGATCTTTTACTCTCAAGGGGGAGGAGGAGGGCCAAATCATCTGACTACTGAATGTGATGAAGAGACAATATTTATTTCAACTGTCAAGGATATACTTCGATCATCTGCCTCTGCACATAGAGGAAATTTTAAGCAATGCAGGAGGTCTGGTTCAAGATGTTGCTTGGCAATCCTCTTGTAAGCATTACCTGTGTTTGTATTGGTATAAGACATTCCTGTATGAAGAAAAAAATCCCCAAAATTATTAATTAGACTTATTCTTCTCCTTTCCAAAAAGCTAAATTGAGCCTCATAGACTCAGTGAAGCCAACTAAGAAGCAATGAAGAGGTGAAGCTGTGACTGTGAGTCTTGCATATGTCAAGACAGCAGATTGGGGACTTGGATTTAACATTTGTCAAAAAAACTTATAAAAACACAAAACCAAAAGAATCTACAGGTTAAATCAAGTGACAAAAACTGATTATAGTAGTCTTTGCAAGAGCAGAACTGTTTGAAGAGTGACAGATGTAAAATTAAACCCCTAAACCCTAAGATAATTACTGACAGTGGGAAGCATGTGAGGAATGCTGTAGTTCATAAATCGACCAGAACGTTAGGGAATTCTTCTGAAAGGTGCTATTACAGCAAACAAGCTACAGGAGTTTTTTGCAAAAGTGTTCACTGTGGAGGACTGCACAGGATTTCTCATAATTTCTTACAGGTGTGGACAAGAGGATCAGTCTTTTTAATTAATGGGTTGAGATTAAATCAGTAGAAAAGAATAGGAGGACATCATGCAAACCAGCTAAAATTTGCTCAAGTTGTAAAATACCTCCGATATGGAAATGTCAGATTTGTTTGTCAGACATATGTAATCCATCCCTTACATCAGGCTGTGTGTACTGGAGGAGTGGAAGATGCAAAGTGCGATACCATAGTGACCTAGGACAGAAGTAGAACTGAGAATTTCAAGACAGTGAAGTACCATAAAAATTCTTTAAATGCCCAAATAAAGTAAAAATAAAATGTCATTTATAGCTAGAAGTCATGCTTTGTAAACCCATTAGAATCCTTGGAGGGGGGAGGGGATAGAGGAATAGATATATGGCTGGTGTAATGCACTTCGATTTATAAAAAGCATTTGACAAGACCTCCTGCCAAAGGCTTTTAAAGGAAATCAGCTGCTGTGGACTAAGAGAAGCCGCCTCCTGTTGTATTAATAACTGGCCAGAAGATGAGAAAATAGGAAGACTAAATGTTGAATTTCCACAAAGGTCTTTCCAATGGGATCTTCAAGGATATGTGCCCTCAGGAAATTAGTGCATATTCTAGACAAAGGAACAAAGTATGCTGACATTCAGCTAGGAATACAAAATCACATAAGTCAAAATTAGTTGTGAGAAATTCAAGAAGAATTTCAAAATAGGCTGAAACTAGACAATAAGCTGGGATTCAGCATTTGCTGGTTGTAATGCTTACTGTGGGAGCAGGATGAAAACAATTCTGATCTTTGTCTGCTTTAACAGAGTCATAGTTAATTGTGATCCTTTGGCAGAAATTTTGTTGCTATTGTGAGTAATTCTTTGAAGGTACAATGTTTGTGCTCAGTAGTTATTAAAAAAAAAAAGGAAAACAAAGGCAGAAGTGTGTAGGAAAGGAATAGTGGAACAGAAAACATCCTTGTTATTCCTTGGTGTACTGTGTGCTGTATCAATCTTTGGTCACTGCCTCAGACTGTGAGTAAAGCTAGTAATGGTGACTGGGATAATCATTATGGCACAGCTCCCAGTTGAGAGAAGGCTAAATCGGATTGAGTGGTGAGAGGAAAGTTTGTGGATTACACTTAAGCAGGAGGTTCTTCTGGAAAAGGGACCCAAAGGGTGTGCCTCTGCTTTTCTTTTTTTTTTTTTTCCCTATAAAGTCCCACCACTTTATTGCAAAGTAGTTTCCATTACATAGATTACTGTATGAGTTCTGAAAGGTACTTTGCAGAGGGGATTTCATGGAGGGGGTCACAGATATTAGAGAAGAGTCCTGATCGTTTTAAGAATTAATGCTAAATAAAGTGGTGTAAATATAGATGAATCTTCAAGGCTTTGATGTAGGGTATCGGTAATTCCGCTGTCTGTTGTGTCCTGTGTAAAACTTTGAAAATTTTGGTTTCCATTATTTACATATAGGAATACAAATGTGGACTGACTTGGGCATGTGAACTTTAAAACCTGAAAAACAACATTCTTGACAGAGGTGTTAATCACCTTACAGCCCTGATTACCTGCAACAGGAGAAGTTGTAGTGAAAACTCTTCAAAACTAGAGCAGCTTTAATATAATCGCCTTCCTTCAGGCCTGAAGTGACAACTTTGACCACAACTCTCACCTTCACAAGGGGGAGGATTGTGTTTCCTCTTCAGGGACCTTGGTGAGTGTTCTGAGTCAGGTTAATGGCTAAAGCACTGCTGCTTTTGTGAAGAGGAATACAGGTGTTACAACTTCAGTTATGAAAATATTTGTGTGTCACCTTGAATGACTCACTGGAAGGATGAGCAGAATAGTCTCCTCCCTTTAAGTTGTGGTGGTTGATGACCACCTACTGTAGCCTGCTGTCAGATATTATGGGTAGGAGAAGAAAAGGCTGATCATCCAGTGTAAGCTGCCAGGAATTAATTTCCATTTTAAATTTGATGTAAAGAAGTGAGATTATTAACCCTTCTTTTCCTTTCCACAAACTGCTAACAGATTTCTGAGCAGTTTTCAGTGAAATATATGAAGGGAGATAAAAGTGTGTATGTGTGTGGGGGTGAAACAGCTCTCAACGAAGTTTGATGTAATCAGGGACAGTCTGCTTGAAACATTATGCAGCTTTTGCGTGTAGGTTGGTTTGGTTTTTGTTTTCAATAGAACTTCATGCTGAGACATACTATGAACTCAGGGAAATTAATACAAATTGAGGATTTTTTTTTATTTACTACATTATAAATAGTATCACAAGAGAACTGCTTTTGAAATACTGGTTTCTTCTCAAAACAAAAAGGAAAAAAATTATAGTTGAGAGACTTCTGGTATGCTTGAATCTATTAGAACTGAAGATTGTCTGCAATTCTATGAAATACTAGCTTTTTCCCATATAAGGTAAATTACTTAGCAATAAAATGTAATTATTCAAACTGGATTTTTGATTTTGCATTTTTTAGAATTGTAATATAATTTCCTAATCTAACATTGTTAAATTGGGTGTTTGTTTAATGTTGTAAACTTAGTTCAACAAAAATTTAAGTGAAAAAATGAGACAATAGTCAGTTTTTGCATATGGAGATGAGAATTGACCAGTCTCCCCTTTTAACAACTGATGCACTGGACTCTATATCCTAATAGTGAAAGTCACCTAAATATTAAGCAAGCTAAGTACGGCTATGTTAAGCTAAAATTTTTGTGAACTGTTGTGAAGATTATTTTATTTTTACTCAGCTTTTACAAAAGCCTATCAAATGTTTCCTTTGTTAGAAGTCTCTGCTGGACTTGCAGTTTCAAGAGCAGGACTGCTCCAGCACTGCTCTTAAGCCTTCATATTTATAGAATTTCTTCAAGGCTTTCTATAGAGAGGAATCAAAGTCCAACTTAAAATACAGTCTAATCTGTGCCAGATCCAGATTTTTTTGAATAAAAATGAAGTTTTGCAATCTTTGTCTTGTGTTTACTGGAGAAGTGATTTACAAACTTTTCTGAGTGTATGTTCAAATATTTATTGCTCTTCTGCAGTCACAACTTCAAAAATCGTTCTTACATGAAGATTTTGTTAGTCTGTGCAAGAATTTGTGTGGAAATAAGCTATGATAGGACTAAGATTGCAGAGGGCAGGAGCAGGTTTGCCTTTAGGGAATATGACTATTGGAAATAGCTTATTTAAAGGTAAAAATCTTAGGCTTCATTTGCAGTTGGTGTGCACCAGTCTGGTCTCTAGGCAAAATGCATCATGAAATCAACCCCTGATAATTCTTCATTTGTTTGAAATGTCAAAATGTCTGTTCAATTCTTAGAATTCCTATTTTTTGTTTGCTAAGTCTGACAATACTGAAACATGACCTCTAAATTGCTTCTGTTTATTTTGTCTGGGGGGCTTTCTTTGTGGTTTACCATATACCTAGTAAACTACTTAAGGCCTTTTCCTACTTAAGTGTTGTTAAATCTGCTAATGCTGTGTAATGTGGGTCACTGGCTACAATAATGTATCCAACTTAATTATCTGAACAGAAGGAATGATACGAAGAGGGGAAGATTGATATACTTCCTGAAGAGTAGGTTTTCGACAGTTTTGCTTGGGACTTTTTTCCTTATCTGAAGGCATTGCATACATTGAACAGTTGAGATTTAAACTCAAAATATCTTTCTGTAAGAGGCAGGGGTCGCACTGTTTTGGTTTTTTCGCTTGTGGGTTGTGGGTTTTTTTTTTTTAAATAACTCAGAATAAGCCTTGGTGATTCTGTCAGTTTAGGTAGCTGTATTATTATTGGAGGAAGTAGATTTGCATGGCTTTCTGGTCACACCAGTACAGAAATCTGGAGAATCGTGGACGATCATGTGGTTCACAGAAGGGTTAGTATTTCACAGAGAATATCGTCTCAAAGCTGAAGTCACTGTGCTCTAATGTGTGGAAAGAATGTGGTTTCATATTATTTTGAGATAACTTCTAGGGCCCATTTCTAAAATCAACGTCCAGAAACATCAGTGCAAGTGGATTGTAGTATTTGTATCAGTGTTTATAAAAGAAAAATCTTGTCAGTCACAGCAGAAATATTATGTGTTTACTGCTACAAAAGAGAAAATACCCTTGGTAAATGTCAGATAATCTTAGAGATGCTTATGGAGTATGAAGTAAATACCTTATCTGTGTATTGTGTGAGTGTCAGTGCCGCTCAGCAGTTTGCTAGTAGAGCACATCTTTTTTAAAATAAATTTCCATCTGAAATAAAATAGATTCTCTATTAGTGTTGTGTGTAGCTCTCTTTTTGATGTGGCATCATATTTACCATGAACCTCATTTCAGTAACATCCACATATGCCAGATTTATATCAGAAGAAACATCACTTTTTTCAAAGGACTTCTGTTTATTTGCTGGGTTTGTTTTCATGACTCCTCTTTTCCATTAGTGATTTCTTTTCCTCTTCGGTCCAGCCTCTTGCTTCTGGTATTCAGTAATATGTTGCTGTCTCACAGGTACTACTGTTGCTTGGAAGGGCTTAGGAGTTGCATGGAAAGCAAGAATACAGGGCCCATTGATCTTCATGTGTACAGGGCACACATCACCTTTTGAGATTATGTCCTTCCTTGACATTCATTCTTTTGCCTCATTCTAGGCATGATGTATGTTTGTTCCTATGCCCATGCTAACCTGTTTTCTGAAGTCAGATTTGAATGTCACATCTATTTCTTCACTTTGCAGAGAGAGTGTACAGTCAGCCTCATGTTAGGTAAACCTTTGGTGTAAAATCACATTCCTTAGTCTTCTGGCCCTCTTGTCCACTCTTTTTTTTTTTTTTTTATGATCCAAGAGTTGTCTGCCTTTCAGAATTGAACACAGTTCAGTTTTGGTGGTGTGTGGCTCATTACACCCAGAGAACCATCAAGGATGCCTGGCTGTGATACTGTTAGTATCACATTTGGTAATTGTTAAAGTTTAAGGGTCACTAAAACTTCAGCTAATGTTGCCTGCAGCTATTAGATAACTGGCATGTGGTGACCTGTGAGTGAAATACTGTTAGAAGCCAAGAAATGACTGGACATGGCACTTCGTGCTGTGGTCTACTTGACAAGATGGTGATCAGTCGAAGTCTGGACTTGATGATCTTGGAGGTCCTTTCCAACCTTAATGATTTTGTTATTCAAATCCAGCTATAAATATTTCAAGCACACTGGCTATATCTCTCATGGGGTACACCATTATTATAGTGGAGACTTTTCTGGGAGGCTGTGTTAATAAGACACCCCCCCCCAACATTATTTATGGGTCTTTCAAAGGCTGAAGTAGGTATATTTCCATTAGCCATACTTTAGCAAGTTTAGACAGCTTTTTGTGTTGTGGTTTCCTTCACTAGAATAACCTGTTATACCTAGAAAATCCAGCAACTATAGCACACACAAAAGGCACCATCACCTTCTGAGGCAGAAGATACTTCTGTGGAATTGCCCTTGACCTCTCACTCCTTATCTGTATCTTGGGGTAGCAGCTGTGTAGTCAGGAGCAAGAACACGTAGTCTGTCTGTAGTGACACTGTGACAGTGTTGATTTGATGATACAGCAGTGAGAACAGAAGTTGCTTCATTTATGTATTGCAGGCTATGAATGCTCTTAACAGGGAACTGGGAGAGAAGAACAGGTTGCCTTACAGATAGTGATGACTGTTCAGAGGTTGCCTCTAATTCGTCACCCTCTTGGCCCTGAAAATATTTTGCAGAAATCCTATTGCAAAACTAAGGTAATTACAATGTAAGTATAATTAAAGGAAGATGTTTGAGACTTCTGACATCATACATCATCCCCATATGATACTGTGGGGATACTCCCAGTCTCAGGCACTGTTTTCATGGGCAGGAGTCCACTGGTACCTTGTGGACAGGTTTTTGTTTAAACAAAGGCCGTGTTGGACTTGGTTTTTAATTCTAGGCTTTGTTATTCAGTTGAATACAGTCCCTGACCCAGGAACTTGAAAATAATTACTGTAAAAATGTTAAATTTAGCTGTGGTGGCCCTTATTCCAATGGAGTATCCTCAAAGGTAACTATTGATATTTTAACTACAGATATTGGTCTGCAGTTTGAAGACTTGAATATTTTAGGATTGTAGTATTATCTTAATGTATTTTGCTGTTTTCTTGGTTCCAAAGCCGTTCCATAGCAATTAGAAAAGGCTGCACTCCTTCGGTTGTATTGAGATGTTTTTGATAATGTAAGTGTACTAATCTTCATCTTTGAGGCCACAGGCTGCTAGGTTTAGATAATTGAAATAAGTAACGTCTGAGCTTGTTCCATTTGTTTGACAAGTGCATTAGTTTTTAATTCCTTTTTTATTGCCTGCTCTGACTGCACAATACGTATATCCAATAAATACAGATGTATAGGTGTAGTCATCTGTCTAGTCATGTTTGTCAGCAAAAAGTCTTCTGGGATGGAAGAACATTTTAAGTATAGACTAGATAAGCAATTAGAGGTGTTATGATTGGTAGAAATTTTCCAGTGAAGTAGATGTCAGGTGACTTTTTCATTTCATAAAATAGTGCCATATTATTTCAAGTTGAATGTGTTTCTGTAATGAAAAATATTTTAGGAGCTTAACATTTTTCCAGTGGAAGAAATATGCAGATTGGTGGTGACTTAAAATTCTCAGTGAAAGGTCATGTGTCTGTGAGTGAATGATTAGCAGTACCTTTTGGCTTTTATTCTTTCATATAGAGTTCTGTATTTCAGGCAACCAGCAGTTGTCATCAATTTACCAAGTTAAAGAGCTGCTAGAACTCTCCTCCTTTGACTTTTTATTATCTCTCTTCCAAAAAGACCTCTGCAAACAATCTAAATTTTGCTTCATAGTTTGGGAACATTATTTTAATTTTCAGTCAAACTTTACAGACAATTAATGCATGTCTGTTTGTAAACCAAGTTGTTATTAAGTATTGAGTCCTTTTTATTCTTTCATATTTTAGAGGACAACCACACCTTTTTTTCACACTTAAATATCATAGATTACTAGGTTTTCCTAGATGGGTTAGTTTCTTTTCATCAAAAAGGCTCTCTGATTATTGATGCAGCCCTGCTGTATGCTTGCTTTGAGTTGATCTTATTTTGAGTAAGGAAGGCCAGAATCATACATTTTTTTAGATACCACCTGTGCCTTGTATAATACTATCAGTACTTTATTTTCTCTATAGGCAGCATCCCATCATCTTGCCCTCTCCCAGCTAATGAACTGCCAGTTGATAGCCACAGCTTTTGATGTTAGTCCTTGGAAGTCCTTCAGCTTATACTCCATACAACTAAATTTTACTGCTTTTTTTACTACAGTTTTCAAGGTGTTGTAATACAATATCCCAGTTCTCTTTTGGTACCCACCTCTGTGTTGTCATCAAAATTTACTACTGTTCTGTAAAATATTTCCACAGTTATTTGTGTATTATGATCCTTGCTTCACCCTGGTCCCAGTCCTGTTAAGTCCACTACTGTAGATGTACTATGTTTTGCTGGCCAGCCTGCGGGGATGCTGTGCTGAGTGTCAACCCAGCTTTCATTATCTGCCCGTTCTCCACTTCAAAAGATTGGATTTGTTGTTCTACTCTGAATTTCATTTGGTTCACTGTAGTAAAACACAGGAAAATAGAATCAGAAAACCGTTTAAGTTGAAAAAGACCTCTAAGATCATAAAGTCCAACTGTTAACCCAGCACTGCATAGCAGGGTCTGTTTTTTTTGTTCTGGTTCAGAAGAAAAGATAAGACTTGAGATTGTCTATTTGTGGAATATGAAACACCCCCTCATGCACACAAACAAAATAATTCATGTAACACTATCATTTTTGGGAGGTTGATACAGAAATAACATATCATGCTGCAGTGCAGTGTGTGATCCTGCTGCTGGGTTGATCTTGGTTCATCGTTCTGTTATTCTTTAGTAAAAATCAGCCTAAACGCTGCTTTTTTGTATTGACTCGCTCTGATCTGTAGTGGGAAGATTCTCAAGGTAAGGTGTGCTTATGATCAGATATTTTTTGTTCTTTTGTTAGAATTACATGTCAGCAAAGAACAGGATGAGCCACCTTTGTTGCAAGAGCAGCGTGAAACTTCTTGATGGGAAGCCTTTTGTCAGTATGAATGCAGAAAAATGCTTTCACAAGAGGAAGACAATAGAAAGAAACTTTTACCAGCTGAGATGGGTAATATAAACAGTGAAACAGTAGGGGAAGATTTTATTAAAATGTTGATACTTTTGAGGGAAAGAGTTCTCATGCATGGCAGCCTTGAGAGAAGAAAAATGTAGAGATGGAACTACAATTTATGTTTAGAGATCTTTTCATGTCTTACCAAAGAAGCCATGAACCTCTCTGTTCACCCTTTTCCTGTATCTAGGTTGTGGCAACTGTAAACGATAATAGATTGAGCAAGGGACACATTGCATAAGAGGACGCTGCTTGTTCTATTATGTCTGGGTGACTTAACACCTTATGCTATGGCTTCCTTTTCCTTTGTGGAAGAGGAATCATTTTTATTACTTAGAGCTTTTTCATCTACAATAATCCTGAATCATTCCCACAATAGCTGTTTAGATCATGTTGTTTTGAATACAATTAGGAGTGAAGATGTATAGGAAACTTGAAACCCTTGTTTTTAATTCAACACTGTGTACCACTGGATTTAATGTGATCTGATTCAAAACCTTTCCTTTCTGATGCCTAGAGTAAAATCTGCAGTATTTGCAATTTGTTTTTGCAGATAAACAGATTGCTTTTTCTCCTTTTGCAAATGTTTTCTAAGGATTTATGCTTTAATGTGAGTAGAAATCTTTTTTGTTCCAACAACTAAGTCTTATTTTCTGTAACAGTTGGTGCATTGTTTACTTTTAATCTCTTATTATGCTAGTATTAAAAGAGCACAGAAACTGAAGCTTGAAGTTCTAAGTACTTTGCTTTCCCAAGAAGAAAAAAGCCAGCATAGTCCTGTAACAAAGCATTTTTATTGTTTGTGTTAACATAGAGGGAAGGGGTAGAAAATTTCTATTAGATTCCTTAAACATTATTTAGGAAATACTCTATACATAATAAAATAACACCAATGTATCTTGAAATAGAGAGGACACGGGTTTGTGCCTTTTTGACTATAAGGGAGGCAACTACAGTGTCATGTGGACAAGTCGTATGAGTGAAGGTTGGTATTGTATGGAATGGTAACAAAGCATGTCAGAGAAAGAGCACTGCTCTTTCTCTAGTATCATCATATATCTATGAAAATCAGTTACTACGCTTGCAAAAAAATGTTTGTTATGGACTGTATCTTCCTTAATGTTTGAGAGTTAAGAGTAACTGTTAAGGGAGGGAGAAATTTATTTATGTATGTAACAGGAGTTCAAACCAGAAATCTGAGAGGCAGATTGCTTTCCATTGGTACAGGTAAGGTTAGGCACACTGAGAGAGTCTTTTATAGATATTTTGGGGTTTTTTTTGCTAGTTCATGGCATGTTTAAGTGATGATTGCTACAGTTAGGAGTGACCATATGTTATGTAGAGAGAACCAATGATGGAGGGGTGAAGTTGAAGTTTTTTTTTATTCTGTATAAACAAATCGAGATGTGTAAGATTTCTCAAGGCCTTGAATACCTGGTTTGGAGAGTGAAATATTTTTGCTGATGGTATGTGTCTTACATGGAAGAAGGTTTTGGTGATGATAAAGTGGTTGTCTAGTCACTGCTTATCCAAAATTACTTGATTTCTGTCTCTTTAGCTTGTCAACTTAGATATGATATGAAAAACACACTAAGTTACATGGCTTGTTTTATGCCTTCAGTGATGTGCAGTGGAAAGTTTTTTGCAGATTTGGTTTGTGGAAATGGTGCTGAATAGGTAAGTTGTTCTGATGACCCCTGGTCCAGGAATGAGCATTAATATTGTGTCATTGACTGACTTTACAGTAACTTTAGGTGAAGAATAGTATCAGATTTAATTTTGTCTAGTGATACACAGATCCCTAGTAGAAGTGATTCTGATAAGTGGAAGGACTTTCATAAGACTGAAGTGTTTCATCGGTGCTTGAGGCTATTTGTGTTTTAGACTTTCCTCTTGTTTTTTTCTGGGCTTATGGAAACATAAGAAATCCAAGGACTTCATGGAAGCATGAACTAACATGTCCTTCCATTTGTGTGTGGTCAGTCTTTATTCTTGATGTGTAATGTAGAAGAAGTTACCCACATTTTGTCAACTTCAGATATGTTTGCTATGCCTAACATGCTTCAGAACCCTCAAAACTTTATATAGAAATAGACACACTGGGCAGACAGGATTTACCTGACAACATAGTATGTAGTTTGGCAAAATCCATCAACCTTCTGAATTTATAAGGTTAGCAGTGTTTTTCTAAAAGTCTGTGGCCAAACAACCTTTCCAAACTCCTTTGCCATTTTCTGATGGACTTCTGTTTATGCTTGAAAGTTGGATATTGAAGGTTCTCTGACCTTGGAAATTGATCCACTTGAATTCCCTAGAGTCTGAGCTAGGGAACCTTTTAGATCCTGCTCTGAGGTTTACTTGCTTAGCATGTATAGTTCTTTTCCTGTTTTCTTTTGACTTTTCATCTCTCTTGGTTGGTTGTTTGTTTTATGTTGTATGTAGCTAAGAAAACACATGTAATAGGCTGAGCTGAACAAGTTATTTTGTTTTAAATACCAGAAACTGGACATGCAGTGTTGGTTCTTGGCTATGTCTGGTAGTGGGAGAAACACAGGAAAGTACGTTTAGCTAGATGTAAGAGATGATGAAATTGTTGAGTTTTTTCCTGGGGTAAAAAAAGATATCGTGTCTTTTGCCCTGCTCACAGTAATTATTAGAGTTCAGAAATAGTAATGGATTATAGTTTAAATGATCTGTAGAAAACACCTGTAAAGAATTACCTTGTGTATTGGTGTAATTCTAAGCAAACTAAAGTACCTTTTAGTGCTTTTTGGTTTTCCCTGTTCCATTCTTTTGAAGGGAAGGAGCACCAACAGGTCATGTGTGGAAGCACCTTCATGTTATCTTATTTGGCCTACAAGACATGTGCTGACCTTTAATCCTGGTGTATTGGTATTGAATGTCCATCTAGGTATGTTTGAAAAGAAAGCTTGAACAGTTTTAGAGGGCTTGAACAGGGAAAGGAAAGTGAGTTTCAAAATGCTATGAAATGGACATCTGCTAATCAATTTTTCAATTCCAGGTCTTGGAAAAGTAGTAATAATATCTTTAAACCAGCCTTGCATAACTTTGGTCTGATCTTATTTGCATCGCTAAAAGTGATTGTTGCAATTGGAGCTAACTTGGAAAGGCTGTTATATGT
Source organism: Oxyruncus cristatus (assembly GCA_013399855.1). Classification (NCBI taxonomy): domain Eukaryota; kingdom Metazoa; phylum Chordata; class Aves; order Passeriformes; family Cotingidae; genus Oxyruncus; species Oxyruncus cristatus. The sequence continues at coordinate 19,482 of VXAY01005038.1, read as the reverse complement.
TCTCTTATTTCAATACACGGGAATAGGAAAAAAAAAGTAATAGATTTGATGTGTATTGATTTATTACTTGCTGTAACTTGAAGGAAAGTGTTTTATATGGGCCTTCTCATTTATTTATTAATTCCAAGGAGTTGCCAAGGTGACTTCTTTTCTTAGCCTAGCCTTGTTCTAAACCTAGAGAATTTTTGAACTGAGGTGGTGGGACAATCCAATAAATGTCATCATTTGACTGAATTTAATGTGAGCTCCCTGGAGTGGAACTTCTCAAATCAATAGGCTTTAGAGCCACTCATTTTTGAAGGAAATGGCACCAACAATAATGACAAGCTAGCAATAAAAGAGGAATAGCCTTTTTGGAGAGATTTCAAAAGAACAACAATGTTCTTAGATCTTTTGGCTTGTGATCATTTCAGAGACAAAGGAACTACTTAACTGATGTTGAAGGGACCAAACCAGAAAGCTGGCTAATGTTGGCTCTATCTGAAATGGCAAAGATGTTGAGAATTTTGAAAGATGGTTCAAGATGCTGTGCACAGGTAGATGCATAGTGTTTTAAAGTAAAATAGTTTCAGTGGCCATTGCTGTACAGTGTCAGTGCACTCTGAGTTCCAGAAGCATTTGGACAATACTTTCAGGCACATGGTGTGATTCTTGGAGTAACCTGTGCAGGGCCAGGAGTTGAACTATGATCCTGATGGATCCCTTCCAACTCAACATATTCTATAATTCTGTATGGAGACCCTTAAAATGGTCAGCAGCATATAATTTAAAATTCCTTGCTTAAGCATTGATTGGATGGCATGGGTATCTGTTAGATGATACGAGTTTTTCCAGTATGAGCTGCTTCATGATACCTTGTCCTTCCACCTCCATTGTCTAGCCCCCTTGCCTGCTCATGCACACATGAAGACAACACTTTCAAAAAAAGCTCATTTATTTCAGCTCCCGGACCAAATGCTGACTTCTCTCAGAGCGATACTGTGGGGGGTTTTCTGCAGTGAGACAAAATAGCAAATATTCTTGTAACCTCTATGGACTTTCAGTAGATCTGAAGCAAGAAGCTTCATCAGTTGGGCACAAATAACACTGTTGTAGAGACATGATATTTTTATTGTTTGTTGGTCTTGAGTGAAACCCTAATTATTTCTCAAGTACTCAAAATTGAGATGTTTGCCAAATCATTTAATTTTGATACTGAATTTATAGACTTGTAGCAAAGTGACTTGTAAGAATAATTAATTACTACTATGGAAATCTAAGCACCTTTCAGAGAAAAATACTACAGTTCTTACTGGGCCAACAGGTAACTCTTAGATTTGGGACTTAGCAAGTCTTCCTTTTCACAATATCTCCAGGTCTTTCAACAGTGACACTATGGAATAAGTGAAAGCATGCAGTTTATTGCTTAGTCTTTCCTCCCTATTACCAGTCCAATGTAAGCATTGCTCCTTGTTTTTATCTAGAGCTAAGGCCTTTTTATAGAGTATATGGGAGGGATGACCTAGGTTCTAATCTAGATGAATTGACATGTGTAATTTACTCAGGTTTTATAGTATTTGCTTTGTTTGCATTCAAGATTTTGCCTAACTATATACAAATGAAATGGTGTGTGCTCTTTGGCAGTTAGTATGTAGCTCTATTTCAAAGGTACAATGAGTCAAGAGAGGATGCTGTGTATGTGTATGGTGTGTATATATGTGCAAATGAAATCTGTACTGGACTTGTCTGCAGGAAGTATTGTTATTGCATGGTTAGATTATTTGGAGGTAGGACTTGAACACTTTTTATTTGAAAGCATTTATGTTAAGTGCAAATACACTTTGGCATAGCTTCTATACTTTCCAGTTACTCTTTTTGTAGAAGTAAAAAATAACCCTGCAAATGAACCTATTAGTTGTTTAATAGCCTTCTGTCAGTGTCCTTGCAAAAACATCTTGTTTCTGGAAGTTTGCAGCTGAATTCAGTTTTCTTCCTTCTCTGGTGTTAGATCTTCCCTGAAAAAAATACAAACCAAACTACCAAAATACAAACCAAACAATAATACCTTCCCTCAAAGCCCAGTTTTCTTGACTATTTGAATATTGTCCATAATAAATCTCCTTAAGAGAATAAAAACTTTGTTTTATTCAAAACAATAGCAAATTTAACTCAGTTGTGATAGAACCTGCCACAAAATATTCTTACTTCTTATATACACCAGAACTTTGTCAAACTGGTGTGAACATTACTTTCCTTCTAATGGTAGGTCCAGTGCTGTTTCCTACCTCTCAGTGCCTTAGTGACTAGAGGCAGTGGCTCAGCTGAAGTAAAATGTTCCAGCTGCCACCGGATAGCCTCTTGCATAAGCACATAATCAACTTACATTAAGAAACAAAGTAAGTAATTATCTCTTACTATCAGAATACTTACTGCATTTGAATTCAACTTACAATGTCTAATTGATCCCTTATGAGCCATGTGTATAGAAAAAAATATTAACAGGATAACTGGTAGATTCCCAGTCCTGCTCTGCACTAGACCAACAGTAGCTGTCTGCTTCTAGAGGCATGGCTGTTGAGAATGGTAGCTGATACTGCCTCAGATGCCGTCATATTCTAAAAAGTAAAATAAATGTGAAAATATTTTCTGCTTTCCTTGGTTTTAGACGTAGCTGCTTATTTATAAGATGAAATGGTGAGTTTCCTTTGTTGTTTGTACTGTGTCTCCTACGATAATTCAGGTCAGGATCTGTGCCCGATATTCCCTGTCTTTATTAAATGTAGTTGTATTTTATTTCTAAGAAATTGTCCAATTAAATGCCTCCTAAAACCAAGAAAGAGCATTTGTTTCTACAAGGCAAGAGTAAATTACTTTCCCCTCCTGAAGTTCTCTCTTACTTATGGATTAAATCTTATATTTAGAGGAGGAGAAAAAAAGGAAAGTATTAGGAAGTAGACAGAAATAACTCCTGTAAGACATCATGCTACCAACCAGAGCACTGCCAAGGATTACTTATCTCATTTGTAGTAATACTCCTTGGACTATCACCTGAAGTTTTATTTTTGGTGCTATCATTTTGTTATCTTTCCCCACTTTCTTTGCCTGCAGGACAACTGATCCTGCCAGTAGGATACATGTCCTGAAGTGTGCAGCATGTTGTCAAAACCATGTTGAAACATGCACATTTTACAAAACCAGTAATATGCTCTTTGGTGAGAATCAAACATACCTCATTAGGAGTGTACATTTGTGTGTATGGGTGAAGTAGAATCTTATGTTACTGCATTTTGGGGGGAACAAAGAAGTGACTCTAGAATAATGATTTCCGACTTGATTTAGGCCTTGCCTTTGACTTTCAATGTTCTTAAAGATGTAAGGTAAAGAATTACGTGATAAAATAAATGTCTTACGTGCACAGACTTTTGTCTACACAGTTGTGCTAAAATCAGTCTGGTAGTCAATAAACTCATGTTAGCTGGTTTTAGAGAGAGCATAAAATTGCCTCTCCTAAAATCACTTACATATGGAAGTTTGGTCTAGGCCTCTTCTCAGAATATGGACAGTTTTACAGTTCATTGAAGTTTTGAAGTCAATCATATTGCTCAGTAAATCTGATTCACACTTCCTTAATCACAGATATTATCAAATGATTACAAAGTACAGAATTGTTGTGTGTTTTTGAAATAAGCACCATTTGGAATATATGTTAGAGTATAACAAGAGTATTGGATATTGACTAAATTTTCATTTATTCCCTGCGCAAAGAAATGTAAAAAACCAACACAGCATAACAAGCTAGTTAAAAATTCCTCAGTGCTTCTCCTCACCCAATTTTGCAGCAACTGAGGACTTGCAGTTCTGGTTTTTTTTGCTTGTACTGATTCCAGGAATTCCTAGTCCAACAGGAAGAGACAGATTAGGGGGCACACCATTTTCTGGGCATGCTTTTGAATTGATCATAAAAACTAATACTTTTAAAAGCAGACCTGTCTATTGGACTGTTTTCAAAAACGTGTTCTTCACTGTTATAATAATTCCAGTATGTATTAATTTTAAACAGCAAAATGTTACCAAATGTGCTTTTTATGCTTACCTAGCTGTTTGTTTGTAGGTCCTTTAGCCTATCATACACAGTACATTGATATATAATCCTGATGGTTCTGTTTCAAAGGTTTTTTGATACCCGTTGAGTTCAAGTAATATCTCTCAGGTACCATTCTTCTATTTAAAGATTGTTTGGCTTTTTCCTTTCCAAGATAATCTGTCGTAGAGGCTATCTAAAAGCCTGGTATATTCAGCTTGGTTCCTGAAGGATCTGTTGGGCCTGTGATGTCCTTAGGTTTCTTTTGAATTTGCTAATTAGAAGTGTTTCCTGTCAGCATGTACTGGAAGTTTACTTACAGTAGGGTTTCTCAAAAAGTGGGGTGTGGGAGGCTGTTAACCTTTTGTAAGCTACTCTTAGCTTATGTTGGTTTCCTTTCTGGTCTTCTGTTGAGGAGAAAATGTGGTTAGGGAGTTTTTCCCCCCCCCTTTTTTTTTTCTTTGCTTGTCATTGCCAAAGGACAGGGCTGGCAGATCAGCAACTGAAGTCTAAGAAGCATTTCTTTAGGGAGACCTTTAAAGATATGAGTTGACGTTGTGGAGGGTATTTGTCTGGGGGAAAAAAATGGTGGTGTTTTTTTTTGTTTGTTCCTGTTGGTTTGGTTTTGTAGATTCTAGAGTCCTGAGAGAGAGTTTTATGGCAAAAAGAGACTATCCCATCACAAGTCGTTTTTAGAGGTTGATGTGTTGTAACTACTTGCCTCCATCCCTCCCCACATCAAAGAAATCTCAGCAGTAAATCAAAGCCTGGAGGTAGATGGTTTCTCTTGTGTTCTTATGTATGCTTTTGCTGCTGAATAGAAACCTGCAGCATCAAAAGGTTGTCAGACCTCTCCTCTGTATCACTGAATGGCAGACATGTGGAGGCTTAGATTACACTTATCGTCTCATCCCAGACAAACCTCCATAACCTCCTTTGCCTTTATTATCAAAATCATTGCAGCTCAGAATATATTAATCTCAATGAACAGTACAGTTCTAGACTAGATAGAAAAGTCTCCCTTTAAAAATATCTTTGCTTTTCTATGTGAAGGACACAGAACAGTTTTGATATATTGAGGTACAATGTGGACATTTCTTCTTCCACGTATAAATAAAAGACTGTACGTGGATCATTGAAAGCTTTAAAGCACATGTCCCCAATATTGTATAATTACACTGATACAAGTCTCGTAGTGTTATTTAGGACCGTGCTTGTTCAGCTATAGATAAATGCTGGAGTGTGTGATTTACGTTTTAAAGTGGCAAGTAGCTACAGTTTTTGATAAAACAAAATAATTCGAACCTTCTCTGCTCTGATCAAGAGATGGTCTTTCTCACTGTACTTAATGTACTGGAGCTTGACTTCAGATGTGTTGGGTATACTGTGTTGATCTTACTGTGAATTCCATGGCTATCATTAATCCTTTTGTTAGTATTTTACAAGTAGGAAATGTTTACTCAGGGTGGTCAGTCATTGTGGATCAACTTCTAGTACCTTACAGGCCACTGACTATATGTTGAAAAAAATGTTTTAAGTGTTCCTCACCTTTGCTATATCAGAAGTTCTCTGTGTATTATTAATGATATTTTGTTTTAAACTTCATCCAGTCTTCACTGAACTATTTAGAATAGTGAAAACTAAAAGTCTGTCCTGGATTTCTGATGTCCTGCTTGTTCAGGGATTAGTTAAGTATTGGAGTTTCTTTGACTTTTGTAACTAAACTCTACGGTAACTAAACTTCATTTTCATAGTTTTAAATACTAAGCATTGGCTATTTTGATTTCTCAAGTTTGTGATTTATCTACTTGTAAAATAGATTGTATGGACTTTCTAGATTTTTTTTTTTAATAGCAACTGGCTCTAGCTTCGAACTGAGCAGTCACCATAATATTTTTTAACATGACTAATTGTTTTGTAACTTATATTTTTCTGTATGTGACTACATGTGACAAAGGAAATTGCTCTAATATAAAGCGTTTTTGTATGATTTTGTATGAATATCTAACTTTAAAAATACAACTAATAGCAAATGCTGATAGTTCACTTTTTATAAATATTTAGTTACTCTAGAAGTTCTTGAAATAATTCTTTTGATGTTTGTGAAAGTAGTAAGTTGTGAAATATTTATTGTACTTCATATTGTTCAGTTGTAAATCCTTAAGTGTGTTTTTGAGAGTAAAAGTAAATATTAAAAAGCTCACTGCATCAAAGGAATTGTCAAGTAGTATTTAATCTTCATGGAATTCACATTCCTCAAGTGCAGTGAAAACAAAAAGGATTCTAAAATCTTGTGGTTATTGGTGTCATAAAGCTTTTTATGCACTATGAGTAGGTTTACTCACACTCCTGATGTGAACACTCAAAGGTAGTGAATGTCCTTCCTGCCATTTTATAATTTGAAAACTCTTGTCTTTCATCCGTGTAGATTTTGTTTGAAGTCAGATTTATGATCCTGATGCCTGCTAATAAATTTAAAAGTTCTTCACTATTATGCGTGTGGATTGAATGTGGCATTTCATGAGTAACACCTGTGTGATAATAGTTAAGATTGTAAAATTCTTGTTTGTGGACTCTTACCTGAATCAGCACGTGATTTTTTCCCCTTCAAATATTTGAACATATAGTATTGCTTTGCAGTACTGGAAGAAATAATAGGTTAAGATTTTATATTCTTTTAATGTTCCAGAACTGTACTGGAATACTATTGTATAATTATTGAAGAGTTTGAAGTATGTTGAAAGTTTTTCAAATATATCCAAATAAATGTTTCCTCAACTTTATGATCATCTGTAATTATGGTCCTTCCTTATAGCGAAGTGTGTCTATCTGTGTGTTCACCCAGCTGAATTTGCATAACATGGGATCTGGTCCTGATGTGCAGCAAAAACCATGGAGATGAAGAAAAGTGCTAGGGAGGTTCTAATGCTATAGAATTTATTATTCCAAGCAACCAAGTTACTTTTGAACTATAAATGCAAGATTTCTTGCAAGATGAAGTATAGGGATGCTGGAGTTATGTTTAAATAGCATTCAAAACCAATTGCCTACAGAAGAGAGAGATAATTTGCAAGTTACACTGCAGGGAGTATGGCAGAATATAATTACTCATAGTAGAAATTTGGCTATTAATATTGTCATTTTGACTAATGCCAAGCCTTCCAGGCTGTTGATAAATTGACCAGTAATGCAGGGAAAGCTTGTCACTTGTACTGTACCTCTTCAACTTCATTGGGTAGTTCTGTAGACCAGTACAATCTGGCCTTAGTCAGGGGGAGTAAGTACAGGACTGGACTACATGAGCAAAACCTTCATTTGAAAAATTGTCAAAACATGACACCTGCTAATTTTGCTGAGGATTTAGGTTTCTCCTAATAGGTGTGGAAAACTAACAGATAGTAATGGCATGAGTTGTACAGCTTTCACGAGCACTCATGTGGTAGTTTTTCTCACTTTTTTTCTTGAGCTAATTGCTTCTAATAAGGTTGCAGCCTGACCTCAAGTTTGTATGGTAGCATAGGTTACAGGCGTACACTGGGAGACTAATTTTTTTTGTGTAGCAAAAAAACCCCCAAAAGGTATTACATAGTAAGTCACTGCTCATTAAGAAACTGTAGTTCTATATCAGGTAAGTATAAATAGTTAAATGTGTATAGACATACAGATATGAATTTACAATAAATATTTTGGTGACTCTCCACTACAACTATGTAACATAAGATCTGGATTAATATGTATGGAACAGTTCATGTAACAATGTTTAGATGTTCTTTGGTCACTGACTGCAGTGAGCTGCAAGACCAGCATTTTACAAATTGTTAGATTTGTTATATTATATGATGATACCACAAAGCTGTACCACCTTCTGTCGGCTGGAGTCATAGCTTCACTAGCTCTGTATCCACTTAGGAATGAGAGTCCTTTTGAAGTCTAACAAGAACTGACCGTCAGGACAGTGAGTAGTTGTTACTAATTGCAGTGAACTTGTGTTACAGATTTCAGAATGATGACGAGCGTTAACAATGAAGGAAAGTATTTTCTTGTCAGCAATGCTGCATGTATTTCTCTAGTGAAAGTAGGAAGAGAGGTCTGCTCAACCGTGTGTTGGTAGAGTGCAGAGTGCAATAGTTAACTACTCTTGTTTTTTTTTTTAAGCCATAGTTTACTTGAACAATTTAGAAACTGGGAAACATGTAGATGAGGCATTTTGACAGCCCTTATACTATGTATAAAGAAGCATATGGGAACCCATATCTTTTAATTGACTTTGTGGAATCCAGGCTGGAAATTTGATTCTTCCATTTTTGTTTCCTAAAATCCTTGTAGGTGTTGTCACTGTGACCAGTTCTGATTGTGTTTACTTGAAGCCTGATGGTGACTTAGTGTTCTAAATTTGATGCATATTTTTAGAATATGTTCCATTTTGGATAACCTGAAGCTCCTAGTAGAACACCACTTAGGAATGACTTTAGTTGCATCTGATCTTGTCAGTCTTGCCAGTCAGTGCCTGTTGTTTCCGTATGCATTAATTTGTTCTTTTGAAAAGATTCACAGTAGGTATTCTTCTTGGTTGTTTTTTTAAATCATTTACTATCTTCATTGGAAAGAAAACAAATAGTGTGATGTATCTGTTTTATTACTTTTTCTAAATGAATGAAAACAGTCTGCTGCTTGCTTCCCTCCATCCTCGTGTTTCTTTGGAATCTGTAAAAATAATATTTTTTAAAATTTCAGTTAATTTTAACCTGAAAATGTTGATCTCTTTAGATTGTTTGTTTATTAATGAATTATTGCAAATAGAAGTATTGCCTGGCAACTAAGAGAGTAGAAAAATCCCTGCAGATTCTGACACATCTGTACACCTTTCTTTTTAAGAGTATCTTCACAGATACTGAGTTTGGCCAGCACTGCATGCAAATCTTAATGGCATTTAGTTGGCTTGCTAGAAATAAAATTGCTCTTGTTTTTTGGCTTTTGTTAGTGCCTAAGGAAGCTGTAAATTTCCTCCACAAACCTTAAAAAATTTCAGCTGTTGGTCTGGAGCTACTTAGATATAAACTTGGCTTTTAATTAATTAAAGTGCTAAGGCTGTCAAATACCACGTGTCTTATGTGACACTTTCCCTTACAGTTTCTCTTATCACTCCCATTTGCAGTATAGTTTGTTCCTCATTTGCCTTTCTAATGGCCAGTGAGACACTCCTGAAGGGATTTCCATGTAGTGGAAGTTCTTCACTGAGACTGGGAAGACATGTAAAGAGGCAAACTGTGTCCCTGTCTCACTGGCAGCAACGAGCAAAATGTGTCAGAACCACTACAGTGAGAGGAAGGAAAAGGCATGAAGCAAAAGCGTTTTTTCCAGCTCTCCAGGAATTCACATATTTCACAGATGAACCTTTTTGCTGTCACTGTAGTGATTCCTTGAAATTGGCTGAAGATTGTGTATATGAATGGAATAGGAGACTTTCATTTGTATCACTTTTATTGCTACTTTTCATTGAAATAAACAGGGAAACTTAATAAGACAATACACCTGAAGAGAAAGCACAAACATCACAAATAGCTATTTGGGCCAGTATGTCAGCAATATCTGGAATTTAAATTGACCACTTAGGCAAGATCATAATCTACTTGAATAACTGGGGTTAGTTTTTAGGTATGTGAAACAAAGAATTACTGTAACTTTGAGGACCACAGATGACTGGCCTTGTCCTCCAGGAAGTCAAACCGTTTAACTATTCGAAGTATAGAGTATATGGAAACCAGTTAAAGAAGACATTCTAAACTGGAAATCAAGAAGGAGAATTTAACTGTCTACCAAGTCCTATACTGCAATGTCCCATGCCAGCTCATGTGACATGATTGGAACATAGCTGTGTTAAGATGGCTTCAGAAACCTTTTTTTCTAAGTACAGTGCTCAAGGAGGCATGAAGTGGAAGGCAGAGATAAAGTTTATATTAAGTAGATATGCAGAAGTTTTAGATATTTTACAGAAACTGGAATATTTTGCTGTCGTGACAGAATGCTTGTTCTGACAGTTGGGAGTTACAATACTTTACAGCTTTTCATTATCGTATTTCTGTGTTTCCTCTTCACAAATTCAGGCAATTTCACATAACGTTATTGCAGCCTATTGCTATGAATCCATTTCCTCTTCTGCCTGCATGCACAGACCCTTGCAGGAGGTGGAAAGAAAGATTAAAAGAACCCAGCATCCACCAAATAGGATAGATATGGCTTGGTTGGAAAATTTATTTGTGGGCCTGGCACCATTTTCTGTAGTTAAAATATACCCACTTTTACCTCTAATGACATACTTTTCCTGAGGGTCATAAATAAAATACCGTATTTGTAGTCAAAGACTGTTTATCTACTCTTTCTTAACCCTCTGCATATACTTAAGTACAACATTTTGTCATTTGTAGGCAATTGATTTAGGACTGTTTTGATTTCAAATGTCATTTGGGATGAAAGTCATCATCCAAGAATTTAATTCATTTACTGAAAAGAAATGCAGTAGTAAATACTCTGTGGCAACAGATCCTACTATGGGTGACATATTTCATAGGAAAGGTGTTAATTAGTCACAGGAGTTTCTGGGAGAGAGTTGTTCTGGGTTTTTTTCTGGTTGCCTTTGAAGTGTTGCATTTTGGTATTCCATTAAATTGTAGATGTAATGGCATATGTCCATATGACTTACAGGTATCTGAAGTAATTTGTTTACAGAGCATTATATTGAGGTAGTCCTTTTTCTAATTGTAAAACCTGATAGGAAATTTGTCTGATGATTATATGAATTATTTTTTGTGCCATTCTATATTCATATGAAATATAAGAACAATCTTAACAGCTTTTAAAGTTTTACTTTTTGTTCTGAGCTTGGGCCATTCATATGGAGGGCTGATGTAATGCTTTGAACAAAAGGTAAATCTTAAGTGCTCCCTATATAGGTCTAAGTGAGTTTTCCTAGCATTTGAAATCTTACTAAGATCCTTTAAGTGGATGAGAATTTTACCCTTTATCTTCAAAGAAATACATGTAAATTAGTGAGATTTTTTTTAAAGTGGATTTTTTAAGTTCTTAATCTATTTCACTAGCAATTATAGGAAACATAGATTTTTTAAAAATTATCATTTCTTTAGAGGGATTCTACTTTTTGTGATTTATAAATAAAATTTATCTTTGAAAGGACTGCAGATTTTTAAAGGTTAGGTAAAAGGTTAGGTAAAAATTTGCACACTCTGCCACTGTTTGCATAGGGAAAGGTCTGCACATTGACATGCGGAATGGCTTCAAGTGTAAAAGAGGTACTCAGTACCTTTGACAAATGAAGACAAAGATGAGACTATATGATCTCATGGTGTATGTAAATAGCGTATGATAAAGATGACTGTTTCCTTACAATATTATAAAGTACAAACAGTTTATTTTTTCTCAGTTACAGCTTTGAGATACTGAAGATTTTCACTGAATAAAGTATTAGAAACAAGGACATTTAGTGCAGAGCTATTGTAACATATCCCAATAGATACCAGCCAAACATTTTACGTGTGAAGGTTTTTTCACACTGCACCATTAGTTCTTTCTGCAGTTTCTAAGTGATAATGGCTTATCTCTGTCATCCTAAAACTTCGAAGTGATTGTTTTAACGATGGTGCTAATTGCTTAACTGACATCAAATAGTAGCGTTTCAATAAAACACCAGGCTGTTGGTAAAGCATCCCTCTATGGATGTTAGGTATTTGTGTGAAAGAACTGGAATTACAGCCTGGGTGAAAAAGGCAATAGCTGACGATGAGAATTTGTTGCTGTCGAATCTGTGCTTGGAGTTTACTGTCCGTTTTAATGAGAAAGCATCTAGCAAAAAAAGGGGAGAGAATATTGTTCAATGAAGTGTACTTACAGCCTGGCCAGAGCAGATTGTAGCTCGGTTTTCAGCTGTATTTAATGTATGCTAACTTAATTGAGTAGTGTTTGTATTCACATTATTTGGAAAGAAAATATAACTTTGAACCAAAGATTGTTGCTCCTAATGATGCCCAAATTAATAGTTCAAGTGGAGAGTCAGGAAAGTAAATTCAGTGTTTCCCTTTACTTTCAAACTGTAAGTCAAATCTGATTACTATAAAATACTTTGGGTCTTTGGGTCTTTCAAAGTCAGTTACTCTTCCAGCAGCTACCATTAATACCTTCCTATCATCCTTTTGCTGTTGCCTGTTGAATAGCAACCCCCTTGTCTTTTCAGGTAATATATTTTTGTTTAAATTTAAATTTAGAAAAAAATTAGCAGAGTAGCATGAAGGTGAATCTCAAGCTAGTTTTAGTTTGATTTTTTTTTAAATCAGAAAAAATAAGATGCATTAATATTTAAAGGTAGAATCCTATTAATGGTCTGTATTTAGTGTTATGTAAAGATGCCTTAGTCTTTTGCTGGTCTTTGCTTTCAGTATTGCTGACCCTGCTTGAAAGAGTAAAAGCTAAGTAACATTTCTTCATTGATGTGCCAGTGAAATTAGGTCTCGGTACGTTGGACTTTACATTATAAATAGAAACAGATAATGCTAAGGTGTATTTATGGTTTCTTGAACATATCGTTAATGTGCTTAAGTAATAGAACTTAAAAAAAGAAGTGAGTGTAGTTCATTGTTCTGGCAGCAGTATCAGATTGCTTTTTTGAGTTGTTCTGCGTCATTCTGTAAGTCATCTCTCATGTACATACCTGAACATTAAATGAATCGTTGGATCAGCGTGGTTGTCTTTGTAGGTTGGCATTACCAGGCATTCTGTTGGTGTGCTTTGATTTCTCTAGGTGGCCTGTGTCCTGACTTAGTGCTGCTTTTCTAAAAGCATCTTTTTCTTCACACAAGTGAGTTTCCTCGGGATCATAGTGTGTAATGCATGCAACTTTGTGCACACAGCTTGTACCTCACTGGAAAACATAGCCTTACTCTTCCCTGCTAAATTTTTATACTTGAACTGTGAGTGCTTTGAAGGCTTGAAGTTGTTGAATTAGGTTAGTAAAGTGCATTTATTTGGGGTCTTCCATTAACATATCAAAAAGTAAGAAATTTCTATGGTAGCAGATAGTTAAAATTAAGTTAGATCTGGTTTTGTACATTTGTGGTGAATGTATCAACTTGTGATAAAACCAGATCCAATTAAGCTAATAGAAGAGGTTGGCTTGGTTTTATATCCGTGCTTAAAGTAAATTTCGTAGAGCCTTTTTTTAGGGATATAAATTCCAAGGTCCAGTATTAAATTGTTTTACTTAGTGTTGACACGTGACTCCAGGGCCATCAGACCTATAAAAACTTGTAGTGATGCCAGGAGAATGCTGTTTAGAGCTTTCTTTTGTACTTCCCAGCTTCATAGGTAATTTCAGAGGCCCATTTTAACTGAGTTGTGTTAAAGATTCAATTTATATTGTGAAATTTAAAAAAAAAAAGTGCTTTTCTGAACTAACAGCCTTGTCAAGCTGTCTTGGACTGGTTCGTAATAAACACAAGAGATAAATTGTCAGGCTGGGCCTGCGTATATAGAAGGAGAAGCCGAGGGATTTTTTCTTGATGTTCAAAGTTTCATGTGTGGAATTCCCATTAGCCCTTTATGTAATCATCTCTGAACTCGGGCACTTATCAGGAGTAATCTTTGTGTTGCTTTTAGGTCTGTAATGTCCCTCCTAATGAAAAATTTAAAAACGTTGTACAGTATTATAAAGGAATATCTCTCATTCCCTTGCATTTCTCAGAGTATTACTTGGCCCAAGTGTTAATAGAGAATTTGTGTGCATTTTACATTCAAGGCACTGACAAGAAGAAAAAATATTGTGTATAAAACAGTAAAAGATAGCATTTTTTTTTTTTTTCATTTCATAGAAGTAAGGTGGAATATAAAAACATTTTCATTGTTTTACTTCCTTCCAAATTATTTTGGTTTGCTCAAAGAATCCTGCCTAGTCTTCAGAAGTGGCACTTTATTTTGGATTGTGAGAAGTCCAATCAGTGATGTGGGAAGAGCTGTCTAGCTGGAAAAGTGTGTGATTTTTAAACTAACCCACATCCTAATCTCAAGTCATGCTACACCTGGCATGTGAGAAATGTTGTATGTGCACTCCCACTGAGTCAGGGCTGGTTAGAGTTTAGCAAAAGCTCTAACTAAGCCATTGGTGTGTCTTATGAATGGCTGTCACTCTTACTTCCTTTATGAGCAGCTTGTCTTCATGTATGTTAAGTGTCTCAAATTATTGAAAATTGAATAATACATTAAAACGCCCAAGGAAAACTTTGGATTTACTTTTGGTTTTAGTTTTATGCCTAGTCTTGTAATTTTGCCCTTTAGTATCTTCTGACCATAATGCCTTAATTTTTGTCATGTGCAAGAAATAGTAATAATTTAGAGTCCTTTGTGTAAATACTAGAGTCCTTCTAGTGTAAGTGTCTGGGATGGCAGAAGCAGCTTTTCCTTAAGCCTCCTACTTCACTTTACATTTTACTTGATGACTACTCAGCTATTCTTTGGTTAATAGTCTGAGTCCAATAGGTTTTCTCTTTATATTTATGTTCCTTCCCCCACTCCCCCAAAAAAGTCGTGTGCATCACATAGAAAATTGTTTTATTAGCTTAACTGCTTCAGATTTGCAGAGTATTGCAAGATTTCATACATGTATTTCAACAACAGATTATGTTGAAAGTTTGATCTTCGCCTGTGTTGCACTTCAGGCAGTGGAAAAATCATATAGAAATTAATTAAGGAAGGAAATGTTGGGATGAATGTTTAAGTTTGAGAACTAAATTTTATCCTAGACTTATTAGTTAAGTGTGCAGTAGTAAAGTAAATGGACCTGTTACTGTTGACAGCAAGGCCAGCTAGAAAAGACAGTACCTTGTCTGTATGATTAAACTCTTATTGTCAAGAACTGCTCAGCTACATCCAACTGCTTTGGGGAATGATACTTTGGCTGCATTAACTACCAAACTCATGCTCTGTGTCTGGGGTTAGTTTACTTGGTAGTGGTCTGACAGTTCACCCATAGAGACAGAGAACCAAGCACCAGTGCCCAGGAGCACTTTCAGGACATAATTAACATACTGAATAAATGGTAGCTGTTGAAGATGTAGAAAAGAATCTTCCCTCTAACATGTTTAACAAAGTATATGTAAATGCATCATTACAACATAAATCAGAGGGTTTGAGTTTAATATTATGACTATTTAAATATTTAAATTAGTCCTGACTTGACCATATGATGATGTTGAAATTGCTGGTGCCTGGGCTTCTCTAAGTATTAGGAATGTGTTCTGTACTATACCACGGCACTGGGGGCTGTGTATGTGTTAATGATCAAGCACATGATTAGTTAATTCAGTGTGTGACTCATCTTACTGCAGAAATACTGAATGAACTGACACGATAACTTTTTTCCCCTGATAGTGTGCTGGAGAAGAGAATTGGGTGGACAGTCGGACTATTTATGTTGGGCATCATGAACCACCTCCAGGCACTGAAGCCTACATTCCACAGAGATTTCCAGATAACCGAATAGTCTCATCAAAGGTAGTAATATTTTCTTGCCTTCACTTACATAAATCAGCTGAAGTTATTCTGCATGTGTTCACTTATTTCTTTCAAGATTTTTGTCCTATACTTCATGCTTATTTTTTCTTTCCACTGACCAGCAAAGGTAGAATAAAGGTTTCTTATTCATAAATAGCTAAACTGCCTCTAATATGAATAGAAATAAAATTACTTCTCCAATGTTTACTGTAGTACACAGTATAGTAAAATTTTAAGTAATGTGCCTTTCCACAAAGGAAAAGTAAGAAAGAAAGTAAGAAAGCACTTTTCATTTGGGGCAATCCTGGAGTAAAGACTCCAAGGAAAGACTGTATCCTTTCTAATCCTAAGGAATACCTCAAAGTACTAGAAATAGCTTAATTTGTGGAGCATTTACATTCATCACACTATCTCCAGCATAGGTGTCATTCCCTTCCAAAGCTCATAGTGACAAAACCCCATAGAAATAATAAGTTTTGTTATACACATGCAAGTGTGAATTATTCTTAAAGTCTTGGTACTGTGTTACATTTGTGCCCTTAAGAAACCTTCCAGTTATTCCCCACTTCAACTAGTAAGCTTTACCTTCCATAAGTTTCAGCAGCTTTCTGTAAACAGTTGGGATGTCGGTGCTCTCTAGCTGGCTTGCTTTAGCCAAAGGTTTGTGTTGTGATGGCATGGAAAATTGGACATTTGCAGCTGATTGTATGGCTGACAACTCCAGAAGTCCAAGTTATTAGTGTGTTTAGATTTTAATTTTCATGAGCGCACACCTCCAAGCAATTATGAAATAATTAATTCAAAAGAATAGCTCCTTTACTGAGATAATTTCTTTTTGAACAGTGTCTCAAATCCACAGACATTTCAAGAACCTCAGTAGCATTGGGATCTCAAGGAACTGAGTGCTTACTCTCATGGATCTGAACACTTGCCATCCATTAACATAATGGCAAAGCTGTAATGAAACCCACACTTCACAAATGGTGTCTCTTGTGAGATTTAGCATTTTACTACCTTCTTTCACTGCTATTTTTAGTACCTTCTCTCTGTACTTCATTCAAAAACAGTATGATGACAGACAGCATAGCATCTAATCATCTTTAATTAGATAGAATGTTCAAAAGGTAATGCAGTACATAATCCAGGTGAAGTATACTTGAACTAATACAGTAGTAAATCCTGTGCTCTACATGTTGATTTGTATTGGCTTTTGAATTGTGGAAGAATAAACACATTTTATGCAAATTTTGGTACTCCTGTGATACTGTTCTTATTTTTCATCTCATACATTTCATCTGGGATTTATGTAAACAAAACCATGGAAGTTATGGCTGATACTTTTTGAAATAAAACCATCCTGCTCAACTCTGCAAGATCTTTAGACACTGTTTTGTGATTATTAAATTAGTGGAAGTTTCATGTTGGTGTGCTTTGCAGAGTGAGATTTTTAAGTATGACTTAGACCTGGATTGAGTTGAGGAATCCCTGGCAGCAATTAGTAAATATGTATGACTTGAACTAGTTCAGGAAGGAGACTTCACTGTCTTTTTATTTGGATATAAAGCATATTTAGTTGAATGTTTTTAATGTGAAACTCTTTAGTTGTGAGTTATGTCTGTAAACAGTTTTTCATAAACAAAAGGTATTGGTTCACAAAAATGCTTTATAATATTGAACAGTTCTTTAGACTGCTGAAAGCTATTTTATGGGCAGTTGCCTATATATGTGAAGTTTCTGTGCTGTCCCTTTCAAGAAAACTTATTTACGTGCTCCATCCCAACCAGCCTGAATAAAGAGCACCATTGTGATTTGACTTGCTTTCATTCTGGTTCTGTAAGCCAGCTAATCTTAACCTTTCACCCTGTCCTTGTCCCTTACTTGCTTCAGGGGCATCTGTTACAATGTACAAAACACAGATGTAAACTTCCCGAAAAATTATCAAATGTACCACATAAAGATGGCAAATCCATAATTGTCAGAGTAGAATGAAGATAAAAGCAAGCAAATTGTTGTAATGTTACTTGAACCATGAAGGGTACTTACTTCATCTTTCATCGGCGAGACACTTTCAGCTGTGCTTTTATAGGTCTTTAGTGCTTATGTAAGAAGGTATATGATTGCTCTTCAAGGATGAGGAACTCTGGACTTCCAAGTACAGATTTTAAGAATTTAAGACAAATTGAATTTCTAAAAAGGGTAGTTTAAAACCATGAGGACACTTCATCAATTAGTCTGTCTTTATGTCATGTCATAATACCCTGAAAAAGACAGCAGTTGGCAGTAATAAGAACCTTAAACTTTCCTAGTCCTTCCAAAGGTATACTTTACTGTGCTTCAGCAGAGGCTTCCTGGTGTCAGCAAGATAATAATTTGATTCAAGTATAGAGAGATATTTCTTGTATATTGTAAAGTCACAGT
Source organism: Oxyruncus cristatus (assembly GCA_013399855.1). NCBI lineage: Eukaryota > Metazoa > Chordata > Aves > Passeriformes > Cotingidae > Oxyruncus > Oxyruncus cristatus. The sequence goes on along the minus strand of VXAY01005038.1, from coordinate 1,451 downwards.
GGAAGGTGGTTAATAGTCTACTTAATGACACATTCCTGGTCATGAAAAATTAGAGGCAGACCTGGGCAATACATAAGTGTTCTATTGGTTTGATGTGTTAGTTCAATTATGATTTTAAGAGTGTGTTGCAGAAGGGCTGTGTTGAAACAGTAGAGGCAAAAAACTTATGTCATTTGGATTGTGCAAGCAGTTAATTTAATGTTCCAGAGACAGTGACCTCTGTAATGTGGATCCTTTTGTTGATCTGACTTTTAGCTACTTCAGCTGCCTATGGTGTTAGCCTTTAAAGTGGTTGTTCTGTGCCCTTGATTAAATTTATCACCTGACAGTGATGCAGCATGGCAAAATATCAACTGGTAGAAAAACCTAATGTTTCAAATGAGAAGAAAGCAGTAGAATTGGCAGGGAAGTGGCTTGCCTTTATTCTTTAATAAATTATACACATCTTGAAATTCACTTTCTAGTAGAACTAAGTCAAAAGGAAGCCAAGTTAAACCATGCACCAGTTAGCAAAACTGGGTGGGAAACAACCTTTTTCCTTCTTATGACACAAGATAACAGAAGGGTCTTATTTTTTTAAAGGCTGATCAATCACAAAATAACTCTTTAATATGAAACTTCCTTAAGGTCCAAGCTTTTTGTGCTGGGAGTGTCCCAGTTAGTCTGCTAAACAAAGTATCTGTACATGTGTAGTAGTACTGGCCTGTGCCTGATTAGCTAAGAATTGCCAAAGATCCTTCTGTCACAGGATGTTGTCACCAGCAGTAGATCCCTAGGGGAGCATGCAAGAGGAAGTATGTATAGAGTGATACTTCCTCAGAATACTCTCTGGGTGCTTGGTGCTCAGTGACTTAGTCATTTGTGAGCCAAAAGTGATGATTTTGTTTTTAATAGTCGTTACTTCAATACCTTTTAAGCCTATGTAAATTCTCAGGCACAGTTAAACTGTGGAAATGTTTCCCAAAAGAAACTGTGAACCTTCATTTTGTAACTGTGTGTTAATTTGAGTTCGTATTCTAAGTCCTTGAATTTTCAAATTACTGTTCCCCTGTTTTACTCTGTTGATTTTCCACCATATTTCAGGCAGAATAACCTTAACCTGTTCAATAATTGTTTGTGTGGAAGCTAGTTCATACCTTTGCTCAGACTTGGTCTTTACCTTTTCCCATGCCAGCTGTAGAGTTAATTTGTTAATATTTTTCAGAGTAAAATGTCTGAATTCTCTTTTCCTGAAATTGATCTGATATCTTTATAGAACTGCTATGCTTCAGAGATCTCACTTTGTAGACAAAGTAGGGATTTGCATCTCCTGTTCTAGCTGAATCAATGAACTGAACACTAACTGAATATGTCTCTTGAACAGAGAGAAAAGTTGTACCAAAAATAAAATCATTTTTTGAGGCAACAGTATGGAGTTAAGTAGGAACGTGTCTTTGTGCTTTTCTTCAGGT